>CM068824.1:147323422-147510936 GCA_028554795.2 Sinohyriopsis cumingii
GTTTCCGCTTCATAATGCCCTTTCCTTGTTTATTTCAACAGGTTGATGCCTTGTGACCCATAAACCCATATGCCCAGCATTGCAGAGGGCCATCATGTCTTGTGACCCATAAACCCATGTGCCCAGCATTGCAGAGGACTATTATTGCCTTGTGACTCATAAACCCATATGCCCAGTATTGCAGAGGGCCATAGTGCCTTGTGACCCATAAAGCCATAAGCCCAGCATTGCAGAGGATCGTGGACCCATAAACCCATAAGCCCAGCATTGCAGAGGGTCATTGGGCCTTGTGACCCACAAACCCATAAGCCTAGCATTGCAGAGGGCCAACATGCCTTGTGACCCATAAACCCATATGCCCAGCATGGTAGAGGGCCATTATTGCCTTCTGACCCATAATCCCATATGCCCAGCTTACAAAGGGCTATAGTGCCTGCATTTGTTGGTGTTATGGTTTCCTTCATTACAATTCAAACACTTCTTTGAGGGTTATATACATGGTCTGCTGATCACTCCCTCCACTACCAAAAAACTTCTGCTGTCCCTTTCCACTGGAGAAAGATACTTTATAAACTTTTCAGCCTCAGTTATCTGTCATTTGTTCTGAGGAGACACTTGGTGCCCACTGCAGACAGATGGATGGAATCTACCTCAGAGTTGGCAGTCCATATATAAAATAAATCTCACATCCAACATCTCACTCTTTGGCCAATCTTTCAATGATCATGTTTATGTTACTCACATCAGTATCACTGCATCAGGGCAACATTTGCAGAGGAAAATTTTAATGGTTTTAATCGGTTGATCATATTTTCACTCAAACACTCCAAACATGTTTTCTCCAGAGCATCATTTCCTTCATTGCAGATGATAGCATCTGATATTACTGGTAAACATTATCATATACATTGATGTTTGCACATAGTATCTATTCTGGCTTCTGGTTTTGCATGTTTCTGTACATGGGCTTTCAGCCATCTTGGATCAACCCCTAACAGTTATTGCACACTTGTATACATGGGCTTTAAGTCCTTTTTTTTAACCAACACCTGACAGACATTGCAAGTTTGTACACATGGGCTTTATATCCTTTTAGTATCAACACCTGGCAGGTATTGCATGTTTGTTGTTTACATGGGCTTTAAGCTCTCTTGGATAAACCACTGATAGGATTAATTAGTTTAGAGCAGTACTTTTGTTGCTAAAATCTCTCTTAGGCTGGGAAAACTGGTTTAGTAATATTAGAAATATTTTCTTTATTAGACCTTCTCCAGGTTGTGTTAGTTGAGGTTGAGGTTTTCACTTTTTTGTTTTCAGTTTCAACTGGTATATTATGTGATTTTTAAAAATTTTAATCTAGAATTTACTGCATAAGGTAATATTAGAATGGAGGACTCCAGGCCATCAATGTCAGAGGATGGTTTAGGAGGCACATCTGGGGCAGTTATATTGGAGAAATGTGGTATAATTTTTTCCTTCTAATAACAGAAACTTAGGATTTTACCTGGGCCACCTGTTGAACCAACTAGATGCTAGTTTTGTTTTTTAAATGCATTTTTGCATAATAACTCAAGTTGTCCACCATCTAGTGTTACCAAACAGTGTGGATAGTTTAGAGCAACTTTGTACTTTGGGTAAGGATGAACCCTGTTAGCTTTGGAGTCAAAAGCTGAAAGGTCAAGACCATTGGCTGCACCTAGAGTTTGCCACTATCTGTTGATATCAAACATTGTGGATGACCTGCACTTTGGAAAGGGAAGAACTGTATTAATCTTTTTGCTCAAAAGCTCAAAAGGGAAGGTCACCTGTACACTTACTAAAATTTCTCAATGGCTGGAATTTGGGATAAGTATATTAATCATGATGTTTCGGTCACATTTCAAGATCACTGTAAGTGAAAAAGGAAAAAGTGCATTCTCAACAAGAACAGTATTTCTGCATCATGTGTTCGGATGAAACCTTTGTGGATGGCTTGTACTTGTGTGTCAGAAGAAAACTTTCAGTTTTTAGATGAATATGGTGAAGGTCAAGGTTACTTTGACAGATAGATGAATATGGTTTGTGTACAATAACATTAGTTCTACAACACAGACCTGAAAAAAACCTTTTGGATGGATAATACTTGTGGGATGGAAGAAGTCTGTTGATTTTGGGGTCCAGAGGGCAAAAGTCATGGTCACTGACAGAAGTGGTTTTTGCACAAAATATTTCAGTGATCAACATTGAGTATTCATATGGGCATATACTATGCTGTTGATGGTAAGTTTCTAATCCAAGAAGTGATAATGGACCAACTGTAGTCTTTGTTTTATCAAAGATATTCTGTTCAAAATTTTCAAGGCAGTGTAGACTCTGTGTGTAACAGAACTGAAGATGATAGCTTTGTTCCAGTTTTAAAGTAAATGCATGATGGGAACAGTGTTTCACCTTGAATTGCATCACAAGTCTTTCAATGAAGGTGACAAGTTGATCATTGGGTTAATATTTACTTAAGGCTGGTTATTTTTGAGAGAGCTGACTCCAGCTGTCGGATAAGAGTAGCTACCTCCTTTTCATATATGAGCAGAAATGTACTACATGGAAATCAAACTGAGGGAAAGCTTGAAGATATCTATTAATTAATCCCTTTTCCAGTAGAATTCAGAATGATGAATTTATATGGTGAATTCTAGTAGGACATTGTGCTAATTGCTTTAAAGAAGAATAATGATCAAATAATGCATAGAATACTACTACTACTACTACTACTACTACTACTACTAATAATAATAATAATAGAATACTACTACTACTACTACTAATAATAATAATAATAATAATAATAGAATACTACTACTGCTACTACAACTACTACTACTAATAATAATAATAGAATACTACTACTGCTACTACTACTACTACTACTAATAATAATAATAATAGAATACTACTACTACTACTACTACTACTAATAGAATACTACTACTGCTACTACTACTACTACTAATAATGATAATAATAATAGAATACTACTACTGCTACTACTACTACTACTAATAATGATAATAATAATAGAATACTACTACTACTACTACTACTAATAATAATAATAATAATAATAGAATACTACTACTACTACTGCTACTACTACTACTACTACTAATAATAATAATAATAGAATACTACTACTACTACTACTACTACTAATAATAATAATAGAATACTACTACTACTACTGCTACTACTACTACTACTAATAATAATAATAATAATAGAATACTACTACTACTACTGCTACTACTACTACTACTACTAATAATAATAATAATAGAATACTACTACTGCTACTACTACTACTAATAATAATAATAATAGAATACTACTACTGCTACTACTACTACTACTACTAATAATGATAATAATAATAGAATACTACTACTACTACTACTACTACTAATAATAATAATAATAGAATACTACTACTACTACTGCTACTACTACTACTACTACTACTAATAATAATAATAGAATACTACTACTACTACTGCTACTACTACTACTAATAATGATAATAATAATAGAATACTACTACTACTACTACTAATAATGATAATAATAATAGAATACTACTACTACTACTACTAATAATAATAATAATAATAATAATAGAATACTACTACTACTACTGCTACTACTACTACTACTAATAATGATAATAATAATAGAATACTACTACTACTACTGCTACTACTACTACTACTACTAATAATAATAATAATAGAATACTACTACTGCTACTACTACTACTGCTACTACTACTACTACTAATAATGATAATAATAATAGAATACTACTACTGCTACTACTACTAATAATAATAATAATAATAGAATACTACTACTACTACTGCTACTACTACTACTACTAATAATAATAATAATAATAGAATACTACTACTACTACTACTACTACTAATAATAATAATAATAATAGAATACTACTACTACTACTGCTACTACTACTACTACTACTAATAATAATAATAATAATAGAATACTACTACTACTACTGCTACTACTACTACTACTACTACTAATAATAATAATAATAGAATACTACTACTACTACTGCTACTACTACTACTACTACTACTAATAATAATAATAGAATACTACTACTACTAATAATAATAATAATAGAATACTACTACTGCTACTACTACTACTACTACTAATAATGATAATAATAATAGAATACTACTACTACTACTACTACTACTAATAATAATAATAATAGAATACTACTACTGCTACTACTACTACTACTACTAATAATAATAATAATAGAATACTACTACTGCTACTACTACTACTACTACTAATAATGATAATAATAATAGAATACTACTACTACTACTACTACTAATAATAATAATAATAATAGAATACTACTACTACTACTGCTACTACTACTACTATTAATAATGATAATAATAATAGAATACTACTACTACTACTGCTACTACTACTACTACTACTACTACTAATAATAATAATAGAATACTACTACTGCTACTACTACTACTACTACTAATAATAATAATAGAATACTACTACTGCTACTACTACTACTAATAATAATAATAATAGAATACTACTACTACTACTGCTACTACTACTACTACTAATAATGATAATAATAATAGAATACTACTACTACTACTGCTACTACTACTACTACTACTACTAATAATAATAATAGAATACTACTACTGCTACTACTACTACTACTAATAATGATAATAATAATAGAATACTACTACTACTACTACTACTACTACTAATAATAATAATAGAATACTACTACTACTACTGCTACTACTACTACTACTACTACTAATAATAATAATAGAATACTACTACTACTACTGCTACTACTACTACTACTACTACTAATAATAATAATAGAATACTACTACTGCTACTACTACTACTACTAATAATGATAATAATAATAGAATACTACTACTACTACTACTACTACTACTAATAATAATAATAATAGAATACTACTACTACTACTGCTACTACTACTACTACTACTAATAATAATAATAATAGAATACTACTACTGCTACTACTACTACTACTAATAATGATAATAATAATAGAATACTACTACTGCTACTACTACTACTAATAATAATAATAATAATAGAATACTACTACTACTACTGCTACTACTACTACTACTACTAATAATAATAATAATAGAATACTACTACTGCTACTACTACTACTACTAATAATGATAATAATAATAGAATACTACTACTGCTACTACTACTACTAATAATAATAATAATAATAATAGAATACTACTACTGCTACTACTACTACTACTAATAATGATAATAATAATAGAATACTACTACTACTACTACTACTACTAATAATAATAATAATAATAGAATACTACTACTACTACTGCTACTACTACTACTACTACTAATAATAATAATAATAGAATACTACTACTACTACTGCTACTACTACTACTACTACTACTAATAATAATAATAGAATACTACTACTACTGCTACTACTACTAATAATAATAATAATAATACTAATAGAATACTACTGCTACTACTACTGCTACTACTACTACTAATAGAATACTACTACTGCTACTACTACTACTACTACTAATAATAATAATAATAGAATACTACTGCTACTACTACTACTACTACTACTGATACTAATACTAATAATAATACTAGTAATAGTAAGAATGGTAGTTATATTTGGTTTATATCATTTGTTCTAGAACCAAGTTTGAATGGGTTATTTACATTCCAGGGTCAGCTTTGTATAAAAGACAGTTTGACCTTTATCCCATTGGTAGCTGGTTAAGGTGGGTTTGACTGTATATATATAATTGTTCCTTCATCAGCTTATTTCAATGTGAACAATTTCTAGTTGTTAAAAAGCTGTTGTCTTCTGCTTTAATCTTAAGAATAAATGGGTCACGTTGCTTAACTTTCCGGGACCTATTTGATATTGCCCGTAATTTGTTTTTTATATTTATTCATGTATGAAACTTTCTGGGACCTATTTGATATTGCCTGTAATTTATTTTTGATATTTATTCATGTATGAAACTTGCCATCTTTGGTAGACGAATAGCAGAGAGTAAAGTTGTATCATTAGTGCAACAAAAGGCTTTGTGTGATATTTGGACAAAATGAGTTTGATGTCCAATTAGGTGCAATTGACTATGATGCCTGTAATTGCTAATGCTGGCATTTGATGTACTGGCAACAAATTCTGTTGCCACATGTATTGATTTTGTGTATAGATTTTTCACTTTCTAAAGAGCCAGGTAGCTATCATGTTAATGTTCCTGTAATTTTCAAAGAAATTTTTGAAGAGATGTTGTTACAAGAAGCAGATGTGCTTTTAATAATGAACTGTTTAAAGTTGTAAATTTTGATGGAGTATTTGAACACAAATAGTCTGTTTGCTTTGCACTTCTTTTGTGATATTACAAAAGAAATTGAAAACTTGGTTCACTTTTCAGGGAACAAGAATCTACACTAAGTATGGAGGTTTTTATGCAGAAACTTTGAGTACCAAATTTGTGCTACAGCTACAAACAGGACAGTGTTGACAGGAACATTTTGATCTGGCAGATCGAGGTTATTCATTGCTATTGCAAATACTTCAAGTCAATTGCTCATTTTCAGGGACTCTAGTCTGATGAGCTTGCATGTTTAAGGAATTATTTGCAAAGAATTGTAAATAGTATCTTCTAGGATAGGGAACTCTTGAGTCAACACTTAACATCAGTACATAACAGTTTATTGCTTCTTTATCGGCATGACAATATTTACTCTTTCATTTGATTAAAGTTTGTAAGGGTAAAACCCATGGTTGTAACAAATGTCATATCTGGTATAAGAGGCAGTATTTCTGACAGTTTTACATATGCCTGGTCTATTGTATCTCTGACTGGCAGTTTTACATATGCCCAGTCTATTGTATCATTGACTGGCCGTTTTACTTATGCCCAGTCTATTGTATCTCTGACTGGCAGTTTTACATATGCCCAGTCTACTGTATCACTGACTGGCCGTTTTACTTATGCCCATTCTATTGTATCTCTGACTGGCAGTTTTACATATGCCCAGTCTATTGTATCTCTGACTGGCAGTTTTACATATGCCCATTCTGTTGTATCTCTGACTGGCAGTTTTACATATGCTTGGTCTATTATCTCTCTGACTAGCATTTTTATGTATGTCCAGTCTATTGTATCACTGACTGGCAGTTTTACATATGCCTGGTCTGTTGTATCTCTGACTGGCAGTTTTACATATGCCCAGCCTATTGTATCTCTGACTGGCAGTTTTACATATGCCCAGTCTATTGTATCTCGAACTGGCAGTTTTACATATGCCCAGCCTATTGTATCTCTGACTGGCAGTTTTACATATGCCTGGTCTGTTGTATCTCCGACTGGCAGTTTTACATATGTCTGGTCTGTTGTATCTCTGACTGGCAGTTTTACATATGCCTGGTCTATTATCTCTCTGACTAGCATTTTTATGTATGTCCAGTCTATTGTCGTTCTGAGTGTCAGTTTTACATATGCTCAGAAATTCACTAGTATTTCAGTGAAATTTCATTCACTGAAAGATTTGGTTATAATATATGGAGATTTCACTGAAATATTTGACAAGATCTCACTAAATTTCAATGAAGTTTTGGCAAGCCAAAGAATTATTGGGGGGGGGCAGACATGTAGTGGTCAGCTATTAAGTTTTATGGATGTAGGCCAACACATGTGTAGAAGTTAAACTGAGGAGGGCGGAGATTGCTTGCCCCTATGTGCATGTGCCTATGGTCATAACCAATAATGAACCTATAATATCATTATATTATTTGAGCTTATGAGGTGCTTAAATAATTCTTCTTTCTTTTTCAAACCTTTAATTGATTTTATAATGTTTACCTGCATCTTTTATTTTGCATACTTTTTAAAGAATTCAACATGTTTACCTGTTATCATTGAGCTTGTAGAATTTCCTCATGTTTATTTGTATGAGTGTATCATAATGTTGTTTGTTATTTTAATTTTGCATTGTTGGAACTTTTAATTGGCTCTGTATATCCAAGATTATGTTGATGTATCCTGAAAAACTCTTAATACATCCATACATACAGTGCAAGATCCATTGTAAATATGATAAGGGGGATGTTAGATGCAGTTGAAGTACCACAGCTGTGATAAGAGATGGGAGTGTCAGGCCATTGTAATTACTGATATCAAATACCAACAGAAATGTACACCTTAATTTCCAGGAAGCAATTCTGGTGTTTATGCTAAGTGCACGTTAGGAATATTAGGTGGCAATCTCCAGCTTAGTCAGCAATAATAACAGAGAAAATTTCAAATTTCTCTCTTACTGCCTTTGACTAACCATTAAGTATTCTTTGCCAATTTTGCCATAGGTTCAGGTAAGTGCAATTGGTCAGGTGCTGATAATTAGTTGAATATTATTTCCACTGATAGAGACCAGAACCAGCAGAATGTCACTATTTGTCATGATTTAGGTAGAAACTTACTGTGTGACAGTACAGCAGCTGGTTGTTGCTTTATAATGGACCTATCCTGGTTAACAGTGAGAGGGCAGCTGTGACCAAGCATTTTTCTTCATTAATAGATTGAAAACATCAGTAGGGCAGTTGGTGTTGGCATGTTGCAACAGATTACGTTGTCCGGCTGTTTCTGTGCTTGGCTTGGCTTTGTTAACAGTGGTGATTACCTCTTTCATATTTTGTTCAAGGTTTGTTTTGTGTACATGTTTGTGTGCTGGTGTAGGTAGGGAAGTTTTTGTAAGCATTTGGTGTATAAAATGAAGATACAGTAAGAGGAGTATCAGAGAAGACATTTTTGGCTGTAAATCCATGCACAAGATCAAAGTATCATGTTTCTGGGTCAGAATTTTCTATTCAGAATTATTTGATCATTATTTTTAAAAAAGCACTTTTGAGTAATTGGAATACAGTAAAGTGGTAGAATCGGATCATTTTTTTTGTGTGTGTGTTTATACATGTATTTCATATTTCAGGTTACCATAAAAAGATATATTAAACTAAAAATTTTAATGACTATATTTTTTTGGACGAACAAAATGCATAAAAATTAATAACATTTAGCTGGAGGTTAAAATACATGTAACAATTAAGGTTGTGTACCATACAGAATTTCACTAAATGCCATTAAGTCCTACTGTATTTACCACAATATAGTATTGGAGAAGAATTTGTTAATTGTTAATCAAAAAGTTGGCATTTAAAGATGAAGTGGGCAGATTTTGCTTACACTGTAGTGTACAAAAACAGTGTGTTGACATTTGAGGATTTAGTCCACTGATATTCAGAACATTCTGTTCAACCTCCATCTTTGCCTGCATAAAACATGATAACAAAGTGGCTAAAGGTCCAGAAATATCAATCTTTTTTTTTAAATTGAAAACTAAT
Organism: Sinohyriopsis cumingii; assembly: GCA_028554795.2. Classification (NCBI taxonomy): domain Eukaryota; kingdom Metazoa; phylum Mollusca; class Bivalvia; order Unionida; family Unionidae; genus Sinohyriopsis; species Sinohyriopsis cumingii. The sequence goes on from CM068824.1 coordinate 147,332,953, forward strand.
TCATGACAGATGCAAATATTTTGTAAAAATGGAGTTAATTTTTGGAAGCATTTTGTAGTGAAAAATAAAATCTCGCTTTCAGTATCATTAAATTCATAAGATGATTAACTGAGAATTTCTTCTTGATGGAAATAGCACAGTTCCGATATAGCGGGAAGGAGACCATAGTACATTTGAACCAGAGTAAAATCCTATATTAAACTAGTATATTGGTAATGCCATGCAACTATAGTAAATATAAAACACACTGATGAATGTTGCTATCATTTATAGAAATTCATAAAATTTGCCATTTGTTTTCTTTTGTTTTGTCAATTTTAGATTTCCTGATCGTATACCAGAAGAGCATAAGAGATTGCTTGATATCCGTTATTCATCATCCAGTGTTTGTTTTCTGACATCCGTTTGACCATTAGTATAAATTTCTTATGGCTACTCCTCGTAGACTACCTGGAGGCTTCAATGGTAACCATTTGAAAATCATGGTGTTGCTACTACTATTGGACTGAAAGTCATGTGACATGGGTTTTCACCAGAAGACTTCATGTGATGTCTAGTTGGTGATATATGAGTGTATGTGTATGTGATTTTGATTTTTAACATAGCTTTAACAGTTATTCAGTTATATCACTATGATATCTGCAGTGTGGCAGTGATGTTTACCACTGGGGCATCATGCTACGGAGATGTAGCATGATGTCCCACTTAGTCACATTATCCTGACACCAAGCTGACCCGTCCTAACACTAACCTCTTAATTCGGAGCACCAAGTGAAGTACATGTAGCTGCTAGTACCATTTTTATAAGTCTTTGGTATGACTTGGCCGGGGTTTGAACCCTCAACCTCCTGCATTCGAGACAGATGCTTTAACCACTAGACCACCAGAGTGATGGTGATGTATGAAGATGGTTCCATTAAAACATCCAATATGGCCACCCTAGCAACAATCTTGAAAACTTACTACTGCTATTACTCCTGATGGATGGTTGTTATAAACTTGATAGACTTTTTATGGTGTCTACTTGGTGAAAATAGTACCAGTCTGATGTCCAGTATGGCCATAATGGCCGCCATCATGAAAATTGCATCTGAAAGAATGTTGTATCAAGATTTGGTTTTCACTAGAGGCCTTAGAGTTGGATGTATTTCTCATTAAGTGCTCTACAGCAACTACTTTTTGCAAGTCCATTTTTGCCTCAATATTGTATGATTTTGGCCATAGGGTCCATAGGAATATTGCATTATTTATGAAATCGTGTTATAATGAGGTACGTTATAATTGGAGGAGAGCTGTATATGGATTTATCACCATGAATGATCAATGTATAGAATACACAGTTAAACTGTATATGATCTATTGTCTATCAGAATATAAAATTTGTACAAAAATACAAATAATTTATGTTTCATTCACAAGTAGGATTTATGATTGATTTTCACACAATAGCAATATTGAATGATTGATTTCCGTCATATAGTGTTGGTTAATTATTGATTTCACTCGTATTGTGATATTGAATAAGACTGATTTCCGTCATATAGTGTTGGTTAATTATTGATTTCACTCGTATTGTGATATTGAATAAGACTGATTTCCGTCATATAGTGTTGGTTAATTATTGATTTCACTCGTATTGTGATATTGAATAAGACTGATTTCCGTCATATAGTGTTGGTTAATTATTGATTTCACTCGTATTGTGATATTGAATAAGACTGATTTCCGTCATATAGTGTTGGTTAATTATTGATTTCACTCGTATTGTGATATTGAATAAGACTGATTTCCGTCATATAGTGTTGGTTAATTATTGATTTCACTCGTATTGTGATATTGAATAAGACTGATTTCCGTCATATAGTGTTGGTTAATTATTGATTTCACTCGTATTGTGATATTGAATAAGACTGATTTCCGTCATATAGTGTTGGTTAATTATTGATTTCACTCGTATTGAATAAGACTGATTCAGCAGTGGAACACATGGAACATAAGTAACTCATGGCTTCCAGTTGATGATCATGAATTATTTCTGGTTCCATGCATTTCTCACCCCTCCCAACAGCCTACTTATTCCCTCCAGACCTGTAGGTCCCAAGGTTTTGGTCCCTTGCAGTGAAGAAACCAATACTGTCCTTTTAGCCAATCAACATCAGGATATGGGTTACATCAAACTCCTTATTTCTGACTGACCCCAGCTAAAAATACAATGAGTGACCCATGCAGTACATGAGACACAGTTAAATACAAATGCAGTGATATACATTATGCATACAAGAACATGAATTGGCTTCATTACACATTGAATCATTTCATCAGAATTACTGTACAAGATTATTACTATAATGACCACTTTCGTACATGAATTGATGTCCAACAAGAATAATCTCAGTGAATTATAAGAACTCAAACATTTGTTCGTTCTTCAGTGCATGCAGCATACAATTTTTTATATTCATTTTATCTGTTCAGTTATACAAATGGCTACCTTGAAAATGAGTATAGTACAAATACTCAGGATGTGGTTGACTATAATCCACAGATAGAGAACTTGAGTTATCTGGATTCTCACTGCATGTACTTTACTCATGCAGCATTGGGTGAACTGAACTCCATATTTTGAAATAATTAACGATGAAAATAAACCAGGTAATGCTGAATGACATAATGAAACTGAGTACATTTTCATTCCTATAAAATGCCTTGGCATTAAGTACCCAATATTCCGTGACATCAATGAATAGGAATGCAGCACATCTTTTGTGTATTCAATGGAATTGTTCATAATAATTTCCCCACACATTATAAAATAATCAATGATGGACAATACATATGCATTACAGAAAATTATTCCTGGTGAGATAACTTTTAATTCTGTGTAATAAGGCTAATTTTGAGATCTGAAAACATAAAAGGGTTATCACAACAAAACTAATGACAAGATCAACAATAGACATTAATACAGTCTTGTGTAGGTCTTGACATGAGTACTGGTAAATGTTGCCATGGCTTCAGATTTTCTGGTAGAATAACAAATGATTACAATGCAGAGCCAAATGATGAAAAATCACAGAAAAAGTATGTGTTAATTAGTGGATGGATAAAATTTTGCTTCACATGACGTTTTTTTTAAAAATTATTTTAACATTGCTAAAATACAATTATATCATCACAGACTGTTCTCCATTTCTTGTCCTCATTTTTGCATTCAGACATTGATATGTTGAGAATTATTTCTTATTTAGGTGTCTAAACATTGCAGATAGTTGACAATTCTTAAGATAAAATATTTATTCTTTTATAGTTGAAATTTTGTAAAAGAAAATTATTTTTTGTGGTTGTAAATTAGGATAATACTTGAATGGGATATTCCTTGTGGATGATTTCTGTAATGGGGAATGCAGATCAAGGACAGACCCAGTCTACAAGCACCATTCTCACAAACCTGCATTGTAACACCAGTTATATATGATGCTTGCTATTCAGTCTACGTTACTTGTAAAGCTGAATATCAGGTGTACACTTGTTTAAGACCTATTTTCTTAATTTATATGGCATATCAGTATTGAAGTGTAGGGAAATTATGTCCCCCTGCCCTCTAAATTTAGGGTACACAAATTTCTAACCAACAAAGATACTAGTATGGACTAGTGATGGTTCCCCCACTCCCATATCAGATCTTACTACAGGGTCTGTACGCTTCTTTAAAGTACTGGAGTTTGGAATTTAAAATTCAGGACTTAAAAAACCTAAAAAGTTGAGATTTTAGTTTTAAAGTCTGTGAGAACTTTTGTTTATTTCTTTAAAATTATTTTGGACCATTTTGTATCATGCATTTCTTGGAAGATTGACCTGTGTGATTCATTGATGATCCTTGCTTTTTTTTGTGTTGCCGATGTTTTTCCAGTTTATCACTTGTCATTTCATATATGAATTTCCATTTTTCTGGTTTTTTTTAAGTCTTGGAAATTTGTGAGGCCCATGAACTTTTGCCACCATAACTTTTGTTGCGTGCATTACACTGTCATTTTTTTCCTTGGACAGTTGTTTTATTGTTGTAAATTTTTGATCAAGTGCTCAAATATTCCATAAAGATATTTACGTGCTTGATTATCCTGAAAAGAGCTTGACCACGGAATTTTCCAATCCAGATCTTGCTCTCATTTTACTTTACCCTTCACTCATTTTCTACTGGCATTTTGTTATAACAATTCCCATGCTTTATTACTTTTTATGAAGCGTTAAAATGTGTATTTATGCCAGCTTTTTCACCCCATAAATGCAGTCCTTGTCATCAGTTCAACCTCAAAAAATATATGGAACACTATTGGGAATCAGTGAATTTGCATTCCAAATCTGCAGACTATTAATTGCAGGAAATATTTTAAAATGGAAATTAGCCATCATCAATCATCAAGTTTTTATTTTCTTTAGTGAATTTGCCCATTGATAGTGTCAGCATGGGCGTGGACTGATGCACACTAAAGAAAATGGTGGATTTTATTATTTTCCTTACACAAGTGTTAAGATTTGGGGTGCTTAGGACAGTTGTGGGTAACCCACAATCCCATGCTCAAGGTGCAACATTTTGTATGACATGGTCATGTGATTGCAGAATCATGAAGCAAACTATAATTAAATAACATTAATTATGGCTTCATTTTTCAATAAATTAAATGTGCTGTACTCTATGTAGTGTTTATATAATGTACACGATCCTATGAAATGTATTATTATGACTCTAGGTCTTAAAATAAGTAAAAGAAAAGAGTGACAAGCAACAAGCTTTGTAAAATTCAGTAAATAGTTTATTTCCCTAGAATACAAAGTGAATATGTAAAAAAAGAAAGGAATTACGGTATTGCTAACTAAATACCAAATAATCCGAGAATTACAGACACAAGTCCTAATAATTAAAGTTCTGAATAAACTGTAGTGGAAATCCAAATTAAATCCAGTGTTGAAGGTGTTGGTGTGTCTGTCATTGCCCATATAATGCTGATGTGCCAACAGTCTTTTGTTGGATCACAATAATACAATCCAAGAATATATTTGTATTTAAAATTTTAGTATAAATTCAAGTTTCTATTTCCATGAATGTTATTTTTTAAGACCACATTGTATTTCCAGAGAAGAATCATTTGAATTAAATAATTTGAATAAATAAAATTCCAGCCCAAATGATTTTCAGGAAAAAACAATAATAATTCTGATTCTGCTTAGATCTTACAGCATGAATGGACAATTTTTCCAGTAACAAGATTAAAGAGTCCTCTACTTGACCTCAGGTCACAATTAGCATTTTCAATATAACAAAAAATAACAAACTATTACCTAATGAAAAATGACCTTTTAGAAACTTCTTAATGTTTACAGAATAAAATCTTAACTATAATTGGAAGGTCTGTTGCTAAAATGATAGAATGTTGAATATATCAGGTAGGCCAGGTATATTTATAGGGGAATTCCAATAACCTAGACCCAGACCTAAATAAATATGTTTATTTCTAAACCACCAAACCAGTGCTGGAGCAAAAATGTTGGACAAAGACATGAAAAACCTGAGAAAACTTCAAAATTTCTGGTGTTTTTGAAAAACTGATACATAGCAGCAATGGGGGATTCTGAATAGTCAAACACAGGCCAGAAAGGCCCTTTAAAAGTTCCAAACTAGGGTTCGCTCAAGAATTTCCCGATATTATAGTATCACAAACAGGCATTTCATTGATAAAGCAAGGTAAGTCACTCTGACATTAACAACAGCCATGGTCTAAGATCTAAACAAGATATGCACATCATTTCATCACATATGTGGAAATGACATACCTCCCACCAAAACAGCAATGATAACTTTGTTGGTAGCAGTAAGACCTTATTGCACACTTGACACTGTTATGGAGGCAGAATGCTTTGTTTCTAACTTTCTTATGGAGTACAATAGTCTTGTGGAGTACAGTAGTCTTGTGGAGTACAATAGTCTTGTTTTATTCAGAAATGTTGAGTACAAGATGAATATCAGAGCTACAGAAAGTAAATTGTCCATTTCAAAGTAAGTTGTCCATTTCAAAGTAAATTGTCCATTTCAAAGTGAATTTTCCTTTTTCTTGCTCATCTAAGTGACCATACTGAGATATGTACAACATCTAAGGGTATAGTGACCATACTGAGATATGTACAACATCTTAGGGTATATTGACCATACTGAGATATGTACAACATATAAGGGTATAGTGACCATACTGAGATATGTACATCAACTAAGGGTATAGTGACCATACTGAGATATGTACAACATCTAAGGGTATAGTGACCATACTGAGATATGTACATCAACTAAGGGTATAGTGACCATACTGAGATATGTACAACATCTAAGGGTATAGTGACCATACTGAGATATGTACAACATCTAAGGGTATAGTGACCATACTGAGATATGTACAACATCTAAGGGTATAGTGACCATACTGAGATATGTACAACATCTACAACATCTAAGGGTATAGTGACCATACTGAGATGTGTACATCAACTAAGGGTATAGTGACCATACTGAGATATGTACAACATCTAAGGGTATAGTGATCATACTGAGATATGTACATCAACTAAGGGTACAATGACCATACTGAGATGTGTATACAACGCTATTTAGAATCATCTAAGGATATAGTTACCATATTGAGATATGTACAACGCTGTTTTATAATCAGATAATTACTGATTTTATTAGATTTTCATCTTGAACAATACCAAATCAGGTTAAAGATTACATATTTGTGAGCTGGTGATTATAGATGTTAATGCTTGAATGCTGGTATTGCCTAATGCCTAAATGCTTGTAAACCTTTCTGAAGTCTTTTCTAGTCCTTCTCTTTGTCTTTTATTACTGTCTGCTTCATTTGAAAATGTAATGAACTTTGATGGAATATTCTTATATCTTTTTACAGGAAGGAAGTATCTCTTGAAAGGCTTGTTGGTCACTGGATGTGTTTCTATTAAGTTGGGTTTATCCAATAGCTAAAAGTCTTTTGTGATATTGCAAGTAATGTGTTGTGCTAGCAAGACAGGCCTGCAGTGATATTACCAACATTTCATTGTATAGAGAAGATAAGCCTGCAGTGATATTAATGAATTTCATGGTGTGAGTAGACAGGCCAGCAGTGATATTACCAGCATTTCATGGTGTAAAGAAGATAAGCCTGCAGTGATATTAATAAATTTCATGGTGTGAGTAGACAGGCCAGCAGTGATATTACCAGCATTTCATGCTGTTAAGAAGATAAAACTGCATTGATATTACCGACATTTCATGGGATAAAGAAGATAAGCTTGCAGTGATATTAATGAATTTATTGGTGTAAAGTAGACAAGCCGGCAGTGATATTACCAGCATTTCATGCTGTAGAGATGATAAACCTGCAGTGTTATTACCAGAATTTCATGGTGTGAAGAAGATAAGCCTGCAGTGATATTACCAGCATTTCATTGTGTTAACTAAAAAGTGTGCAGTGATTTTTTTTTATCCTGTATTTAACAAAGGAACATAATGACCTCTACAGTGATGGTATTCTGATTCCGTTTTTCAAATTATTGTGCTTGGATATTTTATGTTGAGTGGAAAATATATTATGCAGTCATGTGATCAAATATTTTAAAGCTTTTTCCCACTGGACTGTGGAAATAATATCTAGCAACAATCATTAGTTCATTTTTTGGATATTTTTGAAGGTTTTCAGGAATTCAGATTGATGCTGTAGTTCTTTGATAATTTGGAGCATAAATTATGCCAGTTTCCGTACCCTGGAATAGAATGTTCATAAATATTCATGGAAGGAGAGAAATAATGCATCTTCATTAAAATAACCAAACCATCTGAGTGAAAGAAGACTTAATTCAGTACATGTGATTCTCACCATTGTTTTCTGGAATTGATGCTACAAAGGTAATTTATAATTAAGTTTGACATTTAAATCATTAGAGTATATTTTAAATTATTAAAGGTAGATATCGTTGCTCAATATTTTATTAGGTGTTTTTTTTTATTTGTTATGGAAAAGATGATGCATCACATCTAAATGACTGTAATGTTTTGTGTTCAAAAAGTATTCTGGTACAGGTATCTCAGTAGCATATGTTTATGAAAGGAGAAAATTTTGTTTTTGAAAGCATCTTACTGTTAAAACCCTAGCTGGCCTCTTCTATGAGTTGTCATTATGACTACCATGTACCATAGTATATCAGGTGGCCTTTCCTGTGAGGTGGCAATATGGGTGCTGTTAACTATAATATAAGGTGGTTACTAATTTGTAGTGGTAGTATGGCTACCATGTACCATGTTAATAAGGTGGTCTTTCCCAAGTGGTTACAAAATGGCTGCAATGTACCATGTTAATAAGGCGGTCTTTCTTGTGAGGTTGTAATATGGCTGCCATGTACCAAGTTAATAAGGTGGTATATTTATGAGGTTGCAATATGGGTGATGTATACCATGTTAATAAGGTGGTATTTCCTGAGAGGTTGCAATATATCTGATATGTACCATGTTAATATGATGGTATTTCCTGTGAAGTTGTAATATGGCTGCCATGTACCAAGTTAATAAGGTGGTATATTTATGAGGTTGCAATATGGGTGATGTATACCATGTTAATAAGGTGGTATTTCCTGAGAGGTTGCAATATATCTGATATGTACCATGTTAATATGATGGTATTTCCTGTGAGGTTGCAATATGCTGCCATGTACCATGTTAATAAGGTGGTATTTCCTGTGAGGTGGCAATATGGCTGCCATAAATCATGTATTGATCAGTTGCTTTACCTACAAGACACCAGAAATGGACGGCTGCAAAAATAAATTCACTTTTCTGTTTACCAAGGTTTTTCAGAATATTGACGTTGAGGTTGCAATGTGTATACGTACAAATGCTTGGCTTAGTTTACTGCCTTTAAACAAGTACAGTATAGGTCGAGGCATACACAAACATGCATGTGACACACATTATACAGGAACTAATAATTCATTACCTGATTTCTGCTTAATGGGATTATATGGTAGAATTCTTTCATTAATTTAAATGGATCTGATGTTCGTATAAAAAATGTGGCATTGCTGAAGTAGAGCAAAGGTTAACAAGAATTAGTTACAGTACACACTCCATTACACATCAGTCATTTGATAATCCAAAATACTCTTGAAGAAGAGACGTTGATTCCGTCCCTGTTGTAGAGTGTTACTGGTGTACAGATAGATATCAGCCAAACTCTGGGATTTTCATGATAATACAATTACATATAAAAATATTTTAGATTTAATCGTTTAGTGAAGACTAAAAATTTAGTAAGATTATCTGTCTAAAATGAAAAAAATCAGATATGTAAATGGCTAAAATGAGCAGTATTAAAGTTAATTGAATTACATATTTTTCAATGAAAATTAAAGACAATGAAACCAAAAATTTCAAGTTGCATGATTTCGAGTTTCACAACCACTCTAAATTGAATGCTACAACTGTACAAGTCATTGGTTAGCGCTATCCTAAAACTTTTGCCTGTATTTTGCAGAAACAGGAACAGTGAGTGCAGTTGATGGTATTGCAAGCTGTTACTTCATTTACAAATGATTTACACATGAAGCTTAGAGTTTTCCTTTTAGCCCTTTTCCTTTGAAAGGCAGTTTTGTATATGTATGCTCTGTTGAGTGCAATATGGAGTGAAAATAAGGATGATTAGATTTTTTTAAGGTTTCACACAAGATGTTATTCCATCATACTCAGATTCTGGGCTATTTGTGAACCTTGGGAGTATGTTGAACTCGAGACCTTTCACTATTTTTTGCCTTTGAGGCTGCATGGCTGTAACTTGACATATTTGCAAAAGATTTTCCTGTTTTTAATTTTTGTAAAAGGTGATTGTGTGGTCTTTAATTAGCAAATCTTTAGCTTCTTGGCATTCGTTAAATGGATTGTTCTATCAGTAATGGTGGTTTTTCTTCTGATGACTTTTGTGGAATAGCCAGGAAGACGTGCTGATGCATTCCTACGGAGGCTTGTTTTGCTGTCAGTAGGGTTGGGATCTAGTAGTTCGGTGTTCGCAGAGGGTTGCTGTCACTTCTGGGTAAGTCTGCATGTGTTCGAGTCTTAGGCTCGGCTAATGTGGGTACATGAGAAAGCTTGTGTGTAGCTTCTCACGGGACAGTGGTTCTTCCCAGGGTTTTCCTGGGTTCTTCCTCCACCAGTTATACTGGCTGCCATGTATAGCCTATAATGTACTTAAAAATGGCATTAAACCCTACAACAACAACAACAACTTCTGGGTAAGTACAGACTAGAGGCTGCATGGAGTAAAGTGCAGGTATTTGTTGCCATTTGTTGCGGTGATCTGGTCTCTCACAGTCTGAGACTTTTTTCTTTGTCTTGTAATTCATCAAAGAGAATTGCTTAATGCATTTGTTCAGCTGATCATGATATTGTCTGTGTGAGGTTTTCATACCTCCTGGTGTAGTCAGCCAAACCATCTTTTCATGCCATATGACATCAGCTTGCTGCTATTAGGCAGTAATATCACAAATGATAGCTTGGCAGCCAGTACACTCGTCTGAATTGATATCATATAATGCAACCTGGATTTGACGTTAATTGATGATAAAATGCAGATTATACAATTTGGTGGGGTTGGGTTAAGAAAGAGATGGGTAAATGACAGATTATTTATTGAAAATGACAGATTTTTTTTGAAAAATAAAATATATTCTGTTAGTGACAGTCAAAATAGAGTTCAGATACATTAGTAAAAAGCTGTGGTGGTGTTGTATAGATTCTTAACCATCATGGAATCAGTTTAGGTGTCATGCTGCTGGAGTGTTACCTGGTTCTATGTCAGATCAGTCGGCCTTTCACTGGGTGCCCTATGTGGCTGAGTGGTCTAATGCACTCACCTTTATAGATCCCTGACATCTCACCCCGTGCAAGTTCTAGTTCTGGGCTTAGTCAATGTTAGCATGTGAGGCAGCTTACCAGTCCCATCATTCAGTTGTTGTTGTTGTTGTTGTAAGGTTTAACACCATTTTTCAGCACACAATAGGCTATACATGGTGGCCAGTACTAATGGTGGAGGAAGAACCCGGAAAAACCCCAGAAAGAACCACCGACCCACGAGAAGCTACTGGCAAGCTTTCTCACATACCCACATTAGCCGAATCCAAGACTCGAACCCACGCAGACAGAGGTGAGATGGCAGTGATCTGTGAGGGAGAGCGCTTTAGACCACTCAGCCACTCAGGGCCCCCCCATCAGTCGGTGGTTCTTTACAGGGTTTTCCTGGGTTCTTCCTCCACCAGTAATACTGGCCACCATGTACAGCCTATAATGTGCTAAAAAATGTTATAAAATCCATGCCAACAAACCAGCCAACCAACCAACCAACCAACCATTCACAGGGTTTACTGATATTTCTAATATGAATTTCTTTAAATTATTGTATTTATCTTTAAACAATTTTTAAAAAAATAACCTTTGATTAGCAGGAGTTTATTTTAAAGAACCACTGCACAGTTTCTTATCATGGTATCATTATAACCAATGCAGTTTCTTATCATTGTATAAGTAGAACCACTGCACAGTTTCCTATCATTGTATCATTAGAACCACTGCACAGTTTCTTATCATTGTATCATTAGAGCCACTGCAGTTTCTTATCATTGTATCATTAGAACCACTGCACAGTTTCTTATCATTGTATCATTAAAACCACTGCAGTTTCTTGTCATTGTATCATTAGAACCACTGCACAGTTTCTTATCATTGTATCAGTAGAACCACTGCAGTTTCTTATAATTGTATCATTAGAACCACTGCACAGTTTCTTATCATTGTATCATTAGAACCACTGCAGTTTCCTATCATTGTATCATTAGAACCACTGCAGTTTCTTATAATTGTATCATTAGAACCACTGCACAGTTTCTTATCATTGTACCAGTAGAACCACTACACAGTTTCTTGTCATTGTATCATTAGAACCACTGCACATTTTCTTATCATTGTATCATTAGAACCACTGTACAGTTTCTTATCATTGTATCATTAGAATCACTGCACAGTTTCTTATCATTGTATCATTAGAACCACTGCAGCTTCTTATCATTGTATCATTAGAACCACTGCGCAGTTTCTTATCATTGTATCAGTAGAACCACTGCACAGTTTCTTATCATTGTATCATTAGAACCACTGCTCAGTTTCTTATCATTGTATCATTGGAACCACTGCACAGTTTCATACCATTGTATCAGTAGTACCACTGCACATTTTCTTATCATTGTATCAGTAGTACCACTGCACATTTTCTTATCATTGTATCAGTACATTTGCAAATTTTAATCTGTAGATTGGCTTTCAGGTCAGTAGATTCTATTTTATCATTATAAAAATGTTATGTTTTAAGGGATTGAAAAAAGCAAGTGTACTTTTGGCCATATTCTTTATTCTCTTCATACTATAAAAAAGACCAGCAAGAGGAATATCTTAATCTGTTTTTAATGTTACAGCAATAATACTTATAATTTTTATCAGTTTCATCATCAGTTGCATTAAATAAGAACTGTTGTATATCTTATGGTTCACTGTGGGATTGTTGTAAAATCAATAGTTAGTTACCTTTACAATATCACGGTCTGGTGACCACTAATAACATTTATTGGGATTATTAAACATCACACTTTGGAGGCAATCAGAGTCTTTATTGGTGTCACTACATCCACTTTTGATCCAGTGTCAAACCATAATATTAAGCATCACACTTTGGAGGCAATCAAAGTCCCTATAGGTGTCACTGCATCCACTTTTGATCCAGTGTCAAACCATAATATTAAGCATCACACTTTGCAGGCAATCAGAGTCTTTATTGGTGTCACTACATCCACTTTTGATCCAGTGTCAAACCATAATATTAAGCATCACACTTTGGAGGCAATCAAAGTCCCTATAGGTGTCACTACATCCACTTTTGATCCAGTGTCAAACCATAATATTAAGCATCACACTTTGGAGGCAATCAGAGTCTCTATTGGTGTCACTACATCCACTTTTGATCCAGTGTCAAACCAGATTAATAAGCATCACACTTTGGAGGCAATCAGAGTCTCTATTGGTGTCACTACATCCACTTTTGATCCAGTGTCAAACCAGATTAATAAGCATCACACTTTGGAGGTAATCAAAGTCTCTATTGGTGTCACTACATCCACTTTTGATGCAGTGTCAAACCAGATTAATAAGCATCACACTTTGGAGGCAATAAAAGTCTCTATTGGTGTCACTACATCCACTTTTGATGCAGTGTCAAACCAGATTAATAAGCATCACACTTTGGAGGCAATAAAAGTCTCTATTGGTGTCACTACATCCACTTTTGATGCAGTGTCAAACCAGATTAATAAGCATCACACTTTGGAGGCAATAAAAGTCTCTATTGGTGTCACTACATCCACTTTTGATCCAGTGTCAAACCAGATTAATAAGCATCACACTTTGGAGGCAATCAAAGTCTCTGTTGGTGTCACTACATCCACTTCTGATCCAGTGTCAAACCAGATTAATAAGCATCACACTTTGGAGGCAATCAAAGTCTCTATTGGTGTCACTACATCCACTTTTGATCCAGTGTCAAACCAGATTAATAAGCATCACACTTTGGAGGCAATCAAAGTCTCTGTTGGTGTCACTACATCCACTTTTGATCCAGTGTCAAACCATAATATTAAGCATCACACTTTGGAGGCAATCAGAGTCTCTATTGGTGTCACTACATCCACTTTTGATCCAGTGTCAAACCAGATTAATAAGCATCACACTTTGGAGGCAATCAAAGTCTCTGTTGGTGTCACTACATCCACTTTTGATCCAGTGTCAAACCATAATATTAAGCATCACTCTTTGGAGGCAATCAGAGTCTCTATTGGTGTCACTACATCCACTTTTGATCCAGTGTCAAACCAGATTAATAAGCATCACACTTTGGAGGCAATCAAAGTCTCTGTTGGTGTCACTACATCCACTTTTGATCCAGTGTCAAACCATAATATTAAGCATCACTCTTTGGAGGCAATCAGAGTCTCTATTGGTGTCACTACATCCACTTTTGATCCAGTGTCAAACCAGATTAATAAGCATCACACTTTGGAGGCAATCAAAGTCTCTGTTGGTGTCACTACATCCACTTTTGATCCAGTGTCAAACCATAATATTAAGCATCACACTTTGGAGGCAATCAGAGTCTCTATTGGTGTCATTACATCCACTTTTGATCCAGTGTCAAACCAGATTAATAAGCATCACACTTTGGAGGCAATCAAAGTCTCTGTTGGTGTCACTACATCCACTTTTGATCCAGTGTCAAACCAGATTAATAAGCATCACACTTTGGAGGCAATCAAAGTCTCAATAGGTGTCACTACATTCACTTTTGATCCAGTGTCAAACCAGATTAATAAGCATCACACTTTGGAGGCAATCAAAGTCTCTGTTGGTGTCACTACATCCACTTTTGATCCAGTGTCAAACCAGATTAATAAGCATCACACTTTGGAGGCAATCAAAGTCCCTATAGGTGTCACTACATCCACTTTTGATCCAGTGTCAAACCAGATTAATAAGCATCACACTTTGGAGGCAATCAAAGTCCCTATAGGTGTCACTACATCCACTTTTGATCCAGTGTCAAACCATAATATTAAGCATCACACTTTGGAGGCAATCAGAGTCTCTATTGGTGTCATACATCCACTTTTGATCCAGTGTCAAACCATAATATTAAGCATCACACTTTGGAGGCAATCAGAGTCTCTATTGGTGTCACTACATCCACTTTTGATCCAGTGTCAAACCAGATTAATAAGCATCACACTTTGGAGGCAATCAAAGTCTCTGTTGGTGTCACTACATCCACTTTTGATCCAGTGTCAAACCAGATTAATAAGCATCACACTTTGGAGGCAATCAGAGTCTCTATTGGTGTCACTACATCCACTTTTGATCCAGTGTCAAACCAGATTAATAAGCATCACACTTTGGAGGCAATCAGAGTCTCTATAGGTGTCACTACATCCACTTTTGATCCAGTGTCAAACCAGTCCTTCAGCATGGGTGTGTTTGTTACAGAAGAATCACTGCTCCTGTGTAATGGTGTCAGCATATGCCTGTATATATCTTTTCTTCCTCCATATACTATATAAGAGTTCATGTTGTATGAAACACTCAGTTGCAATCCCAAGACCTTTTCTTACATACATGCACACATTTCCCAGCCTTGTTTTCTTACATACATGCATACATTTCCCAGCCTTGTTTTCTTACATACATGCACACATTTCCCAAGGCCTTTTCTTACATACATGCACACATTAGGCCTTTTCTTACATGCATGTACACATTTCCCAAGGCCTATTCTTACATACATGCACACATTTCCCAGCCTTGTTTTCTTACATACATGCACACATTTCCCAAGGCCTTTTCTTACATACATGCACACATTAGGCCTTTTCTTACATACATGTACACATTTCCCAAGGTCTTTTCTTACATACATGCACACATTTCCCAGCCTTGTTTTCTTACATACATGCATACATTTCCCAGCCTTGTTTTCTTACATACATGCACACATTTCCCAAGGCCTTTTCTTACATGCATGCACACATTAGGCCTTTTCTTACATGCATGTACACATTTCCCAAGGCCTATTCTTACATACATGCACACATTTCTCAGCCTTGTTTTCTTACATACATGCACACATTTCCCAAGGCCTATTCTTACATACATGCACACATTAGGCCTTTAGTTACATACATGTACACATTTCCCAAGGTCTTTTCTTACATAGATGCACACATTTCCCAGCTTTGTTTTCTTACATACATGCACACATTTCCCAGCCTTGTTTTCTTACATACATGTACACATTTCCCAAGACCTTTTCTTACATACATGCACACATTTCCCAGCCTTGTTTTCTTACATACATGCACACATTTCCCAAGGCCTATTCTTACATACATGCACACATTAGGCCTTTAGTTACATACATGTACACATTTCCCAAGGTCTTTTCTTACATAGATGCACACATTTCCCAGCTTTGTTTTCTTACATACATGCACGCATTTCCCAGCCTTGTTTTCTTACATACATGTACACATTTCCCAAGACCTTTTCTTACATACATGCACACATTTCCCAGCCTTGTTTTCTTACATACATGCACACATTTCCCAGCCTTGTTTTCTTACATACATGCACACATTTCCCAAGGCCTTTTCTTACATACATGCACACATTTCCCAAGACCTTTTCTTACATACATACACACATTTCCCAGCCTTGTTTTCTTACATACATGCACACATTTCCCAAGGCCTTTTCTTACATGCATGCACACATTAGGCCTTTTCTTACATGCATGTACACATTTCCCAAGGCCTATTCTTACATACATGCACACATTTCTCAGCCTTGTTTTCTTACATACATGCACACATTTCCCAAGGCCTATTCTTACATACATGCACACATTAGGCCTTTAGTTACATACATGTACACATTTCCCAAGGTCTTTTCTTACATAGATGCACACATTTCCCAGCTTTGTTTTCTTACATACATGCACACATTTCCCAGCCTTGTTTTCTTACATACATGTACACATTTCCCAAGACCTTTTCTTACATACATGCACACATTTCCCAGCCTTGTTTTCTTACATACATGCACACATTTCCCAAGGCCTATTCTTACATACATGCACACATTAGGCCTTTAGTTACATACATGTACACATTTCCCAAGGTCTTTTCTTACATAGATGCACACATTTCCCAGCTTTGTTTTCTTACATACATGCACACATTTCCCAGCCTTGTTTTCTTACATACATGTACACATTTCCCAAGACCTTTTCTTACATACATGCACACATTTCCCAGCCTTGTTTTCTTACATACATGCACACATTTCCCAGCCTTGTTTTCTTACATACATGCACACATTTCCCAAGGCCTTTTCTTACATACATGCACACATTTCCCAAGACCTTTTCTTACATACATACACACATTTCCCAGCCTTGTTTTCTTACATACATGCACACATTTCCCAAGGCCTTTTCTTACATACATGCACACATTTCCCAAGGCCTTTTCTTACATACATGTACACATTTCCCAAGGCCTTTTCTTACATACATGTACACATTTCCCAGGGCCTTTTCTTGCATACATGTACACATTTCCCAATGCCTTTTCTTACATACATGTACACATTTCCGAAGGCCTTGTTGAACTTGTAAAACTTTTTACTTGGTGGCTGAGAGAAAGCGTTGTTTGAACATCAACAAAAAATATGAGCTCTCACCTTAAATGCTCCTTTTTTAAAGATCTTGAATAATACAGTACTGCCAAATAAATAAGACTAAAATAGACCATCAACGTGCTTACTTTGGGGCCCTCCATCTTATCTCCCTGTTATATTATTATTATTTTTTAACATTGTATCAGTAGATAGATTTTTGTATATCATTGTATCAGTAGATTTTATATATATATGTGTGTGTGTGTGTGTGTGTGTGTGTGATTTTTTAACATCATTTTTATCATTGTATCAGTAGACAGATTATTGTTTTATCATTGTATCAGTATATATATATATATATATATATATATATATATATATATATATATATATATATATATATATATATATATATGATTTTTTTTGGGTGATTGACCATGGGGGGGAAAAAGAGCTAAAGTTCAGCAATAAGAAACAGGGATGGTCAGCCAACCAGAAAAACATTTTTTGTGACCTCATTTAATGACCACTTTTACTGAAAGTTTTTCGACTTGGATTGGGTTTGGAGGGTATTCACTTGTCATAGCGAATATGCTAGAGGTGAAACTGAATAATATTTATTTGTAAAATGATCATCTAATGTTTATGTGGTACAAAATTATAAGGTCATCTCAACTGATGTATTAAACTGAGGGGAATAAGCCTTGCAGCAGCAATACAATTTAAAGTGCCTGCTGAACTGTAAACCAGCATATTGCAAAATGATCTTTGATTTACTCTCTGAAATGATACTGCACAGTTTGTTTGGCATCAATTTAACTCCAGGTTTGTATGATTAGTTAGGGGCTGACCATTTAGTATGTATGCATGGAGGGGGGAGGGGGAGTAACCCAAATGCATATGTTTGTGTTGGGGGGGGGTCTACTGATAATGTACATACACATGAGATGGGGGGGGGTGAAACCTCAGTAATAATTTGTCTAATATGTAACCTGTTCAACATGTTCAATAGGCATTTGAATTTCAGCAGTCACTAGGCAAACTGTTTAAAGTTACAGTTTATTTCTTTGATGCAGCCAGACATTCAGTATCGGTGGACTATCTGTTTTATTAAACATGTTAATATTATTAATCCTTTATGGTTTCTGTGTGGATTAAATATAGGCCGTTCTATAGAATTTAGGGGGTGCATCAAGTGTACATACACAGGTATGTGTCTGTAAAAAAGTATGCATGATACGGGGGGAAGGGGTCAAGCTTTGCCAGATTTTTCCATATGTACTAAATGGATGACCCCTTACTGAAGTGCCCCCCCACCAAAAAAAATATGTGTTTCCTATTGCACTGGTTTTAAAATTAGCATAGGTAGGTATGGTTTTTATTTTCTTTAAACATATGTATTACAGTGTATAATGATTTGTATATATAATGTACTTAGCATTTCAAGTACTGGGCTAAACCTGCTCAGTTAGATGCACAAATCAATTTTGGGAATTATTTTTGGTTGAATTTTTTTAGTTTTGAATAAAAAAATTTGGGGGGGGATTAATATCTGATCTCCACTATCCAATATGAAGATCTAAATGTGACCGCTTATGTTCTGGTAACTTATGTTATTACCATAATCACCAATTTTATCAGTCAATCAGTTGAAGACTTGTTTCATTGTGTTTGTGAAGACTGAGCAGTATGGCTGAAGAGCATCAGTGTGTTGCAACTGATTTGATTCACTTTCAAATTTCTGAAAGCTGCATTTCTAATTGGCTAATTCAAAGGTCACCAGAACATGACCACTAAACTTTCTCTGTCAGATCTGCATGTATGACAGCAGAGATCTGATTTTAATCAGATTGATCAGTTGTTTTACATGTATTCGTATTGCTTTCAGTGAAATTTCCCAAACTGACCAGAAAAATTTTGATCATTTAAATTTAAAAATTGAGCCTGTTTTAAAAAAATGAGACTGCTTCTGTAGTTTGATATCATCAATACCTTTTATTATAGTTAGTAAACCAGGCTGTTAACAAGTGAGTCTACTGATAAGAAGCAGCAGAAGATGAAGAAAAATTGAATTTGATAAATAATGACAGATTTTTTTCCCCTATGCCCTCCTCTTTGTTGTAAAAATTGAATTTGATAAATAATGACAGATTTTTTCCCCTATGCCCTCCTCTTTGTTGTAAAAATTGAATTTGATAAATAATGACAGATTTTTTCCCCTATGCCCTCCTCTTTGTTGTAAAAATTGAATTTGATAAACAATGACAGATTTTTTCCCCTATGCCCTCCTCTTTGTTGTAAAAAAAGTGCCTGTTATTTTAGCACACTGTATTATTCTTCTTATTATTTTTTTTGAAAAGATTTGACTGCTCCAGTGGCCTGTTTAGTGGTTGGAGCATGCACCTTTGATGCAGAAGGTCGTGGGTTTGAACTGAGTCCTATCAAAGACTTATAAAAACGGTATTATTAGCTGCCTTGCTTGATGCTCAGTATTAAGAGGTTGTTGTTGTTGTTGTTGTTGTTGTAGGGTTTAACGCCATTTTTTAGCACAAGATAGGCTATACATGGCGGCCAGTATAACTGGTGGAGGAAGAACCCTGGAAAACCCAGGGAAAAACCACCGACCCACGAGAAGCTACTGGCAGGCTTTCCCACGTACCCATGCTAGCTGAGCCTTGGACTCGAACACACGCAGACAGAGGTGAGATGGCAGTGATCCGTAACGGTGAGCGCTTTAAACCACTCGGCCACTCGGGGCCCCCATTAAGAGGTTAGTGCTTGGACTGGTCAGCCTGGTGTCAGGATAATGTGACTGGGTGGGACATGATGCTACATGTCTATGGCATGATGCCTTAGTGCTAGACATTACTATAAACTGCCACACTGAAGACATAATACTGATGTGACAATTTTTTTTGAAGCTATGTTAAAAATCCAAATCAAACACACACACATTATTAAAAGATTTTATATTTATCACATTCAAAAATGTATAAATCTGGTCATAAGTATAATAACGTGGAATTAGTTGAAATTAAAAGATAATCAAAATTTAGTGACTTGTTACCAGGATAATTTTTTTAATATAAAATCCAGAAATTGATTTGTGCATCAAATTGTGCCAGTTTTGCTAAGTACTTGAAGCACTTTGTACGTTATATATAATAATCATTATAATATGTATATACAGTTTTTAAAAAAATACCTATCTACCTACTCTAATTTGAAAACCAGTGCAATAGGAAATGCATATTCTTGGAAGACCTACTCTAATTTGAAAACCAGTGCAATAGGAAATGCATATTCTTGGAAGACCTACTCTAATTTGAAAACCAGTGCAATAGGAAATGCATATTCTTGGAAGACCTTAGCAAACTTAGTTTCTGATGTGCCAGGTTAGCCTTAGTCTTGTTGTAACTTTCTTATTAATATGTCTGTTGTTTAAATACTTTTTATTTTATTTTAGTTTTTCAAATCTAAGGGGCCCTGGGTAGCTGAGTGGTATAAAGTGCTTGTATTGATAGATAACTGCCATCTCACCTCTGTCTGTGTTGGATTTGAGTCTTGTGCTTGGCCAATGTGGGTATCTCAGAAAGCTTGCCAGTAGCTTCCTGTACGTCAGTGGTTCGGAGTTTTCTCAGGTTCTTCCTCCACCAGTTATAGTAATAACAAAAATAACTTTATTTAAAGAGGGTCACACAATTAGTTGAAGAACTAATCTACTGATACCTCGAGCTCCTCATACAAAGGAGCTTATTTATATGCAATTGCACACACATACACACACATGCATATAAATACATAACAGCATGTACATGTAAATATATGCCGATTCATTTCTTTCTCTTCCCAGCTGGATACTCGCTCATACATATTGAACTGACATAGTCGATATGCATGCAATATGCAATTAGTGACAAATAGATGATTGGTATATTTAACGATGCCCAGTTGTTTTTATTCTGATTTACCAACGTCTCTGAAGCCACTGAATATATTAGGTCTGGAAGAAGGAAATAGAGTGGGCATTTCTAATCTCAACTGGAATACTATTCCACAGCACATTTCCAAAGTATTGGAAAGATTTTTGAATAATACCTTATTTAGTTTTGGAATTTTATGTTGTTTGGTGGACGTGGATAGCAGGTGGAGAGTATTACCAGGTGGCCTATACTGGAAAAAGACTGTAAATAAACATGAGCAGTATTTTTGAATATCCTGTACACTAACTTGGCTTTTCTCAACTGGATTTGGTCTTAGTAGGTAACATTTTTAACTTACCAGCTAAATTTTCCCTGCTTTCTGTTTGAATTAATATCCACCCAAATGCTCTTTTTTTAAGACATGCTAGCTTTGCTATGTTTTTATCATTTGAATTACCCCATACTGTATATTAATCTAATTGGGGTTGTATCATTTGAATTACCCCATACTGTACATTAATCTTAATGGGGTTGTATCATATGAATTACCCCATACTGTACAATCATATAATATGCTATGTATCATTTGAATTACCCCATACTGTTAAATGGGGTTGTATCATTTGAATTACCCTATATTGTAGAGTAATCTAAAAAGAGTTGTATGAAACTTATAAAATAGTTATAAATTGTTTTATGTGCTTTTCTGGGAGAAAATGTCTTCTACTGAGAAGCCATAAACTTGAATGAATTTTTATACTGGCATATGTTATATGTTCAGTCTGTGATAGGTTATGGTCTACCAAAACACCAAGTAGTATATCGTTACAAGCCAAAACACCAAGTAGTGTATCGTTACAGGCCAAAACACCAAGTAGTGTATCGTTACAGGCCAAAACACCAAGTAGTGTATCGTTATATGCCATATGCGTATTTATATCCTTTATCAAATGTTTATAACTGGTTATGGCCAACTTTGTGATATAGTTGTACATGTATATATTATATAAAGAGTATGTGTGTGTTTGTGTGTGTGTGTGTGTGTGTGTTATGAATCATGCATGGCATACACAATGCACTGTGTGTTGAATCCATACTTAGTTGCCCTTGTGTACACCAACCCATGTACTTTTCTTGTATGAAGTTTGTTTCCCACGTGTATTTTATATATTTGCCTATAGATACATGTAACTGAGTGCCACGATGGAGATTAGTTTTTTTTATACTAATTATGTCACCCTCATAAAAGAAAGACTAATTTTTATTTGCAAAATTTATATCGTTCCATGTTGCATATAGTTCCTCACTATCAAGATCTGTTCATTTTTTTCTGTGTTGAGATAAGTAATATTTTAAATTTACCAGTACTTACCACCTTGCCATTGCATGTGCACCAGTCCAGTTTGTTTAGGGCATCCTGTAAAGAAATTTCCAGTTCATGCTTTGTGTTTTGGATATCTGATAATGTTATGTTGTCTGCATACAGACCTATAGATGACTCTGAGCCCCCCAGTAAAAATGTGGTAGATTATTCATAAATCTAAGCCTCCTTTAATTGTTCTAGGTCCAGACAGAACATCACGTGTTCTTTCATTTAAGTATGATGTAAATAGTCTAATTGTGTTGTTGTCACATTGGTAAATTGTGCTGTTGTCACATTGGTAAATAGTCTAATTGTCACATTGGTAAATTGTGCTGTTGTCACATTGGTAAATTGTGCTGTTGTCACATTGGTAAATTGTACTTTGTCAAATTGGTAAATTGTGCTGTTGTCACATTGGTAAATTGTACTTTGTCAAATTGGTAAATAGTCTGATTGTCACATTGGTAAATTGTACTTTGTCACATTGGTAAATAGTCTAATTTCACATTGGTAAATTGTGCTGTTTGCGCAATGGGATTTCGTGATCCACCATGGCAAAAGCATTCCTGAAATCTATAATTATAGATCCTATTATTCTACCTTGATCAAGTGCTTGAAGCCATTTATCAGTTGGGGAGATCAAAGCAGTCTCATATGAATGTTTCTGTTATAAGCCTGAATGGTTAGGGTGTAATAGCAAGTGTTTGGTTAAATATGACATGAACAAAGTTATGGACATGTTTTTCAATCAAGTTTGAAAAGTTTGGTAGTATCGAAATATGGTCAGTAATTATCTGTATCATCCTTCGAACTTAATTTGTAAATAGTCATTATTTTTGTAATTTTCCATAATTTGGGGCAGATGAAGTTGCAATACAGTAAAACCTGTCTTGAAAGACCAGTTATGTGAGACCACCTGTCTTCAGAGATCATATTCTCAATAAACTAATTTAATGATTATATATTGTTATGACCTGTTATGAGAGACCACCTGTCTTGAGAGACCATAATTTTATTGCAGAAGGGTTGGTCTTTCAAGACAGGTTCTACTGTACTTAAATTGATTATGAATCTGAAATAGTTGATGGGATAAAGTAACATACCTCTCTAGGGATTTTGCTGATGCAGAACCTTTTCAGTTCATCAAAGTTGTTTTCTATCACTAGTTCATTTAATTCTGTGGTGATGTTGATGAAAATTCATTGAAAACATTTGCACTGTCAGTGTCATCAGTGACAATGGTACCATTTACTAAAAGTGTGTGATTTTATTGGTCTGATATTTGTATTTCCCTAACAAGTTCATTGAAAACTTTCCAAATAGAATATGGGTTGCTCTTTTTAGTTTCAAGAATTGATTGATTTTAAGTTTTTCTTTATAGCTTTTTTAATTGTATTTGATATTTTATTTCCCATAATCTTATATTGTACATGGTTCCCCATATCCTTGAATTATCCTTGTGTTTTTGTGAAATCTAAGGTTTTAATATCATCAGTTGGAAATATATCATGGCTGCAATGTATAGCTTGTCATGTGCTGAAAAATGGCATTAAAACCCAAAACAGAGAAACTTAGTGCCTTATTAACAAATTGGATGACAGAATTTAATGCACTCTAGAAGGGAACTGTAGGAAAGAATGTTCAGCTTGTGATTTCTGTTGGGTTACATCACTTGAAAGAAATGGATTTTGATGGTTATGAAATGGTTGTTTGCAAACATAATTCTGTTTTATTTCTTCTTAAAGCTAGTCATTTTTAGTGAATTATAGCCAATTTTATACAAAATAACAACTATTGTTTAGAACATACTTTTCATTTATACCATCTTTCAAATTGTGCCTCAGAGTGGGAACATTTTACAGGTGTTGCTAATTTGTGTCCTCCAGATTAAAATGCTCCATTTTTACAACATAACTGCAGCCTTGCTTAATTCTTCCGTGTCATGCATATGTATGTAAATTTGTCCTGATTGCAGCATATACTTTCAGCATTATAGCAGTGTATTCTGGGATACTGAATTAGTGTGAAATTACAAAAGTCTGTTTTATATGATTGCAGCTTGCAGATTCAGCATGACATTAATTGATCATGGAAAGCAGAATCATCGTGATACGTGTAAATCAGATTAGCATAACTCCAGTTTGCATATTCCGCATTTTAGCATTCCATGCTAGAAATGAGCATGGGAGAGTATTTATGCTGGAAATGTACTGCAGTAGTGCAGCATATATGCAGTATATGACCAGTATAAGTAGAGCATGTACTGTATTTTCAATAGATCCTGCAATTCGGTAAGTAATATACCATGGTGAAAATGGCAGCCTGCTGGTACAAGCTTAAGTCATGTATCTTTATCCTAGAGCTAGAGTTCCAATCCAATAACACCATTTGAGGCATGTAATTATTTTCATTCTTTTAATAATTTAATGGTCAAGCAATATGTGAGTAGTTTAATCTAATCTATTTTTTTTCCTTTAGATAATCTGTCATTTTGACATAACTTGTGTAATTGATACCAGAAAATGAAATAATTTGATTACTTATTAATAATCTCCAGTTCTTTTTTTTTAATTAAGTTTTATCTGTTTAAGTAATAATTAGTAAAACAATTGACTTGTAAACAGTTATTTAGTAATTTCTTTTTAATGCTTCAAATGGACTTTTTCAAGTAAAACATGGAAGTAATTCTTAAAAATTAGGTAATTTGATTACTTAGAAATAGTTTTAGTTACTTTTCTTATTTTACTGAAGAAATGTCTATTCAAGTAAGTAAAAATGAGTAATTATAAAAAGTTACTAACCAGTAAAACTTTTAATTAAATGAAGTAAAAATAAATTACCAAGATAATTTTTGTGTGTGTAGGAGGTGTGATAAATTATGATTAATCTAAATGTCATTCAATTTCACTACACTACAGTTACATGCATTTTTAATATGATATGACAGTTGTAGTACATGCATCACATTTTATCGATTGCCCACTCAATCCAGTGAATGTGGAAAGAGGGGCAGGGGATTAAGTGCCCTCTGTGAATAGCTGAAGTCCCCCTGTCTAGTGGAAATCCTCTCAATCATGTGGAATTTTGACAGATTTTTTGGCAGCCTTTATGGGTTTTATGGCACCCCACCCTGATTCTCTTGTATTCATTCTGCAGGTTGACACTAACAGACAGATAGGAGAAACCCCAATATATATATATATATATATATATATATATATATATATATATATATATATATATAGAGAGAGAGAGAGAGAGAGAGAGAGAGAGAGAGAGAGAGAGAGAGAGAGAGAGACATACATACATACATATGGCCTAGTGGTTAATGCATCTGCCTCGGAGGTGGGAGGTCATGGGTTTGAACCCTGGCTGAGTCATACCAAAGACCTACAAAAATGGTACTGACAGCTGCCTTGCTTGGCACTCAGCATTAAGAGGTTAGTGTTAGGACTGGTTGGCCTGGTGTCAGGATAATGTGACTGGGTGGGACATACATACATACATGCATGCATGCATACATACATATGGCCTAGTGGTTTAAAAAAAAATCAAAATCCAAACTAAGCTGTCCAATACAAACATTACTGTCCAATATACAAGATCTACTAGTTCAGTCTGTTTATTTGGGCTGGGGGGGGGGTAGGGTGAAATTATCATAAATTGTGGTTTTAATTTAACCCAGTGGTTCCCAAAGTGGGTGTTAATGCCCCCTGTGGGGCTGTGGGATTACTGAGGGGGGTGCTAATACTAAATAATGCTTTCTATGTGGTAAGGTAGGGGGTGCTAAGGATAACCAAGGGGGCAGTGGCCCGAAAAAGTTTGGGAACTACCAATTTAACCAGATACTAAATTCACTTTTAACTGTTGCCTTTTAAAAGGCTTTGCTTGCTCGTGTTTCAAGTTGTGCGCTGTGTGTTTTGTCCACTGAAATCAATTGTTGTCAGCATGTTTTTATTTACGATTTTATCGAGTTTGTTTCTATGATCTTATCATAGTATATATTTTTACATGTTATCAAATATTGTAGGGTATTTAGAGTTTCAAAAGATTAGGCACTGTACTAAATCCACATTATTATTTTTATTATTAGTATCTATGTTCTTTTACTGACTCATGTTTCATGTCAGTAAAAGGCTTATGACAGTTTATGTTGAAATACAGTTGGTACAATACATTCTTCAATCCACATGACAAATACTGCAAAATGTACCTGGGGTCCCGAGTGGCCGACTGGTCTCAAGTGCTCCTCATTACGGATTGCTGCCATCTCACCTCTGTCTGCGGCAGTTCGAGTCTAGGATTCAGCCAATGTGGGTATGTGAGAAAGCTTCCCAGTAGCTTCTCGTGGGTCGGTGGTTCTTTCTGGTGTTTTCCCAGGTTCTTCCTCCACCATTAATACTGGCTGCCATGTGTAGCCTATCGTGTGCTGAAAAATGGCGTTAAACCCCACAACAACAACAACAACAAAGCAAAATGTACCCAGATGTCAAGCAAATATTGTTTATCAAGTTTGTTACTAATTTATACAATTTACCCAATAATCCTTTTTAATAGAATACAAATAAAACACTTTGCTGCTAAAGAACATGGATCAATATAACTATTTATACAGTGTTTAGCAGTTAGGTCAATGATCTGTAATTATTCAGATAATGCCAATAATTGCCTATATGGTATTGAATCTCTGGGAGTCAAAACCAAGCTTTAAGTAATGATGGTAAGTCTTGGAACACAATGCACATAAAAAATATAACATTTTCTGTGTCCCAGTGCTTAGACACAACAAAAAAATGTCAAGACGAAATTGCCAAGATCACCAGCAAGATTACCATATTTCACACACGAGTGACCAGCTTGTCCTATTAACATGTCAATAAACTATAACGATTGTTTTGGTTATTATTTTGCATGATGACATTTTTCAATTTCTCCAAAAGGAGACTAAATTAAGTTGAATAAAGACTTCATAATTCACAGTTCGATTAGAGTTTACCCAGTAGACCCCTACTATAGTGTACAGTACATGTATTTACACAGTGCAAATCACACTACATTAGTGTACAATACTTAGTGCAAATCACACAACAATACTGTACAGTATTTACAGTATAAATCATGCTAAAATAGTGTACGGTACTTAGTGTAAATCACGCAACAATACTGTACAGTACTTACAGTGTAAATCATGCTAAGATACTATACAGTACTTACAGTGTAAATCACGCTAAAACAGTGTACAGTACTTACACAGTGTAAATCACACTACAATATTGTACAATACTTACACAGTGCAAATCATGCAACAATACTGTACAGTATTTTACAGTGTAAATCACGCTAAAATAGTGAATGGTACGTACACAGTGTAAATCACGCTAAAATAGTGAATGGTACATACACAGTGTAAATCACGCTAAAAGTTATAGCTGTGTCCCAAAAGATTATGTACAGATTTTGCTTTATTCATTGCTTTTACCAAAATCGCATTCTTCCCGATAACATTTCATCTAGAAATACATAGCTGTTTCATTTACTCTGATCCACACATGAAGGTGTTCAGTTTTTAAAGTGATATGAGTGGTCCTACAAAAGTAATATAATCTATACGAAAAGATGTGTGCAATTATATAAGGCATATAGCTGGTATATATTCACAAAACTTAATATTTTTATGAAAGAATGATTGCAATATAGTTTAAAATTCTGAATACAATCACCTAAGATCACCATCAATCATTTTATTTATCTTTTGGGCTAAATAAAATCTGAATTTTCCACACATCCCACTTTTGATTTTGGCAAGCTAGTTGATTGGGCATCACCTTCATTTATAACTGACGGGCTTGTCTCATGTTTTCTGACAACAATCCAGTATAATCATTTGACCCCTGAAACTAGCTTGAGTAAGAAGGGAATTTTGTACAGGACAATGACAGTAATGCGATATGTAATTGCCTTTGACTCCACAATATTAGCATGATTAATTTAGCTGTGTATGTAAACGTGTACTTATTTATGGTTCCTTCTATGAAAGTGAACTACAACTGAGCTTTTATGGTATTAAAGTAATTCCATAACAATACCAGAACTTAATATCTAATGTGTTTCTCAGTCTAATTTTTTTTCTCACTAATTTATATGTTTTTAGTTATAGGTGCATAGTTTTTGTTGTTTTTGTTGTTGTTGGGTTTAACGCCATTTTTCAGCACATGACAGGCTATGCATGGTGGCCAGTGGAGGAAGAACCTGGGAAAACCCTGGGAAGAATGATCGACCCACGAGAAGCTACTGGCAAGAATTCTCACATACCCACATTGGCCGAATCCTAGACTCGAACCCATGCAGACAGAGGTTAGATGGCAGTGATCCATAACGGAGAACACTTTAGACCACTCAGCCACTCAGGCCCCCCATAGTTTTTGTGATATCTTAATTCAAAAGTTATGTACATTCTGAAACTTGGAAGCTTGCTATTGAACAGCATGTACATGTCAGAAGTGTCCTGACTAACCAATGTTGACTCAAGGCAGGGAGTTCAGTAACAGTAATGGGCATAGCGGCTTACTTCCAAGTAAGAATGGCACTCTTCAACCAGTGCATGTAGATTTTTAAAAAGAAGTAAGGATAGAAAGCTATTTTATTTTTCTCACTGAAACCATTTCATTCATGACATGAATGATCACTGATAGAGAACAGTAGTCAATACAGAGTACACAATTCCGAGTATTTAAAAAATTGTTGTACTCTCTCATAAACAATGCTGTTTCAAAGTTTGTGGATAAACATGCAGAAAAACAAGTTATCGTAGCTCAGCTCATGTATCTGTAAATTTTAACATACAGTGGCATATTATTCTTGTAGAATAAACTTTGGAAAGAATTACTATATATATATATATATATATATATATA
Organism: Sinohyriopsis cumingii; assembly: GCA_028554795.2. NCBI lineage: Eukaryota > Metazoa > Mollusca > Bivalvia > Unionida > Unionidae > Sinohyriopsis > Sinohyriopsis cumingii. Next base: position 147,362,506 of record CM068824.1, read on the forward strand.
TATATATATATATATATATATATATATATATATATATAAATATTTAAGTGTTCTTGCTCGTATGTATGTATGGATGGATGGATGGATAGATGGATGGATGGACATATGTGTGTACGTATAAACGTATATATGTATGTATGTATGCATGTATGTTTGTGTGTGTGATTAGGATTTTTAACATAGCTTTAACAATATTTCAGTCAAATCACTATGATGTCTGCAGTGTGGCAGTTTATAGTGATGTCTAGCACTGGGGCATCATGTTGCAGACACGTAGCATGATGTCCCACCTAGTCACATTATCCTGACACCAGGCCGACCAGTCCTAACACTAACCTCTTAATGCTGAGCACCAAGTGAGGCAGCTGTTAGTACCAGTTTTGTAAGTCTTTGATATGATTCTGCCAGGGATCGAACCCATGACCTCCCCCATCCGAGGTGGATGCTGTAACCATGAGGCCACTGGAGCAGTCATGTATTGGACAGTAATGTTTGTATTGGATACAAATGTTTGTATTTCATTGTGAATGAAGATGTTAACCTAATAATTTTAAAGGGACTGGAATAAATAAAAAAAATGACTGCTTTTCTCACATTTCTAAAAATATTTTAATAAATCAATGAAATCCACTGATACATGTGATTCCATTTGGTTCAAAGCAGAATCACTCACTCTTGTTCTCTGATTAAATAACCTATAATTAAACTTGATATATTTTGTGAAGCAATGAATAAACTCTGCATTCTTTCCTTGGAACTTTATCTTTTATCTCACTATACATGTATGTGAATGTGTTTTAGGGCGTGAGTCTTTAAATAATAAACATAATTGTGTGCAATTTATATAGAGCATTCTGTACTGTGGACCATAGCTGAGTTGAGGTAGGTTCCACACAAGGTTGTGGAAGTCCGCAGTTAGATAATTATATTGCTGCAACTTTCTAATTGGGTCAATAAAACTTAATCCACTGACAATGAGCCACGATGTGGACAATCCACAGTGACCACTATATCTGGTCAATGATAGAAACGGCATGAAACGATTAAGGTCCTTGGTGGAAACATGGATTTTTAGTAAAAGTCAATGCGCATACTGTAGACTATTGAGACCTAACATTGCATTTAATTTGAAAGTTATTTTGTGCTTTTGACTGAAATGTTAAGATACAAGAAAACTGGATTTTTCCATTTTACTGCTCAAGTGACTGGACTTGGATTACCTGGGTGGTTATCCAAAAAGCTGGTCTTGTAAAATAACTTATATTTTACTCTTGGTATAACTTCATTTTCAAATCAGCAAATTAAAACTTGAAACAATTTGTTTTTCTTCTTTTCAATCCTTGTTTTATGTATTATTAAAGCAAAACTACATTGTAACTGTTTTTCTGTTTCTAGGTGGAGTAACTTCTCAGAAAAACTGCTATTTAACAGCAATTTTAACTGAAAACAGGTGTTTCACAGCAGAAAAACTGGATATTTAGTAGAAAAATGGGATATTTAGTTTTGTTTGTTAAGGATATACATTGTCTTCATTTTAGTAACTAAACTCCAGAAAAGACCGTGCAAAAAAGCTTGATCTGAATTGTGTAGAAGAAATCAAAGGGCTCCAGGCATTATCATAACCTTGAATAACAAACAGGCTTAAATGGCACAGTTATGGATTAAGCAGTGAAAGTAGGCACAATTTGAGAACAAAACTGCACACTTCACACTGGTTACTTCACAATTATCACCAGCAGGTATTTGTATAGTTCTAATGATCGTGAGACCATACAGTTGTCGTGTATTGCTGCCCTTTCTATTGGTCTGGGAGATCATGTGAAAGCCACCATAAGTCAGAGTATCATTTTGTGATGCCCATTCATTTATCTGTCTGTCTGTCCATTTGTTCCTTGTTTAGTTTCTGCTCAGTGCTGTAAGAAAAATGTTCCTTGAAAATTTGTGGAGGCTTTTGAAAACTACTGTACTTGAAAAGTCCTTGAACAAAAGCTCTTTGGGGCTGTAGGAACCGTAGAAACTTGTGAATGGTTGATTTAAAGGTCAAAATTCATGGTCATTTTGATTTTAAGATAAAGGGTTTTGCATTAGCACTTTTGTTCTAGAGTAAGTTCTTTGACAATGCAGAGTTTGGATAGCTTTTACTTTTTGTAAAATTGAGAAAAGTAGATTTGGGGTTTAAAGATCAGAGGTTATAAATCTGATGAGAAAATACTTGTTTCTTCTCATTACATTTATTTCATGAACTCGAATCTTGACCAAAGGTCATTGAGATCTGTCAGATATTATTCATCAGAGTCAAGCTTGCCCATTTTAGTGCCGACAGACGACTATTAAACAAATCGGGGGGGTGGGGGGGTGCAGACATATAATGTTCCATTTATGCTAATGTCACCATTTCATCATTAACACCTCACCTAACTGTAAGTAGGGTTCAGAATTCTTTTGTGCCAGTGGCTGACACAAATTGTTGATGACACACCTGAGCATGTCAATGTAGTGTTGTATATATTTAATTTGTTTTTGTATTAATTTTTGTCCTTGATTATAAGTTATAATTCTATTTTGGACTTTACCTTATCCTAAATCAAGTTCACTGTGTTCTTAACTAAAAATATGGATGATGTTTTTACTTTGGTAAACAAATTATGCATAGCTAATATTTTTCTATGAGTGTGGGTTAAATATTAGGATCATTATCAATAGAAGTAAATATATTTACAGGGGTCTGGGTCATGGTTATTGGAATTCCCCCATAAAAAATACCTAGCTTACCTGATGCTTACCACATCCTTATTATAGTTTTAGTAACAGATTTTATCTTGTAAACATCTTGAAATGTTCTAGAATTGAAAATTCCATCAAGTCATAGTGTTTCCAGAATGTGTTAATTGTGACCTTGGTCAAGTAGAGGGCTTTATAATCTTGTTTACTTGAGAAATTACTCATTCCTGCAACAACATCTAAAGCAGAAATCAGTTTCATTGTTGTATTCAGTATTTGATTTGGATTAATTTATTAAATCAAATTATAATTCACTGGAAATACAAAGTGCTCTTAAATAATATTCTTGAACAGAAACATTAGCTTGGAGTTGTATTAAATTCAGAGAAGGACATCTTGGATTATATTATTGTGATTAATTGGAAGATTGTTCATACTTCATCACACTTCAGGTTACTGGTACATTAGTACATTCAAGACTACAGGCACACCAATGCCTTCAGCACTAGACCTTATTTCGAACACCACTGGAATTTAATTCGAACTTTATTCATTAGGACTAGTGATAGAAGTGTTTGGACTATTTTGGGATTTAATTTGCATTACTCTAAGTTCTTTTTAAATTTTCACTTTTTAATTTAGGGAAATAAGTTATTTGTTGAATTTTACAAAACTTACTGGTGTTCACTCTTTTTTTACTTAGTTTAATACCATAGGGTTGTTATAGTGGTGTGGTGTCATAATGGTCTATGCAGATTTTTACACTATGCTGGTAATAGTCCAGGTTAATTTGTACATGTCTATGCTAGTACTATAACAAAAACCAGTTATTTTGGACATCTCCTGCAAGTAATGTTCCAGGTTGGCAATTTAGCCCTTGGTATATAATGTTCCAGGTTGGCAATGGTCCAGGTTGATAATTTAGTCCTTGGTGTATAATGTTCCAGGTTGGCAATGGTCCAGGTTGATAATTTAGCCCTTGGTGTATAATGTTCCTGGTTGGCAATGGTCCAGGTTGATAATTTAGCCCTTGATGTATAATGTTCCAGGTTGGCAATGGTCCAGGTTGATAATTTAGCCCTTGGTGTATAATGTTCCAGGTTGGCAATGGTCCAGGTTGATAATTTAGCCCTTGGTGTATAATGTTCCTGGTTGGCAATGGTCCAGGTTGATAATTTAGCCCTTGATGTATAATGTTCCAGGTTGGCAATGGTCCAGGTTGGCAATTTAGCCCTTGGTGTATAATGTTCCAGGTTGGCAATGGTCCAGGTTGATAATTTAGCCCTTGATGTATAATGTTCCAGGTTGGCAATGGTCCAGGTTGATAATTTAGCCCTTGGTGTATAATGTTCCTGGTTGGCAATGGTCCAGGTTGATAATTTAGCCCTTGGTGTATAATGTTCCAGGTTGGCAATGGTCCAGGTTGATAATTTAGCCATTGATATATGATGTTCCGAGCTGGTAATTTAGCCCATGATGTATAATGTCCCAGATTGGTAATGTACCATTTGTATTAAATGTTCCAGGTTGGTAATTTAGCCTTTGATGTATGATGTTCCAGGTTGGTAATTTAGCCCTTGATGTATGATGTTACATGTTGGTAATTTAGTCCTTTATGTATAAACACTCCAGGTTGATAATTAAGCCCATTGTGTATAATGTTCCAGGTTGGTAATTAAGCCATTTGTGTATAATGTTCCAGGTTGGTAATTAAGCAATTTGTGTATAATGTTCCAGGTTGGTAATTAAGCCATTTGTGTATAATGTTCCAGGTTGGTAATTAAGCCATTTGTGTATAATGTTCCAGGTTGGTAATTAAGCCATTTGTGTATAATGTTCCAGGTTGGTAATTAAGCCATTTGTGCATAATGTTCCAGGTTGGTAATTAAGCACAGTGTGTATAATGTTCCAGGTTGGTAATTAAGCTCTTTATGTATGATATGCAAATACAGTACTGGCTCCAGGGTGTGATGTAAATATTGTACTTTTTAACTGAACTCAGATCAGAAACATATCAAGTTATGGTAACAACAAAATAAAATTGTTATAAATGATTCACAAACAAAATGGATAAAAAAGACAGTTACAATAGATTGATCCAGTGATTGAAAATGTTACATGAGAAAGCTTTTAGTGGGAATAGTTGGATATGTTTTAAAATTGAATAAATGTGTTGACTATGTATGTAAATTATTGACAAGTGATATAACTAAGTAAATTAAGACATACCTATTCATCAAAGTTGAATAATTTACAATAATGCCTCATGTTTGCCAGTTACTGACTATTGTTTGTCGGCATAGGAACCTCACTGAGATGCTGTTATCAAGCTTTAACAAAATTCAGAAGCAAACTTATAGCCTAAATTTGGGTAATTCTCTGTAACCATGAATTGAAACAGAGTGAAGTAAGTGACTGAATAAATTTTCATAAAGCATTACATGTTTACAAATGTGTTAACTGTAATATTTGCAAGAACCTGTTGACCAGTATGATGGGGTTACAAATGTGTTAACTGTAATATTTGCAAGAACCTGTTGACCAGTATGATGGGGTTACAAATGTGTTAACTGTAATATTTGCAAGAACATGTTGACCAGTATGATGGGGTTACAAATGTGTTAACTGTAATATTTGCAAGAACCTGTTGACCAGTATGATGGGGTTACAAATGTTTTAACTGTAATATTTGCAAGAACCTGTTGACCAGTATGATGGGGTTACAAATGTGTTAACTGTAATATTTGCAAGAATCTGTTGACCAGTATGATGGGGAACTATATACTTTAAGATGATCTCATAAAGTCAAATCAACCTAATAACTTGGGAACAGTTTATATAAAATTTGAAATATTTTCGACTATTGAAGCCGCAGGATCTGTTAAAAGTTTTAAACAAAAATATCTTGCATGTAAAAACATGCTTTTGGAATGATTTGTTATACTTCAGGCACATGGGGCCCCACTTGGTTCAGTTATTTATAGATTAGTACATATATTAAAGAATTCAAAGCACATATTTCATGACTAATGGATGCATCAGAATCCATATATAATCAACAAACTAGAAGACTATCTGCATCTCTGTCGGTACAATTACCCTTACAATAAAAGAAGTTGACACTTTTGAGTTTTGTGTTTAACTCAAGCCCAGATAGGTTAGTTGCAGACTGTATAAGTAACGGCATACCCAGAGTTGTGAAAATCGGTGTCGTGGTTTTAGGCTTAAACATGTAGTTGTGTTGAAATTATTAGTTTAAAAAGATCATAACTGAGCTTGAAAACTGGAAAAAGTCAATTCTCCCACCAAACAAAATTGGAAGAAGTGAGAAGCCGTCACAGAGAAGTGACCATTTTTTGTTGTTGTTGGAAGAATATATAATGTTTTATTGGCATACTTGTAGGATTTTCAGTAATGTTTTATTGGCGTACTTGTTGGATTTTCAATAATGTTTTATTGGCGTACTTGTTGGATTTTCAGTAATGTTTTATTGGCGTACTTGTTGGATTTTCAGTAATGTTTTATTGGCATACTTGTTGGATTTTCAGTAATGTTTTATTGGCGTACTTGTTGGATTTTCAGTAATGTTTTATTGGCGTACTTGTTGGATTTTCGATAATGTTTTATTGGCGTACTTGTTGGATTTTCAGTAATGTTTTATTGGTGTACTTGTAGGATTTTCAGTAATGTTTTATTGGCGTCCTTGTTGGATTTTCAGTAATGTTTTATTGGCGTACTTGTTGGATTTTCAGTAATGTTTTATTGGTGTACTTGTTGGATTTTCAGTAATGTTTTATTGGCATACTTGTAGGATTTTCAGTAATGTTTTATTGGCGTACTTGTTGGATTTTCAGTAATGTTTTATTGGCGTACTTGTTGGATTTTCAGTAATGTTTTATTGGCGTACTTGTTGGATTTTCAGTAATGTTTTATTGGCGTACTTGTTGGATTTTCAGTAATGTTTTATTGGCGTACTTGTTGGATTTTCAGTAATGTTTTATTGGCGTACTTGTAGGATTTTCAGTAATGTTTTATTGGCATACTTGTAGGATTTTCAGTAATGTTTTATTGGCGTACTTGTTGGATTTTCAACAATGTTTTATTGGCGTACTTGTTGGATTTTCAGTAATGTTTTATTGGCGTACTTGTTGGATTTTCAGTAATGTTTTATTGGCGTACTTGTTGGATTTTCAGTAATGTTTTATTGGCGTACTTGTAGGATTTTCAGTAATGTTTTATTGGCGTACTTGTTGGATTTTCAGTAATGTTTTATTGACGTACTTGTTGGATTTTCAGTAATGTTTCATTGGCGTACTTGTTGGATTTTCAGTAATGTTTTATTGGCGTACTTGTAGGATTTTCAGTAATGTTTTATTGACATACTTGTTGGATTTTCAATAATTGTTTATTGGCGTACTTGATGGATTTTCAGTAATGTTTTATTGGCGTACTTGTTGGATTTTCAGTAATGTTTTATTGGCGTACTTGTAGGATTTTCAGTAATGTTTTATTGGCGTACTTGTTGGATTTTCAATAATGTTTTATTGGCGTACTTGTTGGATTTTCAGTAATGTTTTATTGGCGTACTTGTTGGATTTTCAGTAATGTTTTATTGGCGTACTTGTAGGATTTTCAGTAATGTTTTATTCACGTACTTGTTGGATTTTCAATAATTGTTTATTGGCGTACTTGTAGGATTTTCAGTAATGTTTTATTGGCGTACTTGTTGGATTTTCAGTAATGTTTTATTGGCGTACTTGTTGGATTTTCAGTAATGTTTTATTGACATACTTGTTGGATTTTCAGTATAATAATAATAATAATAATAATAATGACCTTATTTAAAGAGGGTAACACAATTAGCTAAAAACTAATCTACCTTGAGGCCCTCATACAAAGGAATTTATTTATTTAAGCTGCATCTCTGAAGCCACTGAATATATTGGGTTTGGAAGAAGGAAATAGAGTGGGCATTTCTAATCTCAGCTGGAATACTATTCCAGAGCAGAGTTCCAGAGTATTGGAAACTTTTTTTAAATAACTCCTTATTTGGTTTGGGAATTTTATACTGTTTGGTAGACATGGATCGCAGGTGGGGAGTATTACCAGGTAGCCTATACTGGAATAGTGATTGTAAATATTCAGGAGCACTATTCTGAGATATCCTGTACATTAATTTGGCTTTTCTCAAACAGATTCGGTCTTTAATAGGTAATATTTTTAACCTACCAGCTAAACTTTCCTTGCTTTCTTTCTGGATTGATATTAGCCCAAATGCTCTTTTTTGAAGATGTGCCAGCTTTGCTATGTTTTTATCATTTGAATTACCCCATACTGTACTACAGTAGTCCAAATAGGGTTGTATGTAACTGTTATAAAATAGTTTCCTGTGCCTTTCAGGGAGAAAATGTCTTATCCTACTGAGAAGCCATAAACTTGAATTGACTTTTTTACTGGTATGTTTGATATGTTCAGTCCATGATAGGTTATTATCTACCAGAACACCAAGTAGCCTATCATGACAGACTATTTGCAGATTTGTATCCTTCCATGTCAGACATAGTTCATCACTATCAAGATTTGTCCTTCTTTGCCGTGTTGAGATAAGTAATATTTTAGTTTTACCAGTATTTACCACCATGCCATTACATGTGCACCAGTTTTCCAGTTTGTTTAGTGCATTCTGTAAAGAAATTTCGAGCTCATGCTTTGTGTTTTGGATGTCTGACAATGTTGTGTCATCTGCATAGAGATCTGTAGATGATATTGAGTCTCTTAGTAAAAGTGGTAGGTCATTAATAAATAAAATGAATAGTAGTGGACCTAGAATTGAGCCTTGTGGTACTCCAAATCTAATTGTTTCAGGTTCAGACGGAACATTATTTATGTAAACATGTTGTGTTCTCTCATTTAAGTATGAAGTAAACCATCTAATCAGTAATGTTTTATTGGCGTACTTGTTGGATTTTCAGTAATGTTTTATTGGCGTACTTGTAGGATTTTCAGTAATGTTTTATTGGCGTACTTGTTGGATTTTCAGTAATGTTTTATTGGCGTACTTGTAGGATTTTCAGTAATGTTTTATTGGCGTACTTGTTGGATTTTCAGTAATGTTTTATTGGCGTACTTGTTGGATTTTCAGTAATGTTTTATTGGCGTACTTGTAGGATTTTCAGTAATGTTTTATTGGCGTACTTGTTGGATTTTCAGTAATGTTTTATTGGCGTCCTTGTAGGATTTTCAGTAATGTTTTATTGGCGTACTTGTTGGATTTTCAGTAATGTTTTATTGGCGTCCTTGTTGGATTTTCAGTAATGTTTTATTGGCGTACTTGTTGGATTTTCAGTAATGTTTTATTGGCGTACTTGTAGGATTTTCAGTAATGTTTTATTGGCATACTTGTAGGATTTTCAGTAATGTTTTATTGGCGTACTTGTTGGATTTTCGGTAATGTTTTATTGGCGTACTTGTTGGATTTTCAGTAATGTTTTATTGGCGTACTTGTAGGATTTTCAGTAATGTTTTATTGGCATACTTGTTGGATTTTCAGTAATGTTTTATTGGCGTACTAGTAGGATTTTCAATAATTGTTTATTCTGAAAGATAATTTAAGGAATTCATTTGAAATATTGCTTTAAAATTTGATGTGATGTGCATGGAGTAGAATGAAAAAAAAAACATTGGCGGAAAGTGTTAGTAAATCAAGTGTGAGTGAAACAATGCTAGGGATTCATTATTCTAACATTCCTATATGTGTATGATCACGTTTTCCAGTGTAAAACACTGATGCAGGATACAGGCACTTTCCAACCTCACATGACCTTTGTTGAGACACTTAACTAATTCGACCTTTTGTTGTGAGCATAAACTTCCAAATTCAGTTGTCACCTCAACATTCTTTCATAGTAATCCAGATAAACATTAATTGCAACACATTTACATACTAAAAGGAGTAGTGGTTGAAATTGTGCTAAAAATAGGCCATTTCACACTGAACAAATGAGCATCACACAAAGTATTTCCTCATTATTTCTGAAGGGTAAATCAATTCTAGATCAAAGCTGAAATATAGACTATTTCATTACTTATTGAGTTTTGCTGTTTCAAAGTTACATATGAATTCACAATAAGCTATTTGAACTTTGACCCTCAAATTTTTGTTAAGAAATGTGACAAGAGGAACCCTTCATTATACTTCATTATAGGATTTCCACCCTCAGGAATAAAATTTTGTGTCATGTCTAATGCCAGATCCTGACCCATGGGTGGAAATTTCCTATTCTACTTCAAGCATTTGATGGATACCGTCAGTAGTGTTCTGTAATCCCAGTCTGAGAAATGAGGAGAGCTGGACAGAGAAGTTTCAGTTGTGCTTATGTGGAAGAGACCATAGGGATTATGAAACCATAGGGGTTATGCAGGTGTGTGTTTGTGAGCAGGTAGACACTGAACAATAGCCATATTTCAGAAAGATTAGTTTGACCTGTAATAAAAATCAAATATGTTTTTGCAAGGATTTCTTTCTTTTGCCACCTTTTTTACTTTATTCAATTACTGTTGAGCACAGGTAAAACAAGAAATGAATGTAACACTTGCTAACTAGAATTAGATTAATAATGAATGTTTCTTGTATGGATTTTTCCTCCAAAGTTGTTAAAATGTTTAGTTGTTTTGATCACCTGGTGTGGAAGAAGATAACAAGCCCCTTCCCACCCTCCTCTAGAAGATGTAATAATCGTTATCTAGAAATGTCATACGGCATTCTTCCTCATTCTTGTTGTGCAGAATAATATGTCCAAGTTTTTTCAAGTGGTTATTGATTTCCAGACACTGAAATAATGTCAATGACTATTTTAGAAATAATGTTATATTTGTTTTTGTTTGACTGATGAAGAAAATGAGAAAAAGACTTTAGTAGTATGTATTAATAAGTCTGATAAAACCATGTTGGTATTTTTTAATCATCATAAATGTAGGAGTCAGTATGAATATTGCACAAGTTATTTTTAGCCTTGTGACCATGTTCATTACACTGTCATGTCCATCCTACCAAACCATTAGTGGGGCCCTGAGAAACTAAGTGGTCTAAAGCACTCTCCATTATGGATGACTGCCATCTCACCTCTGTCTGTGTGGGTATGAGTCTAGGATTTGGCCAATGTGGGTATGTGAGAAAGCTTGCCAGTAGCTTCTCGTGGGTCAGTGGTTCTTCCCGGTGTTTTCCCGGGTTCTTGCTCCACCATTAATACTGGCCGCCATGCATAGCCTAATGTGTGCTGAAAAATGGCATTAAACCCCACAACAACAACAACCAAACCATTAGTACCTTCAGTACTTTGATCATGATGAAAATCTGAATGCAGAATGAAAGTGTCTTAGAGAAGCTAATCATTGAACGTCATAGAGGCTCAGTGAACATTAAGACAGATAGCCAGTTCTGTACCAGATAGTGTGTAACAAACTGAATTACATTTTGATGTATTTATAATGAAATTTGCAGATTTATTTTGTATGATACTTACTTAAAAGCAGATAGGTTTATCACAAATTTCAAAGTTCAAAGAATGCAGTTATTTCAAGAGATTTAAATATAGCTATGTCAGATATGATTGTTAAGGTGTAATTAAAAAAATGTGTAATTAGGGTAGAGTAATCATGCTGTACCTGGAATTATAAGCTACATTAATGTATAGGAGGTGAACTGTAAATTGCAGATGATGCTTATCGTGTTGTACCTGGAATTATAATGATGACATTTTATAACTTGTTGCCACATTTGTTTTTAAAATAAATCAAGGATGACTATTTATAAAGTCTAATTGGGGATTAAAATGGATTCTGTTGCCATGTCAAATATTATTTCAAACTGGGTGGGATTACCACTTCTGGCAAGTTAATCCAGAATTTCTTGTTTCACAGCAGCATATTTTTGAGGGATTTTTCCTAAAAAAAAAGTAATTAATACCTTTGCCCCATTATAAGGATGATCAAAATATGAAACTTTAGTTTAAATGGGATTATGCTGTTTTTATTGTGCATGTGAGACCTCTGTTCACTTGTTCCCTCTCATGTCCAGATGTAAGGTTTGGAGGACTCGACACTCAACTCAAATGTGATAAATTAACCCCTCAAATCTGTACTGATACTTATCCATGGTTTGGGTCTGATTTCACCTCTTCATAAAATCATGCAATTGACATAGGCAAGTCAGTCTGCAATACAGTAGTGTACATTTTAGACACTAACTCATATTTCTCTTGGCTCCTGAGTTATGATCAGCTGAAGGTGTCTTTTACTGACATGTATAGAATATTTCAGAATTAGATGCCTGACAACTTGTAATTCCATGTGAAATAATAACACAACCCTACCTTCTGTCACCATTTCATATTTCATGGCAACACCTGCATTTCTTCAATCAAATCCAGCTACTAATTAGATCTGACTTTAGCTCATTAAATAGATTTGGTTGCTTTAGTCATGTGACTTGACATGACAAATATTATTTGTCATTTTGTAAAACAATTCTAATTATGTGGTAAACGAAAAGAATGAGAAAAACTCTGTAACAGGGTTTTTGGAATATTTTGGAATATTTTTTACCTGTTGTGTATAAATGCTTACATCCTAAGTACATAAGACAGTCACCTGACAATTCCAAGGACACTTGAGTCAGGTCACATGACCAAATCAAATAAACTTTAAAATAAGCGAATTAGTGAAAGTTGCATGTGATTGTTTGCTGGGTCTGATGGAACTGACATATATTGCTGCGAGATTCAAAATGGCAACAAGAGGTGATGTCTAAATCCAGAGGCATTTATAAGCTGTCATATATACTATTTAATCCTGAAATATTCTGTACATATCTTCAAAAGGTCTCTTCAGCCAACTGTAACTCAAGAGCCACAAGAAATACCAGTACATGTCTAAAATGCACACCGATGTTTTGGAGATAGATTTGTCAATTGCATGATTTTATGAACAGGTGAGATCAGACCCAAAACTGTCCATCAGTATCAGTACGGGCTTGGTGGATGATTGTCAGACAACACTACTCACTGCAAGTAATTTACTAAGTTTTCAAACTTCAATTATTATGATAGTTAAATGAATGTGGATGTATTTACAGGACAGCATAAATGGATGGACATAGAGAGGAATTAGTTCCAGAGCACCAACATCTTTGGGCACATGGACAACACAAGAAGGCAGAGAAGCAAAAGGATATCTGGCATGCAAAATTGCCCTGTCAGTGGAATATACCATCTGAGCCTGAAAATTCTGCAGAGAAGGCAACATACAGAAAATATCTTGTTCTCGCCAAGATCACACGAAGGTCATGGCCATCGTCAGCTTTGTCCAGATGGTGAGTCAGATAATTTTGTCACAGGTGCCCCGGATTTTTTATATAAAGAATTGCCACTTCCAAACCTATTGTTTTTCAGAGCCATGTAGAATGTACAATTTTAACAATATATCTTGGCCAGATCTATAACAGTCCTAACCCCAACACCCATTCCATTGTTTGTTTGGTCCAGAATAAACATTGTGCCACAGATATCCAATGTAGTCGACAGGGCAGTAGCCTTGAAAAATCTTTTTTAGCTAATGCTGTCAAGCTTGTTAATAACAGCTAGACATGGAAAAGGAAAAACTGCCATTTGTATATTTGTTCACCTGTAATAATTTTTTAAAACAAAAGCAAATTTCATGCACTGAATATTATTATTATTATTATTATTATTATTATTATTATCATTATTATTATTATTATTTTTACTGTACCAAGGTTGTTATATGTGCACTGTTCAACAGAGACATAAAATACACACGTCTGTTTCCTCAAATTTATATTCCGTACACTCTACTCACTTTAGTCTGTTCTATAAATTATGGTAAATCACCACTGACTTGGAAAAATCATTCATCCTGGTTTATTTTGTGCATCACGTCAAAATTATATTAAAATGGAATATTATTAAGTAGAAGACTTAGGTCTTCTAAGTTGTGTAATTTAGGCTTGGAAACGGCTGTTATTGCTTTAGAAAGAATATTATGTGGATAGGCCAGTTGCTCAGCTTGCCACGGCACTCGGCTTATGTGATTGGGCTGTGATGAATGTGGAATCTGTAAATGGCTATTCTCAGTGATCCATGAACCAAAGCTTTGCCTTCTTTTACAGTCATGCTTCAAATTTTAAATGACCTCTGACCCTATTGAAAAGTGATATGTCTCTTATCTGTTATCGAAGATGAACTTTTTCAGCAGAGATTGCATTAGTTCATAGTCAAATAGATGATTTAAAACTTTACCTGTCTCACTGTCACAAAATAGCGAAGTCCATTTTGCTGCAGTAACACAATTGCTGAACCCTCAATCCAAATTTTAAAAAATCCTTCATTTTCAATGACATATTGACACCATTGAGTTACATTGACAGTGTGACTGGAATACAGTGAGTACAAGTGAGATAATAAATGTATGCATATTGATTCACATTGACAGTGTGACTGGAGTACAGTGAGTACAAATGAGATAAGAAATGTATGCATATTGATTCACATGACAGTGTGACTGGAGTACAGTGAGTACAAGTGAGATAAGAAATGTATGCATATTGATTCACATGACAGTGTGACTGGAGTACAGTGAGTACAAGTGAGATAAGAAATGTATGCATATTGATTCACATGACAGTGTGACTGGAATACAGTGAGTACAAGTGAGATAAGAAATGTATGCATATTGATTCACATGACAGTGTGACTGGAATACAGTGAGTACAAGTGAGATAAGAAATGTATGCATATTGATTCACATGACAGTGTGACTGGAATACAGTGAGTACAAGTGAGATAAGAAATGTATGCATATTGATTCACATGACAGTGTGACTGGAGTACAGTGAGTACAAGTGAGATAAGAAATGTATGCATATTGATTCACATGACAGTGTGACTGGAGTACAGTGAGTACAAATGAGATAAGAAATGTATGTATATTGATTCACATGACAGTGTGACTGGAGTACAGTGAGTACAAGTGAGATAAGAAATGTATGCACATTGATTCACATGACAGTGTGACTGGAGTACAGTAAGTACAAGTGAGATAAGAAATGTATGCATATTGATTCACATGACAGTGTGACTGGAGTACAGTGAGTACAAGTGAGATAAGAAATGTATGCATATTGATTCACATGACAGTGTGACTGGAGTACAGTGAGTACAAATGAGATAAGAAATGTATGTATATTGATTCACATGACAGTGTGACTGGAGTACAGTGAGTACAAGTGAGATAAGAAATGTATGCACATTGATTCACATGACAGTGTGACTGGAGTACAGTAAGTACAAGTGAGATAAGAAATGTATGCATATTGATTCACATGACAGTGTGACTGGAGTACAGTGAGTACAAGTGAGATAAGAAATGTATGCATATTGATTCACATGACAGTGTGACTGGAGTACAGTGAGTACAAATGAGATAAGAAATGTATGTATATTGATTCACATGACAGTGTGACTGGAGTACAGTGAGTACAAGTGAGATAAGAAATGTATGCACATTGATTCACATGACAGTGTGACTGGAGTACAGTAAGTACAAGTGAGATAAGAAATGTATGCATATTGATTCACATGACAGTGTGACTGGAGTACAGTGAGTACAAGTGAGATAAGAAATGTATGCATATTGATTCACATGATATTCTTTCATTATAAAGGGAAAGTTTAGTTTGCATAGACTGAATGGTCATGGTAGAGACATGCCGGTGACTGCTTAAGGTGGTACACCATCAGTTTAGTATTTCACATAGGGTTAGATTTTGAAAAAATAATAATAATTTCTTAGGTTTTCCTCACTTATCCTGGCTAATTAGAAAAGACCTTGTATATCTTGGGTATAGTTAAAAGGACTTTTAATTCCCATTCTTTTTTATATAATTGATGTGTTTAATTTGGGTTCTAGAGAATGCATGTTCAAGGCCTTACTTCAGATGCACACCTATAAAAAAAAAACTGCTAGCTCTTCTTGGTCATTTTCACTTCCTGGACTTCAAAGATATATTTGAAAAAAAGAGCTAATAATTTTTTTTTACTTTTTATTTATTTTGTAAATTGTTTATTGCACTTTCAGAAATGGTATTTTCTAGTCTGGCAAAATTTGTTTTCTCTATTTCAATAACTGCTAAAGACTATTTCAGGCTGATAATTTGAGTGCATGGAAATTGCTCATTTTGGTCAGCTGTGTGCTTAGATCATGTACAATTTCCACAAATTCAATATCCAAAGAAATTTTCTCTAAGGCAGAGAAACCATCATTTGGTTAGGAAAGACTGGCTGCAGAATGCAGGTGGTCATTATACATATGACATTTATGTATGAAATATGGGGGGGGGGGAGAAAATGGAATCACCATTGTGACCAGGTGATATTATTTTAAGGTGATCTTTAAGACAAGTTATACTATACAATTACTATAGAAAGTATGGTCATTTTAACATGGAGTTTTCACTTAAAGTCCAAGTGAAAATTTCCTCTTTCAGCTAATAATTGGAGTTCTTGATCAAAAGCAACATGTTGCAGAATTGTGCTAATCCTAGTCTTTTTGCCATCATTTCAGTTGTTTGCATCCATTTTTATTGTTATTGTAATAAACTTTTCTCCTCAGTTGTCAGACGTTCTTTATATCATACTTCAAACGTCGTGTCTGCAGTTGTAATTATTTTGAATTTTGTTTTTCTTTGTGCACATATAATTTAGGAGTGCTGACACACAATCACTTGCTGGCACTTTGGTATGGTAAGTTATACCATTTACAATTTTTTTTTTTTTTTTTAAATTTTTTTTCTCTCAGAATTCAGCAGTACCACATTAAAATGGCAAAGATGGATATATAAAAGGCTTCATGACACACACTCCCCCCAGCCAGTTTGGCATGCACCAAGTGCAAGTTCTTGGAGGGCTGTTACATGAGTACTATGGGCAGATGATGTGTCAGATTTAGATAAAAGCTCGTACAGAAACTGGAAGATTGAAACAACCTGTTTTTCATTGTTGGGGTGTGGTTGGGGTGGCTCATGACACTTCCTGACTTAAATAAATTAGTCAACTCACTGATTCCAAGATGAATCACAGGCACTTTTTGGTGCATGAAAATTGTCAGATCATCAATGTCAGGTACTGATACAGAATGTTGCAGACTTGCAAGAACAAGGCCTGCCTTTCTGGTGGAATGAAAGTGTGGTCTTTTCCTCCTCGTAGATTAGTGGGGTTGAGGTCATTGATTACATCTTGTTCCCAGGATAAGGATATCTTTAATATCTTTATTGCTCAACCTTTGCCAAAAAATATTGAATCTCTATGGGCACATAATGATTGGTTGGAAATTTTGGGGAATTTAAGTCACACTATACCAAAAATTACCATTTTGCTCCTATACGGAGTAATTGCTGTTGTGAACCATGATTTCATTTTGTTGAAGATAGATGGTAGCTGAGCAATGCCAAGTTTAGTGTAACTACCAGTTTAGGTATTTTTAATGAAACAGATGTGTCTTATAACATTTGGCTGGACAGTATTTGACATACTTTATTCAGTTTCTTAAAGAAATTGAACCCCATGTTCATCTAACTTGTTTTTCACTGGTGCCATTGCTCTTCAAAGAACTGAAATGTGTGGAAACAGAGTTTGAAAAACACAACTATTAGATTGTATCTGGATTTACTTTGAAAAGGAAAAAGGCAATTGGAGTACATACAAAGCAATTAGACCCAAATCTGTGTAACATTATCAAATTGTGCAGCCAAGTATGTGAGATATTTTTTAAAAATTTGCCTGATTTCCTGCTAAGATTATTTAGACAGAGCTCCAGATGAATGACTTCTAGGCAATAGGAACCCCCCCCCCCCATACGTATCCAGTCGACATCTTGAATTCTCAGATTGGCATCATGTTATGGAGTTCTTTTTGTTCAGTTGACAAATTTAACTGATGGCTGTTGACTTTAGGAATAATAATGCCAGCTTATCATATATGATGTTCAGCAGCATGTTTATTCTTAATTCCTAATATTATACTCTCGAAAGAACAAGCCATTGCTGGATGCATTGTTTGAGGTTCTTCATTTCCGTTATACTTTCATGTGACAACATAGTTCCAACATTCTGTTTTTTGATTACAGAATGGACATATGGTTCCCAAAACTCTTTTGGCTGCAACCCTGAAAATCAGCTTTTCTGAATATAATGACCCTGTTTCTACATTTTGATAAGTTTTGCCACCCTCAAAACATGAAATCCTAGCGACCCTCCAGGATATCCTTGCAACCATGTCTTGAGTCACAACCTGAGGTTGGGAGCCATAGGTTTACTGGCAAGTGTAGCTAAAGAAAGATATTATGATTTTTTATTTCCATATTTGAATGTCATTTAGAAAGAGGGATACATTATAAAACAAACTCTGGTTCTGTTTTCATTTTTGGTTATCCTTTTTATACCCTATTAAGATACTCCAACTATGACCAGATTGTCTTTCCTTTTTACAACTTTACAATGGCAAAGGTGGGGTGGGGGGAGACTGAATATTAGATACAACCCAGTTCTTGTTTCTAGGCTTGTGAGAGTGACCCTATAAAAAAATTCCAGGTTATTTAAAAAGGATAAAAGCCCTCTTTATTGTATGGTATGGCCTTCTTAAGAATTCACCCGTTTCATTTCATATTTGATTGAGGCTGGTCATATTTGACCCTTTGATTTGGGATTTGATTCAAGTTGTATGTTCACAACGTTCATGGAAGTGTGCATTTAATTTTCAAACAATGAAATTGTTAAATATATTAATATGTGTGTATGTTATTGTGATATTTTACTGTATTACTGGAAATGGACAAAAAACCCACAACAAAACAGTTTTAGTTTACTCTGGAATGAAAATACTGAAACAAAATGAACATATATGTCTACAATACATGCAGCTGATGAGTCTCTCATTGTCATGTTAGCAAATGTAATAATCTATCCCAATCTGAATCCAAAGTCTTTTTAGCAATGTACAGTCTGCATATCACCCTTGCCACAGTAGTGAAACTACTCTTCTAAAAGTAGTTAATGACATTCTCTCTGTTTTGGATAGCGGAAAGATTACAGTCCTCACCCTCCCTGATTTGTCTGCAGCATTTGACACAATAGACCATGATATATAACTTCACTGTCTCCAGCATGTATTTGGCATTTATGATACAGCCTTACTGTGGTTCAAGTCCTACTTGGTCAGCAGGACACAAATTGTGTCTGCAAATGGAATACACTCCAGCCCAGTTGAGCTATGCTGTGGATATCTATGCTGTGGTGTTCCACAGGGTCTGTTCTTGGGCCTGTTCTCTTCATTCCATTCACTCAGCCGCTCTCAAGTGTCATAGATCATCATCCAGTGTCTCACCAATTGTACACTGATGACACCCAAATATACAAATCTAGCCACCCAACTGAAGTTAATGCTACCATCCAGGGTGTAGAGAGGTGCATTTCTGATGTGAAATCATGGATGACATGTAACAAGCTGCAGATGAATGAAGATACAACTGAGGCCATTCTGATTTCAACACAAAGACTCATTTACATCCTTTACCTCAAACAAAGAAGTATCAGCAACACCAACATCAAATTCATATCTTGAGCTGAGATGCATCAGATGCTGAGATGCATCAGCTCCATTCACAAATATCTTTCAGTTAATGTCACCAAAATACTTGTGTGTTCCTTAGTACTTTCAAGACTGGACTATTGTAACTCAATTCTGTATGGTTCGTCTCAATATCTACTCCAGAAACTTCAAAAAGTTCAAAATACAGCAGCTCTGATTATCCTTAGAGTACCATGATCACAGCATGCCTCCCACTGCTCTGTACCCTACAGTGGCTATGCATTCAATCCAGAATCAAGCACACAATTTGTTCTCTGTGCTACGTTTCACTGACAGGCTCCAGTCCAACATACCTATCTGACCTCACCCATGATTTTGATAATGTTTTTCACCATCTTTAATTGTCATAAAATTCCTCTGATTTCATAAACTTACATATTGTAGAAAAAAGGCATTAAAAGTAATTTTAATTATTTTTTTTATTAAAGTGCTTTTTATTTTTCTTATCCGCACTTTGCCCTGAATTTTTTGTAAGAAACATTTGAATTAAAAATACATGGCTTTATAGAGAATTTCATGTTTTTTAAAATGGTATACATATTTGAAAATGGTCCAGATTTTTTTTTAAAGTATGTGAAAAGCTTGTCCTGTAAAACCAGGTTGACCAACATCATTGGATTCTCTCAGTGCTGAGACACCACTGACTAAAGATTTCCACACAATTCCATGTCAGATTGGGCATGAGTATGAAATAAAGTACAATAATGCATTGAATGCATTGACTTGGATTTATATACACCATGATTTAGAGAAGCAGTGGTTATTTTAAGCATGACTTTGCTGCTATTATAATAATAATGATAATAATAATAATAATAATAATAATAATAATAATGACAATAATAATAATAATAATAATAATAATAATAATAATAATAATAATAATAATAATAATTATAATAATTATTGTTTTTGTTGTTGTTGTTGTTCTTCTTCTTCTTATTATTATTATTATTATTATTATTATGCAAACTGTTATTAATTTCAATACTTATTATAGTTGTGCTGACAATGCATCCTATGATTCAATACATGGCCATGTGTCTAATTCAGAGTATAAAACAAACCCCAACAGATTTGGATTTTAAAATTGCATTTTTCTAAAAAGCATATTTTCTAAGCCAAGCTGTTTTTGATGCTGTTCAGTAAGCTTCATAATTGAACTTTGATTTTAAAAAAATTAAATTCAATCTGGGAAAATAAACTGGGAAAAGGCCTGGAAATGTTTGTTTCAAAAGAACCTTGTATAAAATATGTCCAAAGCATTAAAGATGATTATCATATATACTTGCTTATAAGATGAGTCCAACTGTAAACTGCACAGACCCAGATCTGTCCTCACATAATGTGCCAGCAGATCTGGGTCTTTGCAGTTTGTTAGGAGTAATTAGTAGAACAAACAAGATAGACCCTGATCTGCAGACTCATTATGCTATGGCAGATCAGGATCTTTGTTGTTTGCAGTTTGACTTGTGAGTATACTACATTACATACAGGATTGATATGAAGGTTAGTATTGAAGCTGTACAAGTGAGTATATTAAATAACATTGTCTTAAAGCATAGCCTTGCCAAGGTGTACAGAATTGTACAGATGTAGATGATTGCTGAGATGCATCTGAAAACCATTGGACGAGTTGGCTGAACTTGTACAAAGTGGATGGAATTCCTTTGTTTGGCTCCAGAAAAGTAAACTCTTCTCATAAAACTGGGAATTTTGGTTGAGATCAATAGATATTATTTGAGATGGATCTTAGTTCAAAAAATGTACATTTCGCAAAAATTGAAATTACATTTAAGATAAATAGTAGCCAGCCTATATAAGGATTTGGAGACTATTAAACCCTTTTGAAGCCAGCGTCTCTGCTGAAGTGAATGACACTTATGGGTTTTAAAATTTGCAGATGGTGTATCTATATAAGCATCAAGACGAATTCAAGTTGCTCTTTTTTGAATTTGAAGTAGTTTTCATTTATTTTCTGTATCTCAGTTGCCTCAGAAAGGACAGCAGTATTCTAAATGTGGCATGATTTAATCATTTTCTTTTCTTCGGGAAGATAGCATTTTATTTAGTTCAAGAGATAAAGAAGTGACTTACTTTTTTAATGACATTGTCAGCTTGCATTTTACAGTTGAAGATATTGTCCACCATGATGCCAAGTAGTGTTTCATTTTCAGAGTGTTCTGTATCTTTTGACTTGGCTGCATTTATTATCACACCATTGTGATCAGAGCAGTGGTTCACTTTCTCTGTATCATGATTTAATTTTGTGCTGAGCTCAAGGCCAGTTAGTCTGATATGATAAATTGTTGTGTCATCTGTGAACATACTAGTCATGGAGCTCCACTGATTTACAGCAGAAAGAGTAATGGTCCAGGAACTGATCCTTGTAGAACACCTGACTCTACTAGTTTCTTATCTGAAAGTTTATTTTATTTAAAATAGAAACTGTTTGTTGTCTGACTTAAAGATAGGGTTGAAAGCAGTCACTTGAAAGTTTTAGGAATTTAGCTCTTATATCATTAGATCTGTATCAGTCTTGACATCAGGTTTTTCTAATTTAATTAAAAATAATTCTAGACTTCTCTATGGCATTTCAAATTACTTTTCTTCACTAAATTTTGAGGAAATGTGCTTATTTAATTCATCATTTGAGACTCTTTTATGAGCTATGATATCCATGAGTAGGGACTGGAGTGGCAGAGTGGTCTAAGGTGCACATCTTTACTGATCATTGACATCTCACCTCTCTGTGTGTGGGTTCAAGTCTTGGGCTTGGCCAACATGGGTATGTGAGAAAGCTTGCCAGTAACTTCCCATGATTTGGTGGTTCTTGCTGAGGTTTTCCTGGGTTTTTCCTCAAGTAGGTATACTGACTGCCATGTATAGCTTTTCATGTATTGATAAATGACAACAACAATATCCACAAGGTTTTCACGCATGTTCAAGATGTTTGCTATTTCAAGAGGTTTTTGTGAAACATTACCATTTTTATAACTAATACATCTAATTTGCAGGTTATTTACAGATTTGTCTTTTAAGTCGTTGAAAGTTTAGTTTTTTAGATTATTTTTTTACAATACACTGTACTTACATTTTCCTTTATTTGACTTTATTTCTTAAAAATATATAATTTTTGGCATATTTTAATTTGTGAATTCTATTCATTGTCTTAACAGCATTTGGTACATCACATGTAATCCAAATGATTCTGTGTGTCAGTAAACATATCTATCCAAGTATCAAGAACATCGATCCGACAGGTCATCAAAGATTCAGTTATTGACTAAGGGTTATCTTTCATTTCTTTGAGGAATAGCCGTGCATTAAATGTTTTCATTATTTGATACTTGATATATTTTTGGTGAGGGTTTTTACTTTTTTTAACTTTATTTTTGTATACACCATCTAGGATAATGATCATTTGTGGTATGTTGGAAACTGCAACTTCTTTTATCATTGTCAGTATTGTTAGTATAGATGTGATCAATTAGCATTTCAGATGATGCTGTATTCTAGTTGATAAATGAACAAACAGTGTATAATTCAGGAAATTCTGTATTATAGGAGTAAGGGTGATCAATCAAAAAAGGAAAGGTAAGTGTACAACTTGTTTATCCCAGCCTGTGACTCTTTAAAACCCTCGTTTGCACATGGTTGTTCATTGACCTCACATGCCTACCTTTATATGTTTTTAAATATATATTACAGAATTTTAACATCTTTGCCTTTTATATTTCCTTGTGTACTACTTTATTGTTAAAGATGTATCTTCTTAAAGTTTTTGTGCAATAAGTTTTTGTTAGGTCAACATTTCATTATAAGACCAGAAGAACTAATGTCATGGCCTTTCATCGGGCATATGGTATCTTTTTGAGATGGCTACTTTCTTTAAGCTTATGCATCCCACTAAACTTCAAAGACACTTTCTTCCCAAAGTTTAGCTGGCCAGGCTAATTGAAAGTTGTGCCATAGGTTGGACATCGAATCTGGCTGCCACAGCAGACATTTTAAAACTCTTATTTGCTACACCTGTATACATGCCAACCATTATGCTTTAGGCATAATCATTATGCTTTTTTCACCAAATTATGTTTTTCATTAGACTGTATATTGATTACGCTCTTTTGCTACATAAAAATTTGAGAATATTCTTTAATAGGTGACTGCTACGTAAGAATAGCTTAGAGTACTTTCCTTATTTGCTATTTATAGCAACTGTATATGACCCATTTCCAAGAAAACAGATGTGTTTCATCAAAAGTGAACTTAACAGATTAATTTTATTGATGTTGTAGTTAGGTAGTGAACCCATCATTATTTTTAAAGAAAATGGCACCAGATGTTAAGTGAAATGCTTTACAGTGAGAGTTGTGGATGTTATATGATGGAAAATGTTAGAGTAGAGGGATCTTTTCAAACTTCAAAACACCGCTTTGCAAACTTTAAAAGAAGAATATGGGAGTAATGTAATACAGTACTCTGAGCACCTGACTATGATCATTGCAGAAGTTCAGTTTACAGTCATTCAGCGAAAGTTACACATGTAGACCATTTGAAGTGAGAGCTGAATATAAATAACTTTTCAGCAATTTTGTGTTTGTATTCTGGTTTTAATCCATATGGATTTTGTGACAAGAATTTTGACCAGCTACATAACCAGTTAGTAGCAAAATGTGCTGTAATTCTGGTATGTAATATATAAATTAAACTTTTTTATTCAAATTGCACTTTTTTGCCACTTCTAATAGCAACAATTGTACTTATACCTCTTGGGTGGTGGGGGTGGTGAGGGGTTGGCATGTATGCTCCTGAAAGGATGATTAACCAATATAGGCTTTTCACTAGAAGAAGATGTGTTTTGTAAGGTGACCCTGTTTAACATCAAATTGAACAGCATAGTGATTTTCACTAGAAGATGTTTTTCGTTAGGTGGTCCTGTTTAACATCAGATTGAACAGCATAGTGAAGTGATTGAATATAGGAACTGAGATCTTGTTATCTTTGATCTGCATGCTGTTGAACATCTACTCTAGGGTATGCATACTGTTGAATATCAACACTAGGATATGCACACTATTGAACATCTGCTCTAGGATATGCACACTGTTGAACATCTGCTCTAGGATATGCACACTGTTGAACATCTGCTCTAGGATATGCACACTGTTGAACATCTGCTCTAGGATATGCATACTGTTGAACATCCACTCTTGGATGTGCATACTATTGAACATCCACTCTTGGATATGCAAACTATTGAACATCTGTTCTAGGGTATGCATGCTATTGCAGATCCACTCTTCGGTATGCATAATATTGAAAATCCACTCTAGGGCATGCATACTATTGAGCCTCCAATCTAGAGTGTGCATATTTTGAACATTTTCTCTCTAGGGTATGCATGCTATTGAACATCTACTCTTGGATATGCATACTATTGAACATCCACTCTTGGGTATGCATACTATTGAACATCCACTCTTGGGTATGCATAATATTGAACATCCACTCTAGGGTATGCATACTATTGAAATCCACTGTTGAATATGCATGCTATACTATGAACCTCCACTCTGTGGTGTGCATAATTTGAACATCCATGCTTGGGTATGTATACTATTGGACATCCACTCTTTGAGTATGCATATTATTGAACCTACATTCTATGATATGCATACTATTGCATCTGCACTCTATGGTGTGCATATTTTGAACATTCACTCTCAGGTATGCATACTATTGAACATCTTTTCTAGGGTATGCATACTATTGAAGATCCTCTCTAGGGTATGCATATATTGAATATCCACTCTTGGATATGCAAAATATTGCACCTGCATTCTATGGTGTGCATATTTTGAACATCCACTCTAGGGTATGCATACTATTGAACATCTACTCTCAGGTATGCATACTATTGAACATCTTTTCTAAGGTATGCATACTATTGAAGATCCTCTCTAGGGTATGCATAATATAGAACATCCACTCTCAGGTATGCATACTATTGCACCTGCACTCTGTGGTGTGCATATTTTGAACATCCACTCTTGGGTATGCATACTATTGAACATCCACTCCCGGGTATGCATATTATTGAACATCCACTTTCAGGTATGCATACTATTGACTACTCTTGGATATGCAACATCTGATTTAGGGTATACATACTTTTAAACCTCCACTCTATGGTGTGCATATTTTGAACATATTCTCTCTTGGTTATATATAATATTGAACATCCACTCTTGGGTATGCATACTATAGCACCTCCACACTAACACTATGGTGTGCTAATTTAAACAGCCTCTCTCGGATATGTATAGTACCGAATATCCACTCTATAATATGCATACTATTGGACATCCACTCTAGGGTATTTTATTCTATTGAACATCCACTACCTGGTATCCATACTACTTAACCTCTGCTCTAGGGTATGTATACTACTGAACCTCCACTCTGTGGTGTGCATACTTTGAACATCCTCTCTCTGGTATGTATACTACTGAACCTCCACTCTGTGGTGTGCATACTTTGAACATCCTGTCTCTGGTATGTATACTACTTTACATCCATTCTAGGTTATGCTTGCTATTGGATATCCACTCTTGGGTATGCATACTATTGAACCTCCACTCTTGGGTATCGATGTTATTGAACATTCTCTAGGGTATGCATATCTACTCCAAGGTATGCATACTATTCAACCTCCACTCTATGGTATGCATATTTTAAACATTTTCTCTCTATGGTATGCAATGCATACTACTGAACATCACTCTTCAATATCTTTGATATGCATACCATTGGACATTTACTATAGGGTATGTATGTTATTGAACATCCACTCTAGTTAGTGATAGTGTTCAGAAATGGGCAGCAGTAAGTTGTTTACAAGTTTTGAAATCTTCAACATTTAGCATGCAGTTGTATAAAATTCATGATACACAAAGTCTGTCTTGACAGTTGTCTTGTCCCTGTTGTGGAGGAGACTAAGTAATTAAGGCTTATTTTTGAGTGATAATTTAGAACCAAATTTCCTTTCACACATTAGATACTTGATGGACAAATAATTAGAAGTCCTGGATGTAATATGAATCAGGATAATATGAATCAGGGCAAACAGATTGGGGAGCAAATTGGAAGATTTTGCTCCAGTTAAATAGGTCTTTTGTTAGATGTGAACTGTACCAAGGCTTGGTTGTATATGGATGAACTTGGAAATCTTATCATTAGATGCTTGATCTGGTATATAATCAGGGACATGGATTTTATCTTTGAGTCATCAAATTTCATTCTGCTCTTTGTCATACACATTTATCTTCTGCTGGAATCAGTAAAAATCAATGTTGGAAATGCTGCAGAAATCAGTTGCAAAATTGCAACTTGGGTTATAAAAGAAGCCCCCAAAATTATTTGTGACCTTTCCCAATTCAAAAGGATGTCAACAAATCTTCTCGTCTCTTAAAATATATTCAGTGAAATCAGTACTATGTTGTGGCCACAAGTCTCCTTGTATACAGACAGTTAAAAGATGGAGACAAATTTGGAACTAACATAGCAACATCTTCAGGCACCATCCTGAGAAAGTAATCAGGTGAAGCCTCCATTTTTAGAACTGAAATTACAGCTATACTTGAATGTTTGAAATACATAGAAATTTCTCAAAGCACAAATTTCATCTTTTCTGAATACCCTGTCCATCCTGAAAACCTTGTAAAACATTAAATTTTGCAACATGTTCATATCCCAGATTGTACAGCTCCTCCCTGTTATAATGTGCCTTGTTATAACATGCCTTGTTATAACATGATTCCAGATTTAAGAAACTACTTTGGACACAGTGACCAAAATCACACCAATGTATAATAACAAGGGTTGAAAGAATACAAGATGAGACTTAGTATTATATCTTTTACTCTTCAAAACACCATTATTTAGCAAATTTGGATAGTGTCAACCATACTATAGTTCTATATATTACACTATTCTCAATATATCATGTTTCTGTATATATCACAGCTCTCAGTATGACACTGTTCAGTACATAATACAGCCAGCAGTTATGGAACCTGACTACCATGTTAAAATGAGGGAGAGCTATATGACTTTATCATGTTTCTATAATATTACAGATTTTATAGAAATGTGAATTGCTCATACAGTCTGGAAAAATGGCTGCCTAGTCACATTGGTAATAAGGATAACAAAAGGACAGATAAAGCAGCCAAAGTTACTCTGTAGTCATTCATTTCTGAATAGAAGAATTGATATATTCATTTCTGAATAGAAGAAATGATATATTCATTTCTGAATAGAAGAATTGATATAAATTTTTATGTAATCAATATATTTTTTTTACACTTTGCAAAATGCGTGGAATGAAAATTCAACATACATGCTTTGTAACATCAAATCCATCATTGGAGAGTTGTATCCCTTGTGTGGAACATAGATGCGGTGGTATTTTGTTCATCATGTATTGGTCATGCATAACTGATTCATCCTGAAGGTGAACCTTGGCCTGAGTACATATCCTGCCAGTATCTACTGAGAGTGAACACACATTCTAGTGAGATGTATTTAATCCCACCATGTAAGACAAAAGCAGAGTAAAGCTGGTTTTCAATGAAAATGGTGTTTATCTTACTTCAAATATACCACTGTGGTGTCCATCTTGAAATCTTGTAACTACTTTTTGTTGTAATGATGACATTTATGTGGGGTTTCCATTAAAACTCTTTTTGCAGTATTAGTTCTGAATGAAACTTGTGCAGATTTTAACTAACCCCAGTTTGTGTAGGTCTTGACTAGGGGTTCTTTGGCTGTACCGTTTTGTGTGGATGATAACACAAAGAAGTATGAATTGAGTTTTTATCAAAATCACTTTATATCTGAGGTATACTTGCATTATGCAACTCTTTCTTTCCCCCCTAAAATACTAATTCTAGATTTCACTAAACTTTGCACATGGGTAAACCATTTTATATATATCTATATTATGTGAATTATTTTCGTAATAGTAGTTTTTTGTATGGGTCACAAAATTCTTTATCGTGGCTTTTAACCTAGAACCTGATCATTAAACTTTTCTCTCACAATGTACAGGTTGTTATGACTCTGTTGTCTTAAAATAAGTAACAAGAAAGAGCAAACCAACAAATTTAGTATAATTGAAAAATATAATTTATTAACCTTAAATACAAAGTGAACGAATTAAAAATAACTTGCAGTATGGTGACTGAATTCCAGACGTTCAAAACTTTCTATCAATTCCAAACTTTTTGAGTAAGATGAATGAGTTCCAACAGTATTCCAGATGATATTCTGTATTGTAATGCTGTATCAGCAATAGAGAAGAATTACTGTTATAATCCTAAATGTCTTTAAGTGAATTCACAGTAATCCTGTGACAGCTATAAATCCAAATGTCTTTAAATGAATTCACAGTAATTCCTTACATTCATTATATATCCAAATAGTCTTGAAATGAATGTTAGAGCACTGTAATCCCAATGAATAATTATATTAAATGAATCAGTCCTCTCAGTATAACTCTTCCAAGACTGATAGTACTACTAAGAATGCCTAATTCTACAAATAATTTTATTATATAGAATACCAATCTACATTAGAGGGAATGCAATATGAGACTTGAATAAATCATTTGGGCACATGCAATTGATACATGATGCATCTTACAGTGTGAACTTACTATCACAGGATCATTAACTAAAGGAGCATTGATTGGTCCTTATCCAACACAAAGCTGTGACTTTAGGGCCTAAGGCTCATGGTAGAGAGGTCAGTGTTGTTCTTTGGCTGACATCACCATCTCACAAAGTGTGGTAAAAAGGAGGGGGGGGCAAACCTTGCAAATACCCTAAAAGGGTTGAGAATTGATCTCACCACCTTTCTGAGTCTGCCACTAGAGATAGTCCTATACTCTTAATGAAGTGTTGTGGGTTGAGATGCCTCTTACCCCCAAGTTTCCCCTGCCTCCCATGAATGAGAACAGGATGAGGATGTTCTGTCAGTCTTAAGAGTTTCATGAATAATAGATAACAACTCCTCTCCAGGTCTCCTACCATCAATCAGGGTGCAGAAAAGGAAGAGACAAGGCAGTTAATGAGACTTGCCATTGCTTGCCCTGGGATCTGTCCCAAGCCTTCAGGCTCCTATGACACTAAAATTCTCTCCAGCTTGGAGAGGCTCTTTTGGAATTACCTCCTGCCCAGATCACTTGCTGCTCACTTGGCCATGGTTCAGAGACTTCCACAAAGGTTTAGTAAGGGCCAGGAGTTTGCTAGGCATAAGGGTTGGTCTGTTCCTCTCTTTCTATTGAAACTTTTGGTTTATGCAGCTAGCTGTCAGGTTAACACACATTCCTGGCCCATTAAAACTCAGTTTGGATGCTGTCAAGTGGGTATTTCCAAAGTGACCTGAACTTGCCTTCAAGCTAAAGCTCTGGACTAGTTGTGATTCTTTCCTAGCAGAAGTCAGCTTACATTGGTGGCTCCACTTCCTGTTGTGATTTCCATCTTAGTCTGTCTGTGTTGTGGATGATCAGTATTGACTTTTATGCCTAGTTAGTGCCATTTGTTTCTTTTTTGGCAGCCTCTGAAAGAAAAGGGCTGGGAAATGCATTTTCTTTTCCCTGAAGGGGTTGGGTGATGTTTCAAGTGCCACTATTATGAGGTGGATTTTCTTCACAATCTAATGAGCTCATCAGTCCCAAATGAAGAGGGATAATGATTAAAAGCCATAAGATTTGATCTCATAGGTATCTCATAGGTCTGTTCAACTCAATTCATCTTTGGTGGAATTTGATCAATGCCACCAATTGTTGATCTCACACTACCTTCTACCAGAGCAGTTAAAGGAACATTTTCTTGAGCTGTGGCACAAAATGTGGCCAAGAAGATACAATCCTAAAGCAGTGAATACTTCTACATTACTGATGGACATTTGTTTGTTTTTCTCTTACCATCATCATCATCATCATTGGCAACTCAGTCTCGAGAGACCACGTGAATAGCGCCCTTGGGGTGTTGTCTGTCTCTGGGGTGTTGGCATCATCTGCTGTGGCTGTGCAGGCCTATTCGTGAGTGACAGTCCCTATTGCAGTTGGTGCAGACATACTGGGAAGTCTGAGTTACTGTGGTTGCTGCCGCATTCTTCTTTCTCTTACGTTTCTCCGCCGCCAGTTGGCCTCTCCTCGCATCAGTGACTGATATGCCCTTGTTTACCGTCAGTCTCCATGTGCCTCGATCCTCAGCCAGCACTTCCCACCCATAGGTGAAATGTCGCATGCTTTCATGTCCCTCTTGCATACATCCTTGAAACGGAGTGAGGGGCGGCTGACTCTTCTCATGCCAGTGGCCAGCTGTCCATATAGGATGTCCTTTGGCAGCCTTCCATCCTCCATGCGTCGGACGTGTCCCAGTTATCGAAGGCGGCATTTGCTCAGCAGGGAATACTTGCTGTGGGTACTTGCACACTGCAGGATCTCGCTGTGTGGAACACGGTCTTGCCAGCGGATTTTCAGGATGTGTTTTAGGCACCATATATGGAAGGAGTGCTGAGAACACAGGCCTGGTAGACTTGGACCTTGGTGTGCTCTGTCAGCGCATTGCTTTCCCACTTTTCTCTTACCACTTTGGGAGTAATTAGCCTTTACTGACATTAAAGTGTGGGTGGATGGGTGAGTGGGTGGATGTGTGTACGTGCGCATAATAATTTTAATAATTTCATACTTACCTTTTGGTGGAGCCACATTCCTAACTGTTGAGGGTAATTTCTGTATGAGAAAGAGTAAGCTATGCAGTAGAAACAGGTAAGTGTTGCATCATTAGAATTAGTCACCACACAAAGATCAGGTGTATAAATGATGTGGCTTTTGATTGGCTATTTGCCTGGTGCATGTGCAAAAGGGTGCAATTTTGATTTTTTTGGTTGATTTTTTTTTAGTGGACCCAAAATGTTTGTGTCCTGGCTTCTTTTGCTTCAGATTTCAAACTTGTCCAGCATTTTCAAAGTTTCATCTGTCCATGTGGAGTTCAGGCATGTCTGCTTCAGGTCTAAGGTCCAAAAGTCTGGACATAAACTTCAGTTCGAACGCTTACAATTTTCGAGGTATAAAGAATCGGGTCTCAACAGTTTATTTTTTCTGCAGTCATTTATAATTGAGTAGAAAGTCTGCCTTGTGTGGTATCAATGCAGAACTACATCTTTTGCCATTTCTGTAATAGTATCCACTTTGGTATATCATAAATGATGCTGACATTGCAGAACTCAAAGAAGGGTACATCTGCATAATGTAAACATGGCATGCAGGGTTAATGAGTTAAACAATAAAATTGTCATTGTTCTTACCCAAATTTTTCTACATGCTCCTTTCTGTGTTTTATATGGTTATGTGTGTGTAAATCAAGAAATGTTTATTTGCATGTTACATATTGTTGTATTGTCTTTTAATCTGCTGTTTCTGTTAGCATCGTAATGTTTGTATTGTTTCATTCTGCGTACTTCTCTGTTGACTAAGTTGTATAGATTGATGAATTAGGTTTTAATTAACCCCTAAACATGTAGCTCTGTAGATGAAGTTCACCCATTCCTGACATCATTGACAATTGCGGTTTGACTTGATTGGCACTGTGAGACATGTGCATGTGCTCTTACCTACATATTTATAGAGGCTGTTTCATGATAGTTTGGAAATGTTTTTAAACCATTATTACACTGTGAAGTTTTAGAAACAAAATATAAAATTGTTGGGTTATTTAAGTGGCAGGTGATTTAGTATTCTCTACCTGTTTGTAGTTGTGAAACTGTAATCTAGGTAATTTGTCAACTAAAATTAATTGCAGTGTATAGTTGCTAATGTGTTCATTTGAACTCATTATGGCCAAACTTTACGCAATACACAACAAAAGGAAATGGTAGCTGAAATGTTTAGTCTTCAGCTGTATCAACGATGGGTTTATCTTATTGTCATCTTTGGCAGATATTACAAGCAACTCTGTGGCACACAGTCAGCAAGTTAGAAGCATCTGACTAACTTATAAGCATACAAGAAAATAATTGATACATATAGACTAAGGAAAATACAGTGGGATATGGTACAGCTGGCTAAGGAGTTCCACCTGTGCAACTAGCTATGGAGCTGCATATACCGATTAAGAACAAAAATGACCTCAACACAGAGCATGCAACTGGCTAAGGACAACCATGACATCAACACAGAGCATGCAGCTGGCAAAGGACAACCATGACTCAACACAGAGCATGCAACTGGCTAAGGACAACCTGGACATCAACACAGAGCATGCAACTGCCTAAGGACAACCATGACCTCAACACAGAGCATGCAACTGGCTAAGGACAACCAGGACATCAACACAGAGCATGCAGCTGCCTAAGGACAACCATGACCTCAACACAGAGCATGCAACTGGCTAAGGACAACCTGGACATCAACACAGAGCATGCAACTGGACATCAACACAGAGCATGCAACTGCCTAAGGACAACCATGACCTCAACACAGAGCATGCAACTGGCAAAGGACAACCATGACCTCAACACAGAGCATGCAGCTGGCTTAAAGGAGCTGCACTTCAGAAAGTGAACTACTGCAAGTCACTAAAGATTTGTAGAAGTACATGTAGCATTTGGAACCAAAGAATGACGTAACATGAACTAAATACTCCAAATGAAATGTAACGAAGTTGTCAGTTGCACATAGTGTCCCCATTGTATAGATTTTAAAAAATATTTTTTTGTTATACTACAGGAAGGAAAACATTATAGTGAGCTTCACATGATCTGCATACTATTTATGCATGACCTAGATAAAGCTACATGATGAAAAGCACAGTTCACAGTGCAGAGAGAATGAAAGCAGTGGCGCATTGGAAATTTCATGTATGAAGACAAATGTTTGTGCTTGCCTTAACAAATGTCCTTATGTATGAATGTATCTGGTATAACAGTCTGAAGACAGTTCATCCTACCTTATGCATGAATGTATCTGGTATAACAGTCTGAAGACAGTTCATCCTAAATACCTGATCAGGTTGTCTTCCATGTAGACATCAACAACCATAGTAA
This sequence comes from Sinohyriopsis cumingii, assembly GCA_028554795.2. Classification (NCBI taxonomy): domain Eukaryota; kingdom Metazoa; phylum Mollusca; class Bivalvia; order Unionida; family Unionidae; genus Sinohyriopsis; species Sinohyriopsis cumingii. The sequence continues at coordinate 147,396,063 of CM068824.1, forward strand.
TGGCACCAATATAAACAGAGTGTCCACTATAGACGTTTTCATCCATGTGAAGAGTTTGCAAAGAATTGCATAAAGCATGTATGAACAAAGCTCATATCAGTACATAATTAAATTTATCCATTAACACTTGATCCATTGGAAGAGCACCCATACTTTTATGCACTTGTAGAAATTTCACCATAGCTGAATAGGGAAATATAGAATTATTTGTCTCATAAAAATAAAAAGTAATCCCTTTGCAGAACATTTTTATGGATTTTAGTTATAAAGTAATGAGCAGCAACAGAGATGTCTTGAAGACGTAACTAGAGTGTAGGATCAAACTTCCCATTACAAACAGTACAATTTCCACGCTGTAGAAAACCCAAAAATGCAACATAGGACACCATTTCTATGAAAAGATCCATGTGTGGCAAACAAATTCCTCTATGGAATAGGAAGCACAATTGTTTCTGAAAAGTTATAGGTAGCCTGGTCATTGAAGATTAGGTTGCAAATGTTTAATTCCTTGTAAAATAGTGAACAAGCAAAAGTTATAGGTAGCCTGGTCATTGAAGATTAGGTTGCAAACGTTTAATTCCTTGTAAAATAGTGAACAAACAAGTTATAGGTAGTCTGGTCATTGAAGATTAGGTTGCAGATGTTTAATTCCTTGTAAAGTAGTGAACAAACAAAAGCACTGATGTCCATCTGACTGTAAAAGTGGATTTGAAAGTCTGCTCTTTAAATATGCAAAATGAATTCCACACAAGTAAAGTTTATTTGTGTTGTATCAGAATTTCTGCACTCCATAACATTATGCTGCATTTTGAACAGTATCCTCAGAAATTCAAGGAATTCATGATCCTTGGTGTTTGCTAAAACAGGATATCCTCAGAAATTCAAGGAATTCATGATTCTTGCTGTTTGCCAAAACAGAATATCCTCTGAATTCAAGGAATTCATGATCCTTGGTGTTTGCTAAAACAGGATATCCTCAGAAATTTGAGGAAGTGGTCATCTTGGTGTTTGCCAAAACAGGATATCCTCAGAAATTTGAGGAAATCATGATCCTTGGTGTTTGCCAAAACAGGATATCCTCAGAAATTGGTGGAAGTCATGACCCTTGGTGTTTGCCAAAACAGGAATTTCTCAGAAATTCGAGGAAGTCAGGATCCTTGGCATTTGCCAAATCAGGATTTCCTCAGAAATTCAAGGAAGTCATGATCCTTGATGTTGGGGACTCATAATTATGAAATTGAGATGTATAGTTTATAGGTTTCATAATGGCTAAAATAAATTGTACATGTATATATCTCTCCATCTAAACATACACACTCATTTAAGCATGAATACAGTATATGAAGGTGACATATTCATTCACACATAAAATATGTTTACAGTAAAACACAGCATTTTCTACATGACAAACTATTGCTCAAAGCAATCTTAAATGCAATATGCATAAAGAGAAATAGATGACACATTTACATTAAGAGAACCGAAAGTGTTTACACATGTGCATCCACACACAGAAAATTAAATTTTTCTTGCTTTGCTACACTTCTCCCTGTTCTGTCGAAAAACAGAAGTCACTTCTCTCTTAAATTCAAGTCTTGCTTAACCCCCTGAAGCAAGGAATATTTTTCATTACGTAATTTGGTATGTTTGAGTTTCAACAGAATGTCAGTGATAGTTTTAATATTCAGCTTTGAAAAGGAAGAAACAGTCGCAGCTTGTATTTCTGGAAATTCTTTTTGGCCAGTAGAGCACCTGTTCCTTCTTGGGAGTCTTGTTTATGTATTATTTACAATTTCAGTTTCCAGAAGATGATAATATTCATTTTGTATGTGTTTATTTCACTTGCATTGGTTAGTAACATTAAAGCTCTATCCTTGACTTATACAGCACTACTTCACTATTAGGTTGGATCCCTTTTACGAGGTCATGGATGTCATTTTTAATAGTATTATTTATGAAACACATGATTATAAAGTGATCTCAAATTAAATGCTGTCCACCTAATAGTTTGTTGATGGGTTCATGTGGTAACAACAGAAGAAAAATCAATATCTCATATGTTGAGGTCAATTGGATGAAATTGCTGATAGTTGTTACTGCAGATGTTCAAGATATCCCTTGTCAAATGTGACAGTGCATGGAATTTGTCTAACAAAGATCTCCTATGTCTTGGTCCTTGATTGGAAATCTGTTTTTTACATGGGTTATTTTGATCAAAGATGGCAGTAGGTTCAATGTAAAACTATAGTTGTCAATATTTAAAAATAAAAATAATAATAATAATCAAGATACTAATATAGTTTTAAAGAATTTATGATGACATTGAGACTGTATTATGTACAGTATTTTTATTTGCACAAAAACTGCACATATTTTCAAGCCTTACCTTTATTTCTTCACTAAATTGTTCCTATGTTCAGAAACTTACCTCCCTTTTCAGGTGGGGAGGGGGGACTTTACCCCTAAATTTTCAGTTCTATAATAGGCCTTGAAAGCTTCCCATTGACTTGGATTTCTTACTTAGCAGCTCTTGCATTTCTGAATAGAACGTTCTCTTTGGCCTACTTGATTCACTTTATTTTAATTTGACTGGGGGGTGGGACTTGATTTTCAACTTAATATATGACAATTTAGGATCTCCCACTGCATATATGACAATTAAGGATTTCCCACTGCATGTATGACAATTAAGGATTTCCTACTGCATTTATGACAGTTAAGGATTTCCCACTGCATGTATGACAATTAAGGATTTCCCACTGCATATATGACAATTAAGGATTTCCCACTGCATATATGATAATTAAGGTTGATTGTTGTTGAAATGTGAAGAGTATTTTACATTTTTAAGTTTGTGGGACCCCGAGTGGCAGAGTGGTCTAAAGTGCTCACTGTTCTGGATCACTGCCATCTCACCTCCATTTGCATGGGTTCGAGTCTTGGGCTTGGCTAATGTGGGTATGTGAGAAAGCTTGCCATTAGCTTCTCATGGGTCAGTGGTTCTTTCCAGGGTTCTTCCTCCACCAGCTATACTGGCTGCCATGTATAGCCAATCTTTTGTTGAAAAATAGCATTAAAACCTACAACAACAACAACAATTTAAGTTTGCTATCAGATGAAAACCAGGGTAACATTAAGGTCATTGCAAAGAAAAGTATGTGAAAAAGATAAAAAATCTTGCATGATATAGTAGCTGAGTGAATATTTGCACATTTATACATTTTGCACAGGTCAAAGGTCATAAGAATCATCTTATTAAATACATGTATCTGTTGATAAAAGGGTTTCAGAATGACACTGAGATCACATTGGAATTGGAAACACAATGTCTATATGGGCAGTTTATGGATCTGTGAATGATTTCAGAATGGCACAGAGATCACATTGGAATCAGCAACAAAAAGCCTATATGGGCAGTTTATGGTAGATCATAAATCACAAACTTGTATATTTTTTGTTATTAAAGGTAATTATATAAGCATCTTTTTGTTCATTATCCAATCAGAGACAGAAGTCAGAATGTTGTTTATATTATGTGTCCTATCTTAATGTTGTTATGTTATGTGTCCTATCTTAATGTTGTTATGTTATGTGTCCTATCTTAATGTTGTTATGTTATGTGTCCTATCTTAATGTTGTTATGTTATGTGTCCTATCTTAATGTTGTTATGTTATGTATCCTATCTTAATGTTGTTATGTTATGTGTCCTATCTTAATGTTGTTATGTTATGTGTCCTATCTTAATGTTGTTATGTTATGTGTCCTATCTTAATGTTGTTATGTTATGTGTCCTATCTTTCCCCCAAGTTCATACTGCTGATTGATACACAGCATTAGCAAGTGATGACACATCAGTAACAGAATTATTATATTATTTCGAGCTGAGTATCGAATATTAATTTTACAAGAGCATTCATTAAATTGTTTAGCCATAGTATTGCTGAGGACTTAATAGAAAATGCATCCGATGATTTTTTATGGTCTACAATTGCATGGATTTATTGGCTTTTGTTAGGATCCTTTTCAAGTTTTTATTTGACTTGATGCCATTTTATCATTAAATTAATCAGTCCACAAAGTCCACAAAGCAGATGAGTCATATGCTACAACATAATGAATAATATAATCTTGTTGTAATATGGTTAAGAATATATGCCTGGATATTGTTACAGCCATGTTAGAAATGGATTCTAGAATTTGCCGGTTTTCAATCAATTAATAAGGAAAACATTATGGAATTTTGTATGTAAGGATTGTTTTGTTGGAGGCAAATTTGCTGCATACATGTGAACCTCCCGCATAGGAGGGGGGTTTTCTCTAAGAATTTTGAGGTGTCTCCTGTCCCTCCCATCACTCAATGAAATCTGCTGTGTACACAAAATTATTATTGAAATTTTTTTCCATTATTTTTCCACATTTGGGTTCTAATGTAGTATTTTTACAGTAATACTGTTTGTGATCATGTGACTATTAATTGACTTAAGGCACAGCAAGACAGTGTAGCTGCTAATTACACTATTTAATCATGTCAGCAACGGGCTTCATTTGGAGTTTGTGGAGGCTGATCATGCTATATCTGAGTAGATGTAATTTCAAAAGGATTAAGGACGTTAATTGATTTTGATTGGGTTTTCTAAAGAGCTGAGTCAGCATAAAACAATAACCATTACTTTGATTCTGTCTGCAAGGCATGATCTGCTTTGGTACTTAAAGTTGTCAAGATGAATTATAGTCTATACTATGCATGATCAAACGTAATTTGGACAGGATTAAAGATGTTGATTGATTGTGGTTGGATTCCTCGTGTGATGAACTCACACAAGGAATCCAACCACAATTAATCAACATCTTTAAGCCAAAACACCAAAATACAAGCATGTGAATTATCACATGAAATTGAATGATGATGAATGGAAATGGGAATTTCACTGGTTGCAATCAAGTTCAAAGGGTCATGAATATGCATTCTACTCTTTCTGTGAAGTTGATTTTAATAGCAGCAATGTCAAACCTGTAGCCATGTTGCAGCAAGACATTTTTGTGCCAAAAATACACTGTTCATTTGATGTGAATACATCATCCCACATTGCAGAATTGTCAGTATGACAATGATCCATCTAGCCTGTGACATGCATAGATAGGTCATCATTTTCAATGATGTCATGATGTATGAATGCTTTGCCTGGAGTGTCACCAGAGAAAACTTACTTCTAGTATTAGTTGTCTCCCTTCTACAGTTAATTCAAATATCGGTGTTATACTATCCATTCTATAATTTAAATTCTGTGCCAGTAATATTTTCTTCCGTTTGGAATTCACTCTTTCATTTGACACAAGAGTTACCTCTTGGTTAATTAGGTAGTTTTATTTTAAAATAATTATTATAGGGCTAGATATAATTATTTCAGGTGATATGGTATTTATGTAGGTTTTAGAAGAGAAGACACATTTGCGTATATATTATGTAAATTCTCCTGATAAATTTGATAATTGTATGTCTGTGAAAAGGGAGCACATTTTTATTTACTGTTAAATTTAGGGGCTGTAATTTTGGTAAAAGTGGTGTTAGGTAACAGTGTTAGCTGAGGCAGTGTGAAATAAAGATGTTGTAGTGATAGGATGTGTGTTTATAAGTTTACTAAAAAATCAGCGATAACAAGTTTCTCTTAAGACATTTAAATTATTTACCATTTGTTGGGAAATTGGAATCTCTTTTAGTAGATATAAAGTGCTTGAAATAGAGTTGGGTAATTACAGTTTAATTTGGAATTAATTAGCTCATAAGGATAAAGTTTACAAGAAATTTCCGACTTAATATAATATTTTTGGGAAAATCTGATATACATTATCAGTTGCAAAGGTGTGTGTGTGAAGAGTGGATATATGGCTATAATTTGGGTTATATAATTTAGATTTTGTGTACTGTAGACTAGAGTTAGATAAAGGGTCTACAACTAACACAATCAGACCAGAAGTTTAGCTCAAGAAAACGTCTTCAGGGAATGCTCTCTTTGAAGTCTGCTAGGATTGTTTATAAGTCAGGGATCAAACATGGTGCAGGGAGTCAGCATAAGATCTGGAGGCGGTAGGGTTAAATTTAGAAAAGAAAAAAAAAACTCGCTTGTGACTAATTCACCTTTGCTCAGTTACATCAGAATCAGTGTAATGATGAATTATACAATTAAGGTACAAGTAAGTTCTTGTGTTAAGGAATAAAAGCAGAACCTGCCTACATTAAAGGGAGGCTTGTGTATTCCTCTCTATCCAAAAAGATTAACATAAGATATGGGAAATCTTCTTCTTCTTATTGTATACACGTATAGCTCCTACTCACCATGAAAAACAAGTATGGGAAATGGTGCAGAGTGCCCCTATGTCACTTCCCTGATGGATATACTAATGTTTCAACCAGTCTCAGAGTGTTGTAGCTGATGATGCATTATCTGTCCTCGTTGAATCCAATGAGTTCAAGGCAGGAACAACTCAGATGTCACTTCCTATAGGGCCCACCAGCTCCTCCTTTGATACAGCAGTAAATTAAAATTTACTATCTGCTACCTGTGGTCTGGTACCTAAAACCATCTGGTGCACAGCCCAAGAAGATCCTTTCCTTACTGGGAAAGATCTCCGGGACTTGACCACAGCCAGGTCTCCTCCTTTTGCATTCCTCATCTATTGAGGAAATGTTTAGGTTCTCCGCAGGCTAAGACTTTGCTTGATAGCACAGAGTGTGGTCTGTTCCTCCCTATACCTTGAGGCCTGTGGTCTCTCCTCTAGTTACTGGGTATATTCTCCAAAGTGTAAGTGCATCTCAAGTGGGTAGTACAACTAGAGCTTGAGAATGTCTTTCCGTCAAAACAATTCAAGCCATTGAGAGGAAGATCCAGCATCAGATCACCATATCTTCTCATGCAACTTCATTTAATACACTGATGGAGGCTGTTCTGAATCCAGCCACATTACAATGGATGCTGGATGCTGTGACCTTATCAGCAGAACTTATTTTGTGCTGTAGTCCTCAAAGGTCTTACCTAACCATAGTAAATACTGTCAAAGGGCTGCTAAATGTTGGAAGCAGTGAGTCTGTTTAGAGGGCTCATCCCCACTATGGCTTCATTATATTTGAAAGATCATCAACTTAGGTCCTTCACACCTTCTCTTGGCCCATCGCAATTGACTAGAATGTGTAATAATGTGGCCACCTGCTGAATTCTTCCAACTTTCCCCAATCCAATGCACAACCTCAAATAGGAGAACCCCTCTTCTTCACTCATTTCTTCAGCATGGAAGTCACTGAAAAGCCTCTCAGAGGAAGTTATCCAACTTGCCTTCCTTTCCCAAGGAATGGGGGGAGGGAGAGACAGCCCTAGGGAGTGACACCCTCTCCCAAATGTCCCTGTAGGTGCTCATCTAGATCTCATTTTGGACATTTGGCAAAACATCACAGATGATGGGTGGGTCCATTTTATTGTGAATGAGGGTTACTAACTTTAGTTTCAGGAACAACCCCCTCTATCAAGGATTCCCATGTTGTTTCACCAGTTAAGAGAATAGGTGCACATGCTTTATGTGGAAAGGGACCATTGAGAAAGTCCAGAATAATAATCACTCTCCTACATTCTACTCTTGAATCTTACTATTTGCCAAGACAAGTGGGAAATGTCATATCATCAGTCTCTTTCCTTTAAACCAGTTTCTTCTGGAAGACATTTCAAATTGGAGATCACTTCATTAATCCAGAATGTGCTGCATCTGTCAGATTGGGCTTAATCCAGAATGTGATGCATCTGTCACATTGGGCTTAATCCAGAATGTGATGCATCTGTCAGATTGGCTTAATCCAGAATGTGCTGCATCTGTCAGATTGGGCTTAATCCAGAATGTGCTGCATCTGTCAGATTGGGCTTAATCCAGAATGTGCTGCATCTGTCAGATTGGGCTTATTTCCAGAATGTGATGCATCTGTCAAATTGGGCTTAATCCAGAATATGATGCATCTGTCAAATTGGGCTTAATCCGGAATGTGCTGCATCTGTCAGATTGGGCTTAATCCAGAATGTGATGTATCTGTTCGATTGGGCTTAATCCAGAAACAAATATGATGCATCTGTCAAATTGGGCTTAATCCGGAATGTGCTGCATCTGTCAGATTGGGCAGTCTCAGTTGATCTTCAGGATACCTATTTGCACATCCAGATTTCTTTCCAACCAGAAGTCTTTTTTTTCAGTTCAGCTGTTTGGAATCTCTTTGACACCTAGAGCCTTCACCTGAGTTATGGGATAAAGTTGCGGCATATATCCAATTACTGTTTATTATGTAGCGCAGGGTGTCCCATTTGTTATGTGGCAATTTTTTTGGTTATCGTTATCTAGAAGATGATCAACCATGGTCTTATTGCCTGGATCAAGTAAATAATAACAAAAAACATAAAATTAATGGATGGAATAAGAGAGATCTGAGCAGAGATACAGAATTGAACAACACAAACCCTTTTTGAAAAATATAATTTAATCAATTATAAAAACAAAATGAAATTGAACATGGCATTTAAATGGTACACTTTCTCTTAGAAATAGAATTAAAGAGTTTATAAGAAATGCAGTTAGCCATTCTGTTATACTGAGAAAACAAATTTCATCATAGAATTGAGTGAACAATTGAAATCATTTGCCTGCATAACCTGGTTGCTTCTGGTCCTTCCAAATTCAATGTTGGTGGCAGGTCAGAGTCAATGTATTCCATTTCCTCTTTTATCAGTCTCTCAATACTCTTTCAGTTCATCAACCATAATCTGGTTATCTGCTCTCTTTTCCATTGCTTGGTGCATATATGGAGTTATTTTCTCCCAATTAAAATAAATACGTGAATAAATATTTGTATGGCTTTTGTTTTTCTTCTTCTGGGATTGAACAATAATCCCCACTCTTTACTCAATCTTGAGATGTCACATTTCAGGACTTGGGGAAGAATTTCCACATGAATCAGCACTGGATCATATCAGTCAAATTCTGGCACTTCTAGAGGCACTACAAGTCAAAACATAGTTGTCTGTCCCTATTTGGTACTTTGAATGCCGCTGTGGAACTCATTTCCTTGGGACATCTTCAATTTCTGCTTCTCATATGGAAACCACTCAGATTCTCTATCAGTTCTGAATCTTCTAGGACCACTTTCATCAACATTTGCACAGGTAGATGAATTGGGATGGATTCCTGATGGGGGTCCCCATGCATGCACCAGACCTTCCATCCTTTATGTTTGCCAATGCATCAGACTCTAGTTTGGGCAGTCATTTAGAGCCAGAAGTTCTTCAGGGTCTTTTAACTTGGGATGATTTGACCTTCACATTAACAACCTAGAAATGAAAGTCATATTTCTTAAATTCCATGGGTTCCTCAACAAGTAAGGGATCAGCATGTAATGGACTTGTCAGACAATACATCTATCAGAGCATATCCCTGACGTAAGGGAGCCAGACTTGACCCTTGTCTTTGTGTGGAGGTCTGAAACTGACCATTGCTGGGCCATCTCGGAGAAAATCATCCTCTGAGTTTGTGATATTGCAGGGAAGTTTTCAGAGGACAGTCTGTCAGGTAAAAGTGTTCTCATGGAATAGCCTCTTCACCACTTTCTAAATAGTCCCTTTTCTTGCTATGGAGAAAGCCTTTAGTGGACTTGTTTGCCATCAGACTTGACAACAGACTTCCCTTTTACACCTCTCCAGTCCTAGGCCATAGCTGAGAATTGGCAGTAGATGCATGCACCTTCCAGTGGGACATCTGTTCACATATGCCTTTCCACCTTTCTGCCTGCTACCTCAAATTTTGTAAAAGGTCAGAACATCCTCTGCTCACATCATTCTCTTAGGCCTGAATGGTCCGTGGTTCAACAAGCTCCTAGGTCTGTTGATAGATCAACCCAAATCTCTTCCCTGCCAGAGGGATCTTCGATTGAAACATATGGGATTCCTTGTACAAAACAACTCACACATTGTCCTCCATGTTTGGCTCATCTCAGGCAATCTATGTGCCTGGTTACCAGCTGCATCATTCAAGCCAGGAAAGCTTTGATATCCAGTGTCCATGATGCAGGTGTAGAATCTTCTGTGATTGGTGCAGTAGGAAAGGCATTGATGAGAGTTGTCTCACTGTCATTTCCATTGCTGATTTCCTTTTGTTCCTTTTTAAGAACAAAAGATGTTCATTATCATCTATCAAGGGCTATAGAACTGCAATTTCTATAATACTTAAATTCTCTCAGAACTTGGCAATTAGTTCAGATTCACACCTTGCTAACTTGATTAAGTAATTTGAGTTTCAGAGACCTCTTTTACATGACTTCACAGTGTGGTCTTTGTGTGAAACTTCCTTTGCTCATTTAAATTGTAATCTCTCCTTCTCAAAACACCTGATGACTTAATTTGACCGAATGTAACAGATTACTGCATAAAGATTTTATAACTGATGCTGATCTGCCATCAAATTCAGTGACTGTTACCACAGAAAAAACAACCTTTGAACAACTTCATCACAAAACCCACTCTCCATATTTCAGAGAGGGCTTTGAATTTTGTACAACTGATGCCAGTCCACCACAAAAGAAGAAAAATGTTTACACAACTTTATGCAAAATAAATGTTCCTCAGAACTTGTGCAATTTTGACATGAAGCATTCTGTATTGAACACATGTTGCTGATGTGCCATCAAAAGAAGGACGAAGATAGAAGGATGAAATAGTTGTATTCCTTATGTGTGGAATCAACAGCAGTGTCGAAAACTATATGGAAGCATCCTTCTGACCAAGATTGTTTGGCCTTCTTCTCTTGCATTTGGCTGACATCGACCAGGTGTGTAATCTTTAGTCAGCAGAAAGTTGCCTCAGGAACATTGCTATTTATATCTTGACACATATGGATTGATTGAATCGTACTAATACTCAGCATTACTTTATACATGCTACTTTGTGTTTTTGGAAACAGATTGAGGTGGGGAGGTAGCGGGCTAAAATCTAAAATCTGTAAATTATAGCTAATCGGAATCTTTTGATTCTGAATCCGATGACATCACATGCTGCTATATATAATTACTGCCCTTATTGGATTACTACATTCTAATTAGCATCAGTTAGAAATTACAGTTAGGTGTTCCAGATTTGGATCCACTATCCAATGCAGCATTGCAGTTTTTCAAGGCTGCACCCCTTTTTACTTGATAGTAATGGGTATGCAACAGAAATAGAATTATCTTTTGTTGGCATTTAAATTGATCCTTCTGGCCACATGTCTTCCCTTTTTGTATAATTGTGTGAGACTGACCACATGTCTTCCCATTTTTGTATAATTGTGTGAGACTGACCACATGTCTTCCCTTTTTGTATAATTGTGTGAGACTGACCACATGTCTTCCCTTTTTGTATAATTGTGTGAGACTGACCACATGTCTTCCCTTTTTGTATAATTGTGTGAGACTGACCACATGTCTTCCCGTTTTTGTATAATTGTGTATGACTGGTCACATGTCTTCACTTTTTGTATAATTTTGTATGATTACAACGTAGTTTAGAGAGGAAAGAGTTGTTCAAGGAGATAACTCTGAAATTACATATACTTGACTCAGGATAAGACTGTTGAGGTTATTTCCCCTATGTAAAAAGAAAATTGTATAGGTTCAATAACTGCCTCGTTTCTCAAAGTACCGTGCGATGGACTTTGTTTCTAAGTCATATATATTTACTGCAGTGGAGGAAGACTGTTGCATTGGACAGAATGATAGTATTTATCTAAATGGGAAGTTGATGTGTCTTTGCAAAATTTGCTTTAAACAGTTTACTCTTTTTGTTGCTCATAGCAACACTTTAAACATGTTATTGGCTATATCATGCCCAGGAAATAGGAGTTACCTGTCTTTGCCAAGGACATCATGAGGGAGTCGACCTGGGCTGGCCTGGGTGGGTATCGAACCTGTGACCCTTGCATTATGCACTTCGAACAAAGTGGCAATTTTTGACCATCCAAGCCATTTCAGCAGTTATGGAACATGGCTTTGGCTTATTTTGATATAATGGTTTCATTTATATTTTACATGCTGTTGGAAAGAGGTGAGAGAAGTGAAAATTTTCCTGGGAATTATGTACTCTATTAGGGGATATTTTCTTTCCCTACATTAATACTAGATTAATTGTGTGGTACCAAAAATATGATATATTTATGAGCAGTGAAGCCTGGAGTTAAAATATATAGTTTTGGTGCAACAAGATAAAATATATCCGGTATTAATGTAGGAAAAGAAAATTTTTGTTATACTGTATACTAAATTTGCTCCAGAATTGAAGTTGAGGAGAGTAAACACACTCTTTGGCACAGCACAGTAACCCCCATTTTGTCAAGTCACGTCACTTTCATGGCCTGATTAGATTAGTATACCTGACTTTAGACAGCGGTAGGATTGGGTTGACCTAATCTGTCACTGTAAATTACACTTTTGCCATTTTGTAAACTATTGAACACTATCAGAAAACAATGCAAGTCCTATTCAGCTATGCATCACAGCAAGTTTGAAGCAAGGGGAGATAACTTCAGAGATAGAAGGTATTTGATCAGATTACTTTCTCAAAGGTTAACTTCCATACCGGGTATCTGAAATGTAAAGCAGTTTCATTTATTTGTCCTAGCTCACAAAATACCAATTTGTATATTTGCAGGCACATACAACTAAGCGTCGCATGGCATGATGGGAAGTCCTATATTTTCACGTGAAAATATAAGGATATATCTTTCACATGTGAGAGTATGAGAATATATTTTTCACAAAAATATAGGAATGGAAAAAATATGAAGTCATTAAGTCTCTGCATTGCATACTTATGTATATAATAAATCAAATGTATAGTATTTATAACTCATCTGTTGGAAAAAATTGAATAAGCAGAGATAAGTAGGTTGCATTTATTTGAAGTAGGTACCACAAAAAAATTGTGTGTACTGCTGTATGCCATGGTATTTCTGAAAATACTGCGATATCTACCATGATATATACCATGCTATTTCTGAAAACACTGCGATATCTACCATGATATATGCCATGGTATTTCTGAAAACACTGCGATATCTACCATGATATATGCCATGGCATTTCTGAAAATACTGCGATATCTACCATGATATATACCATGCTATTTCTGAAAATACTGCGATATCTACCATGATATATGCCATGGTATTTCTGAAAATACTGCGATATCTACCATGATATATGCCATGGTATTTCTGAAAATACTGCGATATCTACCATGATATATGCCATGGTATTTCTGAAAACACTGCGATATCTACCATGATATATACCATGCTATTTCTAAAAACACTGCGATATCTACCATGATATATGCCATGGTATTTCTGAAAATACTGCGATATCTACCATGATATATACCATGGTTTTTCTGAAAATACTGCGATATCTACCATGATATATACCATGGTATTTCTGAAAATACTGCGATATCTACCATGATATATGCCATGGTATTTCTGAAAATACTGCAATATCTACCATGATATATGCCATGGTATTTCTGAAAATACTGTGATATCTACCATGATATATGCCATGGTATTTCTGAAAATACTGCGATATCTACCATGATATATACCATGCTATTCAGATTTAACATTCTGGTGAAGGGGCATGACAATATTTTCTTTAAAAAAGTCCATTTGTCAAAAGGTGGAAAAAATATCTCACTCTCATTTAACTGTTTATAGCAGACTTACAAATTATTATATTCATTAAGGAATTTGAAGAAGAAAAAATTGAGATCAAATAAAATATCATTTCAAAAATGGTTAGTACATACCTTCTAGTAGATACATTTGGTATCTGTATGTTAATTCTTGTACGATTTGTAATCTAAAAACTGAAGAAAGATGGTTAAGTTTGCACAATAGCTGATACCCTGTAAATACACTGGGCTGACATTAGAGAGCTTGTGGATAAAAGTAGTGAGTGATGACATTCATGTCTACAATTTACTTGTTATACTAGGCAAGGACACTTTGTGATGCCGACATGGGCAAGATATTTAATAGAGAGCCAGGGTTTAACGCCATTTTTCAGCACAAGATAGGCTATACATGGCGGCCAGTATAACTGGTAGAGGAAGAACCCTGGAAAACCCCGGGAAGAACAACTGACCCACGAGAAGCTACTGGCAGGCTTTCCCACATACCCACGCTAGCCGAGCCTTGGAGAGCCACTGAAAAAGAATGTACTCAACAAACAAAAACTTGTTAGTGGACTTGAGAATTAAGTAAAATTCAAACTGAAAATTAATGGTCTCCTGAAAATCTCAAGATGCTTCACATTCTTACAATGGAATACTGGTAATCAACACATTCTTACAATGGAATAGTGGTACTTAACACATTCTTACAATGGAATACTGGTACTTAACACATTCTTACATGGAATACTAGTACTTAACACATTCTTACAATGGAATACTGGTACTTAACACATTCTTACATGGAATACTGGTACTTAACACATTCTTACAATGGAAAACTGGTACTTAACACATTCTTACAATGGGATACTGGTACTTAACACATTCTTACAATGGAATACTGGTACTTAACACATTCTTACAATGGAATACTGGTACTTAACACATTCTTGCAATGGAATACTGATACTTAACACATTGACATGTAAATAACTAAAAATTTACATTTTCTTTTATCCAGAACTTTTCCTGAAGTACCTTTTAGAACATTCCAATTTGCCATCACATTGCCATGTGCAACACTAGTCAAACATGTTATTAAAGGATTTTAAATATAATTATATTTGCAGTACTGAAAATTAATTTGTGATAAATAAAAGAAATTGTAATAATAATAATAATAATAATACCTGGTAATAATAATAATAATAATAATAATAATAATAATTTTTTGAACTATTTTGTCATGAAAAATGAAAACCTGCTGTTAACATCATTCACTTCATAATGAGATTACTCAGTACATTATTTCCTGACAGAAATTACTGAAGTACCAGTATTGTAGTTAAATACTGAAGTACCGGTGTTGTAGTTAAATACTGAAATACCAGTATTGTAGTTAAATAATGAAGTACCAGTATTGTAGTTAAATAATGAAGTACCAGTATTTTAGTTAAATAATGAAGTACCAGTATTTTAGTTAAATAATGAAGTACCAGTATTTTAGTTAAATAATGAAGTACCAGTATTGTAGTTAAATAATGAAGTACCAGTATTTTAGTTAAATAATGAAGTACCAGTATTGTAGTTAAATAATGAAGTATCAGCATTGTAGTGAAGTACTGAAGTACCAGTATTGTAGTTAAATAATGAAGTATCAGTATTGTAGTTAAATAATGAAGTACCAGTATTGTAGTTAAATAATGAAGTACCAGTATTGTAGTTAAATAATGAAGTACCAGTATTGTAGTTAAATAATGAAGTACCAGTACTGTAGTTAAATAATGAAGTACCAGTACTGTAGTTAAATAATGAAGCACCAGTATTGTAGTTAAATAACGAAGTACCAGTATTGTAGTTAAATAATGAAGTACCAGTATTTTAGTTAAATAATGAAGTACCAGTATTTTAGTTAAATAATGAAGTACCAGTATTGTAGTTAAATAATGAAGTACCAGTATTGTAGTTAAATAATGAAGTACCAGTATTTTAGTTAAATAACAAAGTACCAGTATTGTAGTTAAATAACGAAGTACCAGTATTTTAGTTAAATAATGAAGTACCAGCATTTTAGTTAAATAATGAAGTACCAGTATTTTAATTAAATAATGAAGTACCAGTATTTTAGTTAAATAATGAAGTACCAGTATTTTAGTTAAATAATGAAGTACCAGTATTTTAGTTAAATAATGAAGTACCAGTATTGTAGTTAAATAACGAAGTACCAGTATTTTAGTTAAATAATGAAGTACCAGTATTTTAGTTAAATAATGAAGTACCAGTATTGTAGTTAAATAATGAAGTACCAGTATTTTAGTTAAATAATGAAGTACCAGTATTTTAGTTAAATAATGAAGTACCAGTATTTTAGTTAAATAATGAAGTACCAGTATTGTAGTTAAATAATGAAGTACCAGTATTGTAGTTAAATAATGAAGTACCTGTATTGTAGTTAAATAATGAAGTACCTGTATTGTAGTTAAATAATGAAGTATCAGTATTGTAGTTAAATAATGAAGTATCAGTATTGTAGATAAATAATGAAGTACCAGTATTGTAGTTAAATAATGAAGTACCAGTATTGTAGTTAAATAATGAAGTACCTGTATTGTAGTTAAATAATGAAATATCAGTATTGTAGTTAAATAATGAAGTACCAGTATTTTAGTTAAATAACCAAGTACCAGTATTTTAGTTAAATAATGAAGTACCAGTAATTTAGTTAAATAATGAAGTACCAGTATTGTAGTTAAATAATGAAGTACCAGTATTGTAGTTAAATAATGAAGTACCTGTATTGTAGTTAAATAATGAAATATCAGTATTGTAGTTAAATAATGAAGTACCAGTATTTTAGTTAAATAACCAAGTACCAGTATTTTAGTTAAATAATGAAGTACCAGTAATTTAGTTAAATAATGAAGTACCAGTATTTTAGTTAAATAATGAAGTACCAGTATTGTAGTTAAATAATGAAGTACCAGTATTGTAGTTGAATAACGAAGTACCAGTATTTTAGTTAAATAACAAAGTACCAGTATTGTAGTTAAATAACGAAGTACCAGTATTGTAGTTAAATAATGAAGTACCAGTATTGTAGTTAAATAATGAAGTACCAGTATTTTAGTTAAATAATGAAGTACCAGTATTATAGTTAAATAATGAAGTACCAGTATTTTAGTTAAATAATGAAGTACCAGTATTGTAGTTAAATAATGAAGTACCAGTATTGTAGTTAAATAATGAAGTACCAGTATTGTAGTTAAATAATGAAGTACCAGTATTGTAGTTAAATAATGAAGTACCAGTATTTTAGTTAAATAACAAAGTACCAGTATTGTAGTTAAATAACGAAGTACCAGTATTTTAGTTAAATAATGAAGTACCAGCATTTTAGTTAAATAATGAAGTACCAGTATTTTAATTAAATAATGAAGTACCAGTATTTTAGTTAAATAATGAAGTACCAGTATTTTAGTTAAATAATGAAGTACCAGTATTTTAGTTAAATAATGAAGTACCAGTATTTTAGTTAAATAATGAAGTACCAGTATTTTAGTTAAATAATGAAGTACCAGTATTGTAGTTAAATAACGAAGTACCAGTATTTTAGTTAAATAATGAAGTACCAGTATTTTAGTTAAATAACGAAGTACCAGTATTGTAGTTAAATAATGAAGTACCAGTATTTTAGTTAAATAATGAAGTACCAGTATTTTAGTTAAATAATGAAGTACCAGTATTTTAGTTAAATAATGAAGTACCAGTATTTTAGTTAAATAATGAAGTACCAGTATTGTAGTTAAATAATGAAGTACCAGTATTGTAGTTAAATAATGAAGTACCTGTATTGTAGTTAAATAATGAAGTACCTGTATTGTAGTTAAATAATGAAGTATCAGTATTGTAGTTAAATAATGAAGTATCAGTATTGTAGATAAATAATGAAGTACCAGTATTGTAGTTAAATAATGAAGTACCAGTATTGTAGTTAAATAATGAAGTACCTGTATTGTAGTTAAATAATGAAATATCAGTATTGTAGTTAAATAATGAAGTACCAGTATTGTAGTTAAATAACCAAGTACCAGTATTTTAGTTAAATAATGAAGTACCAGTAATTTAGTTAAATAATGAAGTACCAGTAATTTAGTTAAATAATGAAGTACCAGTATTTTAGTTAAATAATGAAGTACCAGTATTGTAGTTAAATAATAAAGTACCAGTATTGTAGTTGAATAATGAAGTACCAGTATTTTAGTTAAATAACAAAGTACCAGTATTGTAGTTAAATAAATAAGTACCAGTATTTTAGTTAAATAATGAAGTACCAGTATTGTAGTTAAATAATGAAGTACCAGTATTTTAGTTAAATAATGAAGTACCAGTATTGTAGTTAAATAATGAAGTACCAGTATTTTAGTTAAATAATGAAGTACCAGTATTGTAGTTAAATAATGAAGTACCAGTATTGTAGTTAAATAATGAAGTACCAGTATTGTAGTTAAATAATGAAGTACCAGTATTTTAGTTAAATAATGAAGTACTAGTATTTTAGTTAAATAATGAAGTACCAGTATTGTACTTAAATAACGAAGTACCAGTATTGTAGTTAAATAATGAAGTACCAGTATTTTAGTTAAATACTGAAGTACCAGTATTGTAATTAAATAACGAAGTACCAGTATTGTAGTTAAGTACTGAAGTACCAGTATTGTAGTTAAATTAACGAAGTACCAGTATTGTAGTTAAATAATGAAGTACCAGTATTGTAGTTAAATAACGAAGTACCAGTATTGTAGTTAAATAATGAAGTACCTGTATTTTAGTAAAATACTGTAGCATGTACTACCTGAGAAAAAAAACACCATGCTAAATAAAGTATACCAGTAATACTGCACACCTTTAGTATTTATATTACTTTAAATTGGATGTCTGTCTTAGGATTTCATCCATCTGTGACACTTTTCTTGAAAAGAGTAAATGATCGGAGCCTGTACTGTTTTTCTGGGAAAGGTATTGCCAGTGAACCAGTATATTCAAAGTTTCTTTGGAACAGTTCCTTCTTTACTTGGGTAAAATGTAATTTAATGACGTTATATTTGAAGTACAATTGGTAGGCAGGGTTTTCTTGACACTTGATGATTAAATTTGGGCTTTCTAATGAATATTGGCAGAATTTGTTAATTACATCTTTAATTACCTGTAAATTGATCTTTACCAAAAAGACCTGCTTTCGTTTGAAGTCTGAAAATTGTCGTATATTTGAATTTAGAGTTATTAACTCCAAAATGACATTACACTAGTTCATAAGCATTGTATGGTGAAATGCAAGTTTTATAAAAGATGACCCCCCCCCCCTTCAGAAAATGAATGAGAAGTTTTAAAGAGGTTCTTTTTCTAGCCAAGGGACAGTATTTAGTTATCCCTATACTTTCTGATCTGGTCTCTGGCCTCATTTTCAATCCGTTTCCTTTGTTTTAATACAGTATGCATCAGCAGAGTTTTTGTATTCCATTCAATCTCACATTTGCTATTTTTTATTGATCGAAGGAATTCTCATACCATTTCTTTCTAATTGTGTGTTTAGTCTTCACACACACACACACACACTATTCAGAATAATCTGTTGTTGATGTCATTGTGATTAAATCATAAGTATTGTGGTGTAGAGAGTTCCTGTGCCTTTGATAGCTGTCTTAAATGAATTAATTTATTGAATAATGACACAAATTAATTTAGTGAATAGCGAGGCAAATGACTACTAATTTTTCATGACTGCTGAAGATTAACTTTCTTAGGGTAAGTATCATTTTGTATCGATTCACCACCTCTTTTAACAATATATGTATTGGTACAGCAACAGTATTGATGCATTGATATATTGTTGAATCATTTGACCTCAAGTAAGTAATACATTATTAGAATTAGTTTTACCCCCACCAAAATTACATGTTGAAAAAGGAATGTTAAAGGTAGGTAACCCAAGAATCAGAAGTTCTGTTAATAGAGCATGTTCATCAGAGTTGCCCCCCATGATATTTTGTTTTAAATTTCTTTGCCGCAAGTCACAACTATAATTTAAAATTGTTGAATTTTATGTTTAAGTACAATATAGAGAGTAATTATTGCAATGCACTATTTTGGTTTTATTGTTCATTAATGCAAACTGTATGGTTACAGATTGTTGAATTTGATATTTAAGTACAATATAAAGAGTTTTTATTGCAAGGTACTATTTTGAATTTATTGTTCGTTAATGCAAATTGTATGGTTACAGATTGTTATTTGATTGCTGGCTCAGGCAATAGAGCTAGAAATAGTTTTGAAATATCAGATTGCAATCACTCAAGCAAAGAGCTGATTTCTCTTTAAGGCTTCTCATATCCTTGGTACAATTGATGCTGGTCTATCGTCTAATATAGTTCCAAATTAGCATGGATAGAAAACTCTTAAGAAACTTCTCAAAATACACTTGACAGAATTAAACCAAATTTGATGATAACATCATATCTTCCATCTTTGCTAGTGTAAAACTATCAACCCACTGTATTCTACATTGAAAGTGCTCCGGTGGCCTAGTGGTTAGAGCGTTTGCCTCAGATGCAGGAGGTCGTGGGTTCGATCCCCGGCCGAGTCATACCAAAGACTTACAATAAATTGTACTAACAGCTGCCTCACTTGGCGCTCAGCATTAAGAGGTTAGTGTTAGGACTGATCAGCCTGGTGTCCGGATAATGTGACTGGGTGGGACATCATGCTATATGTCTGCGGCATGATGCCCCAGTGCTAGACATCACTATAAACTGCCACACTGCAGACATCGTAGCGATATGACTCAAAAATTGTTAAAGCTATGTTAAAAAAGCCCAAATCAGACACAAATCACATATATTCTACATTGACTCTTGGCCTGTGTTGCAAGCCAAAAAGTATATACTGCTTTGTGATTGGATTTAGGTGCAGGTGATTGCTGGATAGAAACTTTTGAATAATCATTGCAGTCCTTTCAGACAATGGTAGATATTGCAGGTCTTCCATGAGGACATCACAGAAGTCACAATGAGTAACCAGGATGTAGATCAAGCTCTCATTGGTCAATTGATTTAGTTTACACTGAACAGTAACACTTTTTCTTAAAAGGGTACTTGTCTTGGCTAGCCACGTATGCCAAAGATCACTGTTAAATGATGATGCTTGGATAGATGAGATAACTGGGATCAAGGCCTTTTTTTTTCGGTGCTAGTAGTCTGTGCACTTGGTCCTTATAGCTAGAAATCAGTGGCTGCAGAAAAAAATGTACATGTCAGTTATTTCTGTGTAATATATTTCCTTGTACGACCTGTAATTTCAATATGAAAGGAATGTTTGTTAAACTTTACAAAGGGTTCCTGGGTGGATGAATGGTCCAAGGTGCTTGCCTTTACAAAAGGTTCCTGGGTGGATGAATGATCCAAGGGTTCCTGGATGGATGAATGATCCAAGGGTTCCTGGGTGGATGAATGATCCAAGGGTTCCTGGATGGATGAATGATCCAAGGTGCTTGCCTTTTCAGATCATTTACATCTTTCTGGGTTTATTCAAGTCTTGGGCTCAGCCAACATGGGTATGTGTCAGCCAGAATTGGTATGTGAGAAAGATTTCCTTGGGTTGTTTGTTATACCAGTGGTTATCCTAGGTTCTTCCTCCACCAAATACAGTATACTTGTTGCCATGTATAGCCTGTCATGTTCTGCAAAATGGGTTAAACAGATGACAACAATAACAACAACAACAACAACAACAACAACAATAACAACAACAATAACAATAACAACAATAACAACAACAATAACAACAACAACAACAACAACAACAACAACATAAAACTTGATGATGAGATGCAATAATGCAGCCCTACAAAATATAAAATTTTTTTGTGTGATTCTCACTGCTCCATTTCCAAATTTTGATAAGTTTTACCAACCTAAACAAAAACTGTCGTGACCTTCTGCAACTCTTCAGAATGTCCTCATGATTTGGATTGTGACCCCAACAAAATCCTGGTGACCCTCAAGAATGTCCTCATGACACTGATTTGAGAACTGGGGACTAGGAGCCACTGCATGAGTGAAATGTCACAAGATGACATTCTTTTGCATGCTCTTTTTTATTATTTGGTCTACTTAAGAAAAACAAAAATAAAGGCAATTCTTTTGGGAAATATCACAAAATGTGTGATTTTGCAATGCTGTTGTTTAATTATTCCAATAATATAAGTAAAGTTTAAAGAAGATTTTATTAAGGTTATTTGTGCTTTTGCCAAGGACAGTAAGGAATGTAAATCTAGATTAAAAGTTTGGTTGCTTCAGTTCAGTTGGGTATTTCACATTAAAGGAACAGGTTATTTAGTACAGAGGCCTTGCCCTAGGAAACACCATGTTACCATGTATATATGTAGTAGGTTATGTGAAAAGACAACTTTTGGTCATGTGCAGTGACACCTCTTGGGGTCTGAGAACACATTTTTTCAAATCCAAAAAATTCCCAACACTGGGAATATGGCAGATGTGAAAATCTTTGTATGGTTGCTTTTCATGAACAAATGGTCTTGTCGACGTAAGTTTTCATTAAAACAATATTGAAGTGATATGTTTTGAATGGAAATGGTGCTCATCAGACGTCCAACCAATTGGCCCTTGCTAGTGGTAAGTTGTGGACTTTTTGTAGCTGGTCCTTGGTGAATGTTTTCGTGACTTTATTTAACTGTGCTTTATGGTCTATTTTCATACATGTATAAAATGAAATGTACCTGTGGAATGGTAGCTTATTGGTCTGAGCATCAAACTGTTAATCCAAAGATTGTGGATTTGATACATGCTCTGAGGTCAGTCAGGATTGGCTGTAGAATTGCTCTAAATTGTTTTGTGTTTACATGCTCTTTTTGATAAATATCTTTGCCCAAGTGTTGGCATCCCACTCAAAGTTTCCTGCCTATTATATCAATGGCATAATTAGTAATTTGTAGACTTCCCATTTTTATCAAAACGTTTCAGTGTCAGCACAATGTCAGCTAATTAGTGTAAACTTAATCATTCCACTTTAGTTTCATGTGCATTTCTTTACTATAGCTATTTTAGGAAAAGATGGCTCTGATGTCACATGTTTACATTTGGGTCTCCACCAGGCGATGCATCTGGACAGTCTCCCTAGAGAAGCTGCATTTATCAATTACAGTATACACTATGGTGTATCAAAATGCTGCAACAGAAGCATGTCCTGAAACAAAATACAGATGATAGGAGGTTGTTCAGTATTTAATATTACGTATATCTCTGATGAAGAGACAAAAATGCATGGAAAAGGATGACATAACTACGTGCCCATATGTCGCAAGAATGGATTAGTTGCAGCAGATATTTTGAGAATGGGGATTAAGGAAATGTACCGATGATTATTGTGAGAAAATTTGACAGTGAAAATGTGTGGCCACATTCCACTGAAACTTGGAAATTTATTGACCAATGCCAGCTTACTTCTGGGAATGAAAATGAATCTCCTCAAACTCCCATCTTTGCTAGAGAAGGTTCTGAAATGTTAACCTTTGTACACCTTGGTGGATTGGTCAGATATTTCAGTGCTTTGTTCTAGAAGCATCTATTTGATTTAATGAGTTTCCTTCCATATTTTTGGCGGGGGCCCCAAGTGGCAGAGTGGTCTAAAGCGCTCTCCATTACAGATCACTGCCATCTCACCTCTGTCTGTGTTGGTTCGAGTCTAGGATTTGGCCAATATGGATATGTGAGAAAGCTTACCAGTAGCTTCTCGTGGGTCGGTGATTCTTCCCGGGGTTTTCCTGGGTTCTTCCTCCACCATTAATACTGGCCGCCATGCATAGCCTATCATGTGCTGAAAAATGGTGTTAAACCCCACAACAACAACAACAAATCCCTCCATGGTATATAATGCTAATTAACAAATAACATGTAACAGTGATGTCTTGTATATCAGTCAAAAATGGTGGAGGCAGTTGACTTCAAAAGGATACTTTGTAACTTTAACATACTAGAGTGAAGCCATTACAGGGGTATTTTTTGAGGGAAAGGATGTATTTGTGCAAAAATGGACCAGCAATGAAAGAATGTTTGTTGATGAGTCCATTCCAGTTGTGTGCTTCCCTTGTCTCGATCATGTAGGGACAGTGTTCAAATTTCAACAACTTGATTTTGATTGGTGGTGGCATGATGCTGCATTCAGTGAATTTCACAGACCCAAAGCATTGTAATATCTGATTGGTCTGTGTAGATAGTTTGACATATTGGAGCCTTGGGTATCAAAGATGCAAACACCTGCCTCAACCCATAACCCATGAAGCTGGCATCATTTTTTTTCTCAAATATAGATATATGTTTTGGGGGGCTATAAATCAAAGAAAGATATTTTACAGCTATTGATAGCTGAAAAAAATGTTTTTTCAAACAGTGTCATGTCACTGCCCCAGAGCATGAAATTGCTAGTCCCTAATATAGTGTGGTACTTTTTTTGAAATGCCAAGGTACAACATTTTTTTGTGGTAGCCAGTGCTAACCTGCTGCCTTGATGTGACCTTTTGAGGGCACCTGCTGCCCTGATGTGACCTTTTGAGGGCACCTGCTGCCTTGATGTGACCTTTTGAGGGCACCTGCTGCCTTGATGTGACCTTTTGAGGGCACCTGTCTTCCTCTGATGATATGATACATCTATCAACTATAATGTACATACAGGAGAATATAATTACATGTACTTCGTAATATTGTTACAAGTGTATTTATGAATAATCTAAATATGTAAATAAATATTTAGTGAATAATTATTTCTAAAACAATATTTTTTTAAAGAATTTGTTTAAAGCAATGCACTTCAGTGTCAAATAAAATTTATATACACAATGACTATGATCATTACTATTAAATTACTTTTTGAATATTTTCTGGAAACAACTTGAGATTCATTTTTAAATATTGCTTAGGATTTTATCAGGAATGATTTAGCAATTATCAACCAATTCCAATAATTACCAGTTGGATTAATCATTTATTTTCTTGAAGTAAGTAAAATCTTGTTAGTGGCATATTACGTGGTAGAATCATTTTATCTGGTGCGCCTGTGAGTTTTCTTGTACTGAATACTGGTGCGTCTAGCAATGGCCATATCAACAGAACCTACTGGTGATTTAGATTGTTGAGGAAGAATAGGGTAGTCTGTACTGTTGGAATCTGTACACTTTGGTTCTCTTTTGTTTTTTATGGATTCATGTAATTTTTGTCATGTACCATACTAATAACAATCTTTAGGAATGGAGGTGACAAAAAGCTCTGCAAAATTTGTAGAAGTACCGGTAAGGCAAATCAGGAGAATCATCTAATCAAATGAAAGAAAAATAGCTGCCAGATTACCAAAAGGTGTGCAGATTACCAGAAAAAATATGAAACAAATGCAGTGTTCTAATATTGTGGGAGCTGGAAGTGTTTTGAATGTTGTCCTGGCTTTGATACATTGAAGTGTGATTTGTCACAAGTTCTGGTTAGTGTCTGACATTTTGCCTTTACAGAGATCAATAAGTAATTATTTCTGTTTGGTTCTAATGGCGATTGAGCACAGACTGCTTATCTTTTGAAAGCATCAAGTACACTTGCATTAGTTAAAACAATTTCTCCCGGGAAATTATACAGAAAGTTAAAAAAAAATATTAATCCGAGATGGCAATAGCATCTCTGTCCCACTACTTTTTAATAAATTAAGAAAATATAAACACTGTTGATATTCTTCAGTGGAGATTTGCGAGAATGTGCTTGAATGGACCTGATTTTTTGTTTTTCCACTTTTCCAAATTATAACTTTGTACATGCTCTTACATTAGTTATGGCAGTAAAATCAGAAATTTTCAGCCAGAATCTGTTCTCATTGTTGAATAATAAATATCAAAAGTCAATGAAGTTCTTCAAATAGATATGCAACCAGTTTTAGGATTGTACCAAAAAGAAGGGATAACTTACATGACACATGTTGGTACAACACTATGCTTTTTATTACATAGGTATCTCCCATCCCCATACTTTGGCCTAGGAGTCATAATTCAAAATGGGGAGCCACAGGAGCTCAGTTGGTAGAATGCTACATTTGTAATCCAAAGGGTGGCTGGTTTGATACCCACACAGGACAGCCCGTAGGAAGGGCACTTTGCTTGATACGGCTAATGTGTTAAAAAAATGCTGTTAAAAAGACACCTAAAATAGACATAACTGAAAACTTATTGCTTATGACTGCATGTTTACATGTTGTTGTTTTTTAAATGAATTGAAAAATGTCACCAGAGACACCAGGATAGGGGTCCCAAAGCTCTACCCATCTCAGATGTTTAAGACGTGCAACCAATGTATGAACTCTGGTGAATTTCTACTCTGTGGTTTTGGAGATGATAAGAGTTATGGACAGACAGGTGGATGGAGGTATCACATTTTTCTCACTTATTCTTAAGGATGATTATAAGTGTGGAGATGGTAACATGTAAGAAAATTATGTGACTAACCAGTATTGACTCTTTCTGGGGTTTTTATCTGTCCATATTTACTGGGTATTTAGAATGAATAAAAGCTTGAAAATGTTTGATGTTTCAACTGAATGGCTTCAGCATGAGTGATGTTGTAGATTTTATATCTATCTACAAATGGATGGGCCAAATTGCCATCAGTTTCTTATGTATATTGGTGTAACTGTAAGTTATATCTTGGATATTTCATTGTTTTAGTTAATTAATTCATTAATTATATGTGAGTGACCTAAATGAGCAAAATGATACAAAGAATTATTTAAATGCAAGTATGCTGGCTGAAAAAAAAAGATGGTGATTTTATTTGCATGTGGCTGTCTGTCATCATCCAAATTTCCATTGTGGTGGTAATTCTGTTTTCAGTGAAGGTTTAAGTATTGAACTGCTTTGCCTAGAAGGCTGAATGAATACTTTCTAAAGAATTGTTGAAATTTAGTAATCATAAACAGTACTTGTCCATGTTTCTACTATTTCAGGGTTGATAGAACACTACAGCTGATAATGAAGATCAAACCTATTTGCAGAGGAAATTAGTTGTAAATGGACATATTTCTCACATACTAGTTACCATATGTTCAATTACCAGTCCATGTTATATTAAATTAGTTGTAAATGGACATATTTCTCACATACTAGTTACCATAATTCAATTACCAGCTCATGTTATATTAAAATTTTGTTATGCATATAGTTGTTGTTGTAGGGTTTAACACCATTTTTCAGCACAGGATAGGCTTGGTGGCCAGTATTAATGGTGGAGGAAGAACCCGGGAAAACCCCGGAAACAACCACCGACCCACGAGAAGCTACTGGCAAGCTTTCTCATATACCCACATTGGCCGAACCTGAGACTTGAACCCATGCAGACAGAGGTGAAATGGCAGTGATCTGTAATGGTGAGCACTTTAGACCACTCGGCCACTCGGGGCCCCTGTTATACATGTAGTGCCGAACAAGCTTCAGGTGTATAATTAACATAGAATAAAGGCAGTGCAGTAGGCCAACTTGGCCAGGTATCAGATTGTGGGTGTGGGTGTGGGGTCAGGGCTGACAACTTTGTAACCTTATAGAAGTGTAATTAGATACTAGGAAGGCATTTTTTTGTTCATTAATGTGTGCAGTTGAAACTATTGAAATCAAATAACTGTTTGTTTTGTTTAATTTTAGAATTTCAAATAATTCACTTTGTAATTTACTTGAGAAACTAATTCTGCTTTTGATCATGTCCAGAAATAATCGTCAGTCTTCATATTTAGTTTTATGCAGCAAGAAATAAATTTGCTCAGTGGTTTTATGGACCAAGTCTTTTGATCCCCATTTTGCAGTTATTAAATGCACTCAGCCTTAAAGTAACAGTTTTATGTCATTGATATTTTTGAGGTCAGAATTAACAAGGCTGAAATTGTCATATGATTCGACTGGCATTTTTATGCCAAAGGTCATTGAATGAAAAAGTGATTCTTTCATTAATTTTGAATGATAATATAGTATGGATGGATGGATGGCACATCAGAACAATACTGGCTATATAGTATCAAACAAGATTAGATACCATATAAGCATTCTTATAAGTCAAGCCAGATTGCAAACAACAAAGATCCTGATCTGCCGTCACATAATGTGCCTGCAGATCAGGGTCTGTGTTGTTTGTTCCATTTATTACTCATAACAAACTGTGTACAGATCTGCCAGGGCATTATGCAGTGGCAGATCTGGGTCTGTGCTGTTTGCAGTAGGACTCATCTTATAAGCAAGATTATGACATAAAAAGCGGAAATGGGATGAAAGAGGGAAAAATCATTTTAAACAAAAATGAGAAGTCCAAGACCTCAGTTGGAAATTACAGGGGATACCCCAGAGTACAAATGTTGCTTGCATTAGTAACCCTTTACTTTATGTAGCAGGCTGCAGGCATGTGTAATCCGTTATGACATGCCACCAGCCCCCCAAAGCATAGACCCCAATCTGTCATGATATGATGCCCTATTAAATTTGGGTCTGTGCAGTTTGCTTGAAATATTAGTAACATGAACACCGTTTGGTTTGGTGCTGTATGGCACAGTAACACCTGTAGGTTATTTAGTGCCATAGCAGTCAGAGTAATGTCCCTTGCATAAGGGCATGCCATGGTTGGATTTGAAACTGCACCATTTTAATCGTAAGCCTGGCGCACTAACCACTGAACCACAACATCTCCCTATAAATGGCATTAAATTTGATCTGTTAATGTATTTTACCAAGGCATCCAGAATCTATAGTGTTTATTATAAAATAGGTGTCTGTTAATGTATTTTACCAAGGCATCCAGAATCTATAGTGTTTATTATAAAATAGGCCTAGATCATAAATGAAGCAGTTAGTTTTTAAAAAGATGGTTTCTTAAAAAAATATTGAATGCAACATGGTATAATTGTTTTTTATTTTTAGAGCAGTTTCTGATAATGTAAATTGTGCAGATGTTGCAAGGGTATGTGTAGCGCAAAATCACACTTGAATACACAAATCAATGCGGGGCCCCGAGTGGCCGAGTGGTCTAAAGCGCTCTCCGTTACGGATCACTGCCATCTCACCTCTGTCTGCGTGGGTTCGAGTCCAAGGCTCGGCTAACGTTGGTATGTGGGAAAGCCTGCTGGTAGCTTCTCGTGGGTCGGTGGTTCTTCCCTGGGTTTTCCAGGGTTCTTCCTCCACCAGTTATACTGGCCGCCATGTATAGCCTATCATGTGCTGAAAAATGGCGTTAAACCCTAGAACAACAACAACAACAACAAATCAATGCTTGTAAATTGACACTGCAATTTGGTAGATTGCAAAATCCAAACAAAATGATGGAATGTCGAGATCAAGTCAAAATGTTATTCATCAAAACTATCAGACATTAACATTTAATATATTACAAAGATTGAATTTTTACTATTATTGAAACTTTTTTTTTAAAATCCATGAGAAACAATTCATTTAGGATTTTTTTGGTGGGGGACAGTACATAACATACTGGTAATGAAGTGTTTCCTTTAAACACACACATATGATACTGCAACATTTTTAAGGAGTTGATTCTTTTAAAATTGTTGCATTCTTTTGCATACTTTAAAAATAAATTGGTATCTCTTTATGTTTTGTCTTTAGTCTTCTTAGATATCCAGTTATACTGAAGGGTTTATCAAAGATTTGTGTAGTTTTTAACATTTATATTTTCAGGACTTTTTTAAAAGCTATTTGTCATTTATCTTGAAGGACTACATATTTGCATTTATTTGGAAGGGTTTATCTTCTGACAATGTTTAACCATTTTTTTGTTCCTTTCATAATTTTTAAAACTTTACTTTTGATCAGAACTTTATAACCAGGATTTTGCTGACGTCTTGTTAACCCTATGTACATACTAGTGGTTTAACAATATATTAATATATCTGTATCGGTACATTACCACCAAAACAATTTTATATCAGTGCAGATTTTTTTTGTACCAGTATTTTAACAGTCATTAGCAGCTAGACTGGTTATAAACTTTTTTCCATATTAATAATATATTTTTGCATTTTGATAGAAGACTATTACCACTTAAATGCATGCTTTAGTAATGACGGAAGGTCACTCATTGGAATTTAAGAATAAACAAGATCTTGTACTCAATAAACAGGCAGAGGGACACAGTTTGGAAATAATGTGGCTATATAAACAAGTGGTCTTAGGCACTTAACCTTATATATAGATCACTTTCATATCTCACCCGTCCACATGGGTTGAAGTCTTGACTTGATCATTTGGGGGGGTGGGGGTGAGAAAGCTTGAGAGTATGTGAGAGTAGCTTTTCATGAGTTTATGGTTATTTTCAGGGCTTGCCTGGGTTCTGCCTCAACCGAATATACTGGCTGCCATGTATAGCCTATCTTGAGCTGAATAATGGTGATAAGCCCCACTAAACCAAACCAATTCAAACGAAGGTAGATGTCGATGACATTAATAAATTGCTAGCAGTATGAATTAGATGCTTTGATAGTGTGAGTTAAAATGGGGTAACTACTCATAAAGTATATATGTACATGCCTTGGTATTGTACATAAATGAAGGTTCATTATTATCTTTAACTCGTTTGTTCCACATTCATACATCATAAGGTTGTACCTAGGCATCTGGCTAAATGAAAATCTCTCAGAAGCAGATGTATTTGGAGGCATTCAGAAGTAACCCCAAAAATACATTTCCTACCCCTATTTCAGGCAAAAATGAAAATAAATCTCCAGGGGTTAATGAATTCAGCTGCAGACTTGCGTCAGTTGCTTTGCCACACATGCATGTAACCGTTCTCATTACATACATCCTGTCAAAACATAGTGTAACAAATTTACAACCTCTTAGAGATCCCCCCCCCCCGCCTTGTTTTGGTTTGATTGGGCAAGGCCCGATTCAAGTTAAAAAAATTTCACAACACCTGGTTTGATTTGGCAAGGCCTGATTCAAGTTAAAAAATTTTCACAACACCTGGTTTGATTAGGCAAGGCCTGATTCAAGTTACAAATTTTGTCACAACACCTGGTTTGATTTGGCAAGGCCCGATTCAAGTTAAAAAAATTTCACAACACCTGGTTTGATTTGGCAAGGCCTGATTCAAGTTAAAAAAATTTCACAACACCTGGTTTGATTTGGCAAGGCCTGATTCAAGTTACAAATTTTTCACAACACCTGGTTTGATTTGGCAAAGCATGATTTAAGTTACAGAATTTTCACAACACCTGGTTTGATTTGGCAAAGCATGATTTAAGTTTCATAGCTTTACTCAGAATCTCAAATACATGATGAACAATCAGATATTAAGGATTCCAATTTTTTTTAGATTGAGAAGAAGTCAAGCCAAATGGCTGAAGATTTTATTTTAAATATTTGCTGAATGAATTATAAATTCACTTTGAGAAATAGACTGTTTTTTTAATACTAATTTGCTGTGTATTACCACCCACTCTTTGTAAAGGGTGTGGGTTGATTGACGGATTGTACATTCTTTCAAGGTGTCCACTTTACTCGGTTCTCGTTATCTAGGAGATGATCGCCCTCGGTGTTATTGTCCGGATCGAGTAAACTTATAGGTAGAATAAATAGAGATCTGGGCAGATATATAGAACAGAACGACTCGAGGCCCCCGTACATTAAAAATAAAAATTTAATTAATTACATAAACAATGGTGATAATATAATACATTAGGAACATACACTTTCTTATTTATATGTGAAGCCATTGATGTTGTGCAATTGCTGTACCATGCAATTATTTGATTAGCTTGTATCTCTTACTATGACAGAAATCAATGACTTGAACACAGTTAAATTTCTTGCTGTATTATCAGATCAAAGGGACCTAACTCCTCATCATTTATTAGATATCAGAAATACATGTAATTTTATAGTAAATGAAAAATCCATAGTTAATAGAACATTCTAAATGTCAGAAATCACACTTTTTATATAGTAGCAGTACAGCCGAATAGCTACACAGAGTGGCACCTTTGTGGGTGTAATACCAAACTTGTTATTATTAATCAGGCTGTGGTAGAGGTGTCAGTAGAGAAACTATCTCACCTTAGATAAAAATGGTTTTATGGCCTTCAGCTTTCATAACACAGATCACAGATCACAGCACTTGAGCTATTGTTAGCACTGCCTCAGAACTGAAAGTGTCCCTTGGGCAAAGTCTGCTGCTGGCTTATATCCAGGTTGTTCATTCAGAAAATATTACAGGAAATGGGTTATGTCAGACTTCAGTGACAGTTGATTGAGTTGAAAATGTTGGCAGGAATTTTCTTCTTCTGTCTCAGTGATTGTGGAAATTGGATGTTGGAAGAATCGGTACTTTTACATAGTTCCCTTCATGTAGAATATTTTGATAAATATATACATGGGGGGACTCTGTACTTGTTTTGCTGATGGCCATAATTACTCTGAAAGTATTGTGGGGTCCCTAATGATAATAAAGTTGCCTATGCATGTCACATTGTTATGAAATATTTAATTTATTGCATTGCAACTAATTGTTACAAGTCAAGAAATAACTAATGCTTGAAACCTTGACAGTCCGCACTGCCGGCCGTTCATTGATTGCCTTTGTTAATTAATTTGTTTCATTTCACATCATTTTGTAGTTTTTGTTAAGTGACATTGTAGTTTTTGTTAAGTGACATTGTTGTGTAGTTTTTGCTAAGTGATATGTAGTTTTTGTTAAGTGACATTGTTGTGTAGTTTTTGTTAAGTGACATTGTGTAGTTTTTGTTAAGTGATGTGTAGTTTTTGTTAAGTGACATGTAGTTTTTGTTAAGTGATGTGTAGTTTTTGTTAAGTGATGTGTAGTTTTTGTTAAGTGACATGTAGTTTTTGTTAAGTGACATTGTTGTGTATTTTTTGTTAAGTGACATTGTTGTGTAGTTTTTGTTAAGTGATATGTAGTTTTTGTTAAGTGACATTGTTGTGTAGTTTTTGTTAAGTGACGTTGTGTAGTTTTTGTTAAGTGATGTGTAGTTTTTGTTAAGTGACGTGTAGTTTTTGTTAAGTGATGTGTAGTTTTTGTTAAGTGATGTGTAGTTTTTGTTAAGTGACATGTAGTTTTTGTTAAGTGACATTGTTGTGTAGTTTTTGTTAAGTGACATTGTTGTGTAGTTTTTGTTAAGTGACATTGTTGTGTAGATTTTGTTAAGTGACATTAGTTGTGTAGTTTTTGTTAAGTGACATTGTTGTGTAGTTTTTGTTAAGTGACATTGTTGTGTAGTTTTTGTTAAGTGACATTGTTGTGTAGATTTTGTTAAGTGACATTAGTTGTGTAGTTTTTGTTAAGTGACATTAGTTGTGTAGTTTTTGTTAAGTGACTGGAAAAGCACATGACTGACTGGTAACTTGTTTATCTACTCTGTGATGAATGTTTTTAAGCTGCATGAAATACTTCATTTTGGTAACATATGACTTGAGGTGGACGGTATTATACTACTGGTTTATCGTAGTATTTTTTCCCAGCAGTGCTTACCGTGGTACTTTTTCACTGTAATGGGATGCCTGTAGTTTCTGTCATTAAGTAATGTATGGGAATTCCAGAGGAATCTTCTTGTTACAACTTTAATTATATTAAAGGTGTGTTTTCATTATTTATGACAATTAGTCAAAAAATAGTCAAAAAATTATCCTTTCTAAGAAACAGTTTCATCTGTCACAAATTAATGGTGAATATTACAAATATATTTAAGTTCCTTTAATGAGATGTTTGGCATGTGTTGAGTATGCCAATGATGTGTCCAAAATGGAATGTCGAGTAAGTCATATCTGAGCCAAATCCAACCTTCATAAATAGTCTGGATCATAAAAAAAAATCAAACAAATACCCCACAAAAACATGTGATGTTCTAGTTATTTACTGGCATATGTTATTGTACTAGGTAAATGCATTCTGTTGTAAGACTGGAAATCATTCAATAATTTTCAGAAGCACACTTGTTTTCTGTCTGGAGTTTACACAACAATTACTAACACGACTAAAAAAATTCTCATTTCTTGAGTAAGTGTGTTTTGGTTGTCTCTGATAAATATCTGGTTCGGGCATTGGCATCAACTCAAAGTTTCCCTGCTTATTATATTAATATGGTAGGCATGAGTATTTTTCCTTTTTTTTAAACAATCTTTCTGATGTCAGTTCAATGTCTTTCACAGTATCAGCTATAGTGTAAGCTTAGTCATCCCACTTTAGTTGCAGCTTTAAGATTACAACTTGTGCAATAACTAACATACACATAGCAAATTCATCTACCAAAAGGTACTGGTCATTTAATTTTGGGAGGTGGGGTCTGTGAATTTTTTTAGAGTTGAAAATTTGTTCTTTTCTTTTATCTCAAGATAATTATTTTTTTTTCCAAATAATATTGTGGATATAATATGGTGTCATTTTGCTTTAAGTTAGAGCTAAGATATTTTTTCCAGCTATTGACAGATGATAACTGAACCAAAAAAGTTTCAAGCCCCTACCCCAGAACATTGGATTGCTGGTCCTTAATATAATTGTGTCATGCTTTGGTATGTATTGCGGGATGTTTAGAAA
Organism: Sinohyriopsis cumingii; assembly: GCA_028554795.2. Classification (NCBI taxonomy): domain Eukaryota; kingdom Metazoa; phylum Mollusca; class Bivalvia; order Unionida; family Unionidae; genus Sinohyriopsis; species Sinohyriopsis cumingii. Next base: position 147,430,424 of record CM068824.1, read on the forward strand.
TAGTGTGGTATACAGCAATATAATTTGCGACACTGAAGATTAAGTGTGAAATTAGCACCGTATTTACTTTTCTTTGTAATATAATCTTGGTTTTTTGTATTATTTATCTTAAATCCAAGTATCTGACACTTTTTGGTGACTGTAGAGTGATAAATGCTTTATAATGATAAATGCTTCATTGATACAGCATGGATTTCAAAACGTAATCAGCACCAGTAAATGCTTTATTGCTCAGCTTGAGAATAGTGCATCATCTAGGTTAATTTCTATTTTATTTACTTTTATTAAAAATATCTGGGTTTTTTTTGTTTTATTTATCCTGTTAAATTGCTGTAATGTATACTACTTTGTGATCATTCACTGTGTGGTGCTCACTGTCAAAATTCAGAATGTTTTTTGTTTGTTTTTTACATGTAATACAGTACGTGCTAGCTGTGGGTGCAAGATAATTAGGATTCATTATCTTGGTAAATTTTAGCATGGACAAAGAGATTTATTTAAGGGGTGTGATACCAGTCCAAACATGTTGAAGTACTGGACCTGAGCATTTACATAACATATTGCATTGAATTTTGATTCTGAATGAATTTAGTTTGACAAAATGTCAGCATTGTAGGCCATGCAAGAAACAGAGTTACAGTTAGCTAACCAGAATAGCCACATACAAGTATAAAGCACTGACAGATATAGCCACATACAAGTATAAAGCACTGACAGATAATGTGTTTATTTAATTTGTATGTGTGATTGACCTTTGTCCATAATTGAGGTTAGGAGTTTGGGCCCACCTGACTAATGTCTTTTTTTGGTAAGGAGCATGTTGCATAGCTAGTTTGTCTGTGATTGTAGATTATATATTAAGATTGAGAAGCGAATTTTATTCACAGATTGATGGAAATTTCCATTAGGATGACCCTAATTCTGGTCCTTTAGTTGTGTCTTAGGTTTTTAGATTAGGGTTGTTTATATTAAAATTACTCATTCTGATCTTAGAATCAAATGTAGAATCAGTCCTTTAGTTGTGTTTATCTTTAACTTGAGAGGATTTTTTTTTATTATATCTTATTCATTGGAATTACAGTGCTTAGTAAATACATTCTGACTAATCACTATTTCATTTAAAGACATTTTGGATTATATCATTGTGATACATCAAGACTGATTGCACATAACACAATTCCAGGCTATGCTTAATGAAATGGCTAACAGCAAAGTTACGTTAGCTAGGTGCACACATATATATACACACATGTATACACACACACACACACACACACACACACACACACTCATTAGAGCCTTGTTGATGGGAATCATAACCATTAACAAAAATTTCATATCTTCATATGGAATGTTTGCACCTACTATGGTTCTATACATAATTGGTTCACATTATATATTACATTTTTATGGTCCTTTTAAAGGTTTGGCCTTTTCAGCATCAGTTTTGATGGAGTTGTTTGGCCCTTTTTCAATCATTATTATATATCCACTGCAGCAGATCCATGTAACCAGCATTGACTATTCAGTATATTCTAATGCAGTTTGACCGCTTTGGTGGCCTAGTGGTTAGAATGTTCGCCTTGGATGCGGGAGGTTGTGGGTTCGATCCCGACCAAGTCATACCAGAGACTTACCAAAATGGTACTAACAGTTGCTTCGCTTGGTGTTCAGCATTAAGAGGTTGGTGTTAGGACTGGTCTGCCTGGTGTCAGGATAATGTGACTGGGTGGGACATCATGCTACATGTCTGCGGCATGATGCCCCAGTGCTAGACATCACTATAAACTGCCTCATTGCAGACATTGTAGCGATATGACTGAAAAAATGTTAAAGCTACATTAAAATCAAAATCACACACACACACACACACACACAGACACACACACACACACACACACACATTAATGCAGTTTGACCTAGATATACTTTTAGTTGGTTTTGTCTTGCCAAGTCCATTTTGATAGATTTGATAGAGTTAATGGCCTTGACAATTACCATGATATCTTTGCATGGGATGAACATAATCTCAAAAACTTACATGTGCCTTGTACGAGTTTAGTTGCAGCTCTCTGACTGCTTGTCCACCTGACTTTGGTTTCTGCAATAACGTGACCAAAATTTTTTGGATTTCAAACAAAATTTGCATGTGACTTAAAAACTATAAAAACAGAGTTTGTTTCCAGCATCCACAACATCATTTACTGGAGTCCTGACTACACAGCATAAGTTGAATATTAAAAAAAAATTCATTTAAAATTTTGTATTGATGAGACTTTAAGCTTAAGTGTTTATAACTTTGAAGATGGACATAACTCTATTTAGCCAAAATTATTACATTTCAGTCAAAGTTATTTTGCCCCTTCATTTTGACAAGACTTTTAATTATATGGATTTTAAGCATTCTGCAACATTATTTGTGGCAGTTATGGCACCTAAATGAGCATCTTTTACAAGCTCTGTTTTTCCAACAGGAGTTTTAAGACTGTGTTATGCTATTGTAGATGGCAGAACCTTTGTGATTCTCTTGTCTAGTCTAGGTATTGTTAATGGTTTTATTAGATCATTATTATTTTCTCTGCACCAAAATTTGTTCTTCGTGCAACTCCTGTCATCTCCTAGGAAGAAGTTTAAACTGTATGATATGCTTGGGAAAAGGTTTGTGATGTGCAAAACAATCTCAACTTTTTTGATGTAACCATTCCAAGTTTGGGATGGGGTTTGATGTGTTGGAACAGGTCTTTTATGCAGTTTCATGTGCTGTTGTTGTTGTTGTTATTATTATTATTATTATTATTATTATTATTATTATTATTATTATTATTATACTTGTATGAGAGCAATTATATACCAGTATGTCAACCTTTTATTTTACATAAAAATACACATTGTTGCTTTAAGTAAGTACAGGTATTTCCTTTGATATTTACATTTAATATATCTTACTTTACTAGGTGTTACATTAATTTCACCTGTCATTACACCATAGCTGGCTGCTTTGTCCTTCTGAGTGCCAAACTTTTTCTCTATTTCTTCTTTTATTATGTCAGACTTTGTGGACTCTGATAATGCCTCTGAGGTCTAAATGCTTATATTTAGACTTGAGATAACATATTTTGCTATTTGGGGCAAAACAAAATCTTTAACCATTGGCTTGTATTTATTAGAGCGCGATCTTGGTCAAACAGAGGTTAATATTATTCAGATAAATTGTTTGACCTGAGGCAGCTTTTCTGACCTGTCACCTTGAGCAAGAGGACCAGGGCTTGTTCTTTAAAAGTAAATATTAGCAGTGTACATATTAACTGGGCCAACTAGTTGGGCAGTTGGTTTGTGGCTCAAATTACTTCCTGACATGTGAATCTTTGTTATGATTGAAAACATGTTACACCATACCTGTAAATGATGAATATTTTATTTTGCATGTCAATTAATTGTGTTCTCTAGTGTGTGAAATTTATGTATCAGCTTACATTAGAAATAGTGTGCACAACAGACCCCTATTGACATCTAGAAATACATTTACGGAAGTAGACACATGCCGATGTTGTGAAATAGGAATTCAGGTGGAGGATTAAAGATGTAAGGAAAAGAGGTGCATATGAACAAATTTTTACAAATTACATTTAAGAAAATCTAATGCAACAGGAAAAGTGTCTTTATTGTACATTTTTCACATTATTCTTACAAGAAGCTGTTATACAGACATTTTTCAGTTGCATAAGGTATTTAGGTAAAGGGAGAACATTTCATTCTTAAACCTGCTGGTATAGTCATTTTTTAAACCTATTAACTCATTTGAAGAATTTATGGCTGTGAAATTTAGATATTGACTCACTTGAAGAATCTATATGGCTATACAATTTATTTATTGACTAACTTCAATAATCTATGGCTATGAAATTCAGATATTTGACATTGCTTGAAGAATCTATGACTGTGAAATGAACAAATTTACTCACTTGAAGAATCTGTGGCTATGAAATTTATATATTGACTCGCTTGAAGAATCTCTGTCAATAAAATCTTATAGAACCAATTTAAACATTCCATTATCAATAGGGAGATTACTCACCAATTACCTGTATTAAAGATCTACGAATGTTTCATCGTAATAAATTACTATTTGCAGGTGTCAGTACTAGGATAAAAGCTGAGTCTGATATTGTTTCTTTAATATGTATGTATGTATGTAATTATGTATGTATGCATGCATGTATGTATGTATGTATCTATGTATGCATGTATGTATGTATGTAAGTATGCATGTATGTATGTATGCATGTGTATGTATGTATGTATCCATGTATGCATGCATGCATGCATTCATGCATGTATGTATGTATGTACATAAGTATGTATGCATGTATGTATGTATGTACGTATGTATGTATGTATGTATGTATATATGTATGTATGTAAGTATTCATGTATGTATGTATGTAATTATGTATGTATGTATTCATGTATGTATGTATGTACATAAGTATGTATGTACGTACGTATGTATGTATGTACGTACGTATGTATGTATGTATGTATGTATGTATGTATGTATGTATGTATGTATGTATGTATGTATGTATTCATGTATGTATGTATGTACATAAGTATGTTTGTACGCATGTATGTATGTAAGTACGTATGTATGCATGAACATATGTACACATACATGCACACACATAGACATATGTATTAGGGTTTAACAATTTGTCAGCACAACACTGGCTTCAAGTTGCCGATTAAAAGTTCTAAAAATGTATTTGCATAGAATTGATTAAATATGTGCATGTATATTCCATAAAAAAAGTGCAAGATTTTTTCTGGTGGTGCATAGTCATAAAGTTTCTTAATTAAAAGCTACAAAATCAAATAAATTTAAATTTAAATAAAAAAATATCACCTCTTAAATTGCTTAATATGTGGTTATCTCTGTTTGCACTTTAGATACATGAGATGTGATCTTTTGTTCTCTTGAAATTTCTGGATATCACAAGTTCAAAAGTCAGTGAATGCCATCACTTGCAGACTTTCTTTGTGGCAATCATTCATGATACTGTTGCTAGAAGACTTCATCTGTGGTTATTTTTGCTGAAAGACATCTGTGGTTACTTTTGCTGGAATACTTCATTTGTGGTTATTTCTGCTGGAACACTTCTTTTGTGGTTATTTTTTCTGGAAGACTTCATCTGTAGTTATTTTTGCTAGAAGACTTTATCTGTGGTTATTTTTGCTGGAAGATTTCATTTATGAATATCAGTGCTTGAAGATAACATTTGCGGATGTGATCACTGGGAGACTTAGCTGTGGATATCATGACCAGAAGACTTCATGAATATCATCATTGTATGACTTTATCAATGGATACCATTTCTTAAGAAGAAATTGGTCAGCTTAATCACCCTTTGATTGGCAGGCTATCTCTTTAATAACCTTTTGATTGGCTGGCTATCATCTTTATCACCTTTTGATTAGTCAGCTGTCTCTTTAATCACTTTTTTGATTGGAATGCTATCTCTTTGATCACCCTTTGATTAGCTGCTTCATTACCACATTCAGAATCTTATAATGCTTTCAGGATATGTCTTGATATTGACACTTACAGTTTGTGGACATATCGCCACCAGTTGAATTTGTGGACAGATCCTTACTTGTAGAATCAGCAATTGTATCTGTATTTTGAGATCATAGATGTCAACATTGTTCTTAGAAATCTAGTATTAAAGGACCTGATATGATGTCTAGTTGGTCCTAAATGAAAATGATGCAGATTTGGAATCTAGCTGGTCCTGATTGAAAATGATGTGGATTTTAAAGTGTTTTCAGTCAAAAGAGCATTAGTCCCATCAAGGGACTCTTGTTTCTCAATTTTTGAATATGTGGATATACCAAAGCCAGAGTAAATGTGAAGTTTTATCATACTGCCATCATTTGTAAAGTCAAATCATACAGATTTAATTTAATCTTGTCAGTGATGTTGTAGAATTTGAGTTTAAAGTTTAATGTATGCTATTGAAGGTACAGTAATTGTGATCAACAAATTTGCTGAAATATATTTGCAAGAATAATGAATTGTGAGGCAGTTTATTTTCTTAGGTTTTTATTTTTATGATATTATGACAGATGACATTTTGTTGGCACTTTTATTTGTGACTATTGTTCACAAGAATCACTGTTTGTTGGGTACTTTTTTTGTAGCAGCCACAAAATCCATGAAAATTTGTATGGAATACCCAGCACAATATACTGACTTTGTTATTTCATCTTTGGCCTCCTCGCTGGTGCACATCCAAGAGACAGCAATTTGAGATCAATTTGAGAAATGTAAACGGGGTGGGGTCGGGGATTGATTCACCCTTTATTTTAAAAAAAAGTGTAAATTATTTGAATATAGGAGAGATATATATGAAGGAAAAATGTAGGGCTTGATAATATGATGCACAATTTTTGATATTTAGGTGGAATATTTGAGAAATTAGTGTGAATCGAATACAGGCCAGAGCAATAGCTGTAATACTGCTGTAAATAATTTGCTAGAAAGATCCAGGTTCCATGCTGGCACTTGAGAAAGGGCTATGTTAATTTTAGGGGACTGGATATATTTTTTTCTTCTTGATGGTTTTAATAGCACATTATCTGTTATATCATGCCAAGGAAATTGGTGATGTGTGTCCTTCCCAAGGATACAATTGGGTGATATTGGAATCCACATCTGTGTGTCCTTCCCAAGGATACAATTGGGTGATATTGGAATCCACATCTGTGTGTCCTTCCCAAGGATATAATTGGGTGATATTGGAATCCACATCTGTGTGTCCTTCCCAAGGATACAGTTGGGTGATATTGGAATCCACATCTGTGTGTCCTTCCCAAGGATACAATTGGGTGATATTGGAATCCACATCTGTGTGTCCTTCCCAAGGATACAATTGGGTGATATTGGAATCCACATCTGTGTGTCCTTCCCAAGGATACAGTTGGGTGATATTGGAATCCACATCTGTGTGTCCTTCCCAAGGATACAATTGGGTGATATTGGAATCCACATCTGTGTGTCCTTCTTAAGGATACAATTGGGTGATATTGGAATCAACATCTGTGTGTCCTTCCCAAGGATACAATTGGGTGATATTGGAATCCACATCTGTGTGTCCTTCCCAAGGATACAATTGGGTGATATTGGAATTCACATCTGTGTGTCCTTCCCAAGGATACAGTTGGGTGATATTGGAATCAACATCTGTGTGTCCTTCCCAAGGATACAGTTGGGTGATATTGGAATCCACATCTGTGTGTCCTTCCCAAGGATACAGTTGGGTGATATTGGAATCCACATCTGTGTGTCCTTCCCAAGGATACAATTGGGTGATATTGGAATCCACATCTGTGTGTCCTTCCCAAGGATACATTTGGGTGATATTGGTATCCACATCTGTGTGTCCTTCCCAAGGATACATTTGGGTGATATTGGAATCCACATTTGTGTGTCCTTCCCAAGGATACAATTGGGTGATGTTGGAATCCACATCTGTGTGTCCTTCCCAAGGATACATTTGGGTGATATTGGAATCCACATCTGTGTGTCCTTCCCAAGGATACATTTGGGTGATATTGGAATCCACATCTGTGTGTCCTTCCCAAGGATACAGTTGGGTGATATTGGAATCCACATCTGTGTGTCCTTCCCAAGGATACAATTGGGTGATATTGGAATCCACATCTGTGTGTCCTTCCCAAGGATACATTTGGGTGATATTGGTATCCACATCTGTGTGTCCTTCCCAAGGATACATTTGGGTGATATTGGAATCCACATCTGTGTGTCCTTCCCAAGGATACAATTGGGTGATATTGGAATCCACATCTGTGTGTCCTTCCCAAGGATACATTTGGGTGATATTGGAATCCACATCTGTGTGTCCTTCCCAAGGATACAATTGGGTGATATTGGAATCCACATCTGTGTGTCCTTCCCAAGGATACATTTGGGTGATATTGGTATCCACATCTGTGTGTCCTTCCCAAGGATACATTTGGGTGATATTGGAATCCACATCTGTGTGTCCTTCCCAAGGATACAATTGGGTGATATTGGAATCCACATCTGTGTGTCCTTCCCAAGGATACATTTGGGTGATATTGGAATCCACATCTGTGTGTCTTTCCCAAGGATACATTTGGGTGATATTGGAATCCACATCTGTGTGTCCTTCCCAAGGATACATTTGGGTGATATTGGTATCCACATTGCTTATACTATGTCTGCTTAAAAACCACTTGCAGATATTGATCTACATGGACAATGAAAAAATTAAACATAATTTTAAAATGTGGACAACAGCAGTAGCTTTCAGGTATATGTATAAATTAATAATGGTAATAATAATAGTAATAATGATAATAATAATAATAATAATAATAATAATAATAATAATAATAATAATAATATAATATAATAATAATAGAAGTTGTAATATTGTCATACATCAGCAGAAGTTAATAATAATAATAATAATAATAATAATGATAAAAAAAATTAATAATAATAATATTAATAACAACAAAAATTAATAATAATAATAATAAAATTAATAATAATGATAATGATAATAATTATAATGATAATAATTATTTTGAAAAAATATCACAGATTATTTTGCCAACATTTGTTGGAATTGTGAAACTTTGCTTACTGCTACATTGTATGAAATCATATTCTTGGTGCCATGCAGTGCTATGTAGTGTTTTTTTTAAAAATAATTGATTAAATGAAATCTTAAGAGCCCTATTTGATGATTGTGTGGAAAATATAAAATATTTGATACAATAATTAGAGAATATTTCCACAATGAAATCGGGGTCCCCGAGTGGCCGAGTGGTCTAAAGCGCTTTCCGTTACGGGTCACTGCCATCTCACCTCTGTCTGCAAGGGTTCGAGTCTAGGATTTGGCCAATGTGGGTATGTGAGAAAGCTTGCCAGTAGCTTCTCGAGGGTGGGTGGTTCTTTCCGGGGATTTCCCGGGTTCTTCCTCCACCATTAATACTGGCTGCTATGTATAGCCTATCGTGTGCTGAAAAATGGCGTTAAACCCTTACAACAACAACAACCACCACACTGAAACCCAATATAGCACACATTCATATAACAAACACCTTTTTATTAGGAAAAAACATGAATCTTTTTCTTTGACCATTTAATTAAAATTCAGTTATATCTACCTTGGGCACTTATTTACTGGCTTACAAGATGAGCCCAACTGCAAATTGCAATGACCCAGATCTATTGTTGTATTATGCACCAGCAGGTCTGTTTGTTTGGAGTAATCAGTAGAACAAACAACATATACCCTGATCTGCAGGTGCATCATGCTATGGCAGAAGAGGATCTTTGTTGTTTGCAGTTTGAGCTGACTTATAAGTGAGTACATCTGGTACTTGCCAATAGGACAAATTACTGTAGTTCTTTGAGTGCATGCCTGCTGCCCTATTGCTGATTCAATAAAGTTTGTTACCTGACCTAAGATGGTATCACTTAGTGCTGCCAATGTTATCAATTCATTTTGGAAAGACACGAATTGGGCCAATTGTGTTTTGATGGCACAATGCCCTGACACTGTGCATGCTTAATTACAAGTTGTTTGGAGAACAAGGAATTAATCCTTGAGGGACATAAACAACTTATAAATGGGAACTGTTGGCTATGAGCAGTAATGGCTTTAAAGAGAGCTTTTTCAATAAGGTATGTGTTTAAAGATTACATCATTGCAGCTTTTAAATAAAAAAAAGTGAGATAAACTGTACATTTTACTGACTGAAATATAGTGGAGGGGTTATAGGTGATGTGTTTTGACTTCTTTGTGGTGAATTTTAAGTTCTAAATATCATCTCTGTTTACTTCACTTGCAGCTGTAGTAAATTGTCTTCTTTGAATTCTGAGACATTTTTGTAAGTTCAGATTGAATCACTTGAGCAGTATCTGAATAAAAGCATATCATGGTTTATTTTGCAGTCGAAGTGTGTGTGTGTGTGTGTGTTCCTCCATCTAATTAGATAAGGAGCAATTTTCTATATTTAGGGACAAACCAAAAAAAAAAAGAAAAGAAATAAAAGATGAGGCTTGCAAATATGATGTGTGATTTGTGCACATTTTTCATTTGATTTTTCTGCTCAGTCTTTTAGGATTTAGCAAAATTTGTAATATGTCTTAAAATAGACTGTTATATAGTATGTTGATTGAAAACAAAATGCAGGGCCATCTAAATGAAGTTTTGAGTGTCAATTATTAGACCCATCACATCCCTGGGTTCAGTGATGGGGGTAGAGCCTGTAATAATCATAATTGTCTATTTATCACTACATTTGCGCATCTCCTTTACTAACCACTCCATCTATCCATCTCCTTTACCAATCACTCCATCAGTTTATTGCCTTTACCAATCACTCGTTCTGTCCATTGCCTTGACCAATAACTATATATGTCCATCCCCTTTACAAATCACTCCATCTGTCCATCTCTATTACCAATCACTCCATTTGTCCATCTCCTTTAACCAACCACTCCATCTGTCGATCTCCTTTACCTATTACTCCATCTGACCATCTCTACCAACCACTCCATCTGTTCATTTCTTTTACCAATAACTATATCTGTCCATCTCCATTACCAATCACTCCATCTGTCCATTTCCTTAACCAACCAATCCATCTGTCCATCTCCTTTACCTATCACTCCATCTGACCATCTCTACCATCCACTCCATCTGTCCATCTCCTTTACCAATCACTCCATCTGTCCATTTCCTTAACCAACCAATCCATCTGTCCATCTCCTTTACCTATCACTCCATCTGACCATCTCTACCATCCACTCCATCTGTCCATCTCCTTTACCAATAACTATATATGTCCATCTCCATTATCAATCTCCATCTATCCATCGCCTCGACCAATCACTCCATCTGTACATCTCTTTTACAAATCACTCCATCTGTCCTTCTCCTTAACCAACCATTTCATCTGTCCATTTCCTTTAGCAATCACTCCATCTGTCCATCTCCTTCACCAATCACTCCATCTGTCCATCTCCTTTATCAATCACTCAAGTTTTCCATCTTCTTTACCAACTACTACATCTAGCCATCTCCTTTGCCACCACTCCATCTATCCATCTCCTTTACCAACCACTAATCTCCTTTACCGATCACTCCATTCGTCCATCTCCTTTACCAGTCACTCTATCTGTTCATCTCCTGTACCAGTTGGGTTTCTTGAAATCAAACTTTAGTTGCTGGGAATTGATGTATTTTAATCACATATGTTCACAGCTTTATGATATTGATGAAATATTGAAAGATTTTAATCTTCGATCTTGTATTTCATTATTGACAGGAGTTATGTCCCCAGATTGCTCATTCTGACTTTGTTTGCCACAGAATAACTTTTGCAAGGATTGTTTGATTTCATCCAACGTTCAGAAGATTATCAATGACAATGATTGGATCTCCACAAGATTTGGCATGCATCTTTGTATTAAGGAGACCTTGAATAATTTGAATTTTCATTATTCCTCATCATCATTTAAAAGGGTTATGCAGTGTTTTCTCCAGGATGATTGTGCATGTTCCCCAAAATTGAATCCCCCCTTAAAAACGATTGTGAAAATCATGTTCAGACAATTTGCCATGAGTGTAACAAAGTTGTTTAATTCATTAAGATTAATAATGCTCAATTGGATCATGTGAATGGTTGACTTGGAAATCAAACACCATAATCAAGTGTTTACAATTTGACTATTTGCATTTGGGCAGACGGATTCAGTGGTCTAAGTGGTTATAGCATCCACTTCAGATGTGGGAGGTTGTAGGTTCTAATCCCTGACCGAGTCATACCAAAGACTTGCAAAAAATAATACTTAAGTGGCTATCTGCTTGGCACTAAGCATTAAGAGGTCAGTGTTCGGACTGGTCAGCCTGGTGTCAGGATAATGTAACTGGATGGGACATGTTACTACATGTCTGCAGAAAATATTGGAGGAGGAATTATCCTCTGTGTGAAAATCGAGGTGAAATCACTGGATTTGGCTCCTGAATGCTCATTTTTTTCAAACTTGGGTTTCCCAGCAGGAGTTACTTGGTTCAATTCTGTTCCAAGGAGATCATATTAAATGGGGCCGTTTGTGAGTCAGCATTAGTAATATCTTGAGTATTTGCAAAAATGGGTCGTGATGGCCTTCACAGTTGCCAATGTTTTGGCACCCTTGAAGTCCAAGGTCAAGGTTTTAGATATGCTATGAGGATAAGATGTTGAAAGGAATTTTACATGAATGACAGATGTACTGTTTGTGTTGATATTTTACATGAATGCAGTGTGACAGATGTACTGTTTGTGTTGATATTTTACATGAATGCAGTATGACAGATGTACTGTTTGTGTTGATATTTTACATGAATGCGGTATGACAGATGTACAGTTTGTGTTGATATTTTACATGAATGCGGTATGACAGATGTACTGTTTGTGTTGATATTTTACATGAATGCGGTATGACAGATGTACTGTTTGTGTTGATATTTTACATGAATGCGGTATGACAGATGTACTGTTTGTGTTGATATTTTACATGAATGCAGTATGACAGATGTACTGTTTGTGTTGATATTTTACATGAATGCAGTATGACAGATGTACTGTTTGTGTTGATATTTTACATGAATGCGGTATGACAGATGTACTGTTTGTGTTGATATTTTACATGAATGCGGTATGACAGATGTACTGTTTGTGTTGATATTTTACATGAATGCGGTATGACAGATGTACTGTTTGTGTTGATATTTTACATGAATGCGGTATGACAGATGTACTGTTTGTGTTGATATTTTACATGAATGCAGTATGACAGATGTACTGTTTGTGTTGATATTTTACATGAATGTGGTATGACAGATGTACTGTTTGTGTTGATATTTTACATGAATGCAGTATGACAGATGTACTGTTTGTGTTGATATTTTACATGAATGCAGTATGACAGATGTACTGTTTGTGTTGATATTTTTCATGAATGCAGTGTGACAGATGTACTGTTTGTGTTGATATTTTTCAGTTAGGCAGGGACCATTTTTAACTGCAGGTGAGGGGGGTGGGGTGGAATTTGAATTTGAAAAAAATCCATCTCTATATTAGTGACAAATCTTTTTTTCCTCCCCATGCCTGCCCATATGTTCTATATTATTTAGTAAAATTATGTTCTGTCTGTAATCTATGAGAGAAATAAAATTAACCTTGAAGGAATATCTAAACACCATTTAGAAGGCGGAAAGGACATCTCTTACACTTGAAATACTGTACTACCTTCTTTATGACGAATAACAAATATACTAACATTGCCCATTGGTATCATAATTGAAACACCACAAGATGGATAATTACAGGAAAGGTCACATGAAGGTCATTGAATAACATGCATTACTCAATATTTGCACTTATGTTTTAAGATAATAGTATTATGCCATACCATTCCATAATGCCAGATTATTGGACGGAAGTTCATGAAAACAAAAATTACATGTGTTTTAACTCTGAGCCTGTTGAGTGCCCTGAATAATGTTAAGAGTTGAAAATTAATTTTGTTGCTAGAAATAAGGATTTTGAATCTCGTTTATAGTTTAACAGGTGTTTGAAATAGGGATTTGTTTTATTTTACCATGGCACTAAAATGGTGTAGGAATGAGACCAATTAATGAGATTTTATGTTCAACAAAGAACAGAAGTGGCAACAAATATTTATTTGTAAGGATTTTTGGTGACCCTAAATTGAATGAATCTTTATATTGTGAGATTGCAGGGATTGATACCAGACAGACAGATTCCCTATTATTATTTTCTTACAATGGACATGAGCATGAAAAATATGTTACAAAACATAATTGAGGGAAAAAGTCCATAGGGAGAATAGTTTATAAGTCAATTTTATTGAGCCAGCATTGACAAAAGCTCAGTATAGCAATCATTTTTGTGTCCATAGGCATGTCTGTTTGCCCAGCTGTCTGTCCACTTTCTAGATTAACAGGTCAGTGTTAATGGTTTTTCTTAGATCGAGTTCTGTGCTAAGTTATTTGCATTCCTTAGCTAGTTGAAAAGGTGGGCATGAAAAGGGATTGCTCTTGTTTCAGAGGAAGCCAAAAATTTATTTGAAGGTTAAAATTGCCACTAAAGTACATGAGAGAGAGAGAGAGAGAGGGGGGGAGGGATATATATATATATATATATATATATATATATATATATATATATATATATATATATATATATATATATATATATATATATATATATATATATATATATATTGTGTGTGTGTTTGTCTCCCACATTATATATTATATTTAGTTATTTTTGACACTTTGTGACCCATTGGATCTGGGAAACCTTTGAAGAATTTCTCTTTCAAGAGATGCCCTGCTATGAATAGTTGAGATACAGGCCTGCATTGACTGCTTAGAAGACAGTAAGCTAGCTATAAATTTGACATCTATTTTCTCTCACAAGGTTCAGTCTAATTAGCTGTTTTGGCAAGAATGTCTGAGGGTAATACCAATATAATTCATTACCTCATGGAGTTGTCTGTATTTAATTGTAACATAGAAGTAGCCAGTCTATGAATGTTGGATGGAGGCACTTTGGTTAAGGATTTTGGTTCATGTACTGGGAACATAATATGAAAGCCAGTCCATGAATGGTGGAGGAAGGCTTTTTGGTCAAGCATTTTTGTAGAAGGAAGAAAATGTTATTATTCCCTAGGCATTTTACCAGACAGTTGTTGGACTTTGTTTCAGCTTTCTCTATAAGTGACAGTTCCCTTTGAATATAGGGACTTCTAAAATTGATTTCTAAGCAAATTTACTTCTCACAAGATCATTTAATTTCCCAGTGTGTAAATGTAAATCACATTCTGTTTTTTTAATAAACTCACATTGCTCAACTGTTTCTAGTGCTGGTGTTCATTGAATAGAAGAGCTAATGATGTGGCCTGTCCATCTATCTGTCATCAGCACAAGTTTGGAAGCCACAAAATTACTTGGAGAAATGCAAGGGATCTTTATATCAACATTCATTGGAATATTTGGCAGCTCCTGAATGAAAATAATGCTGCTTGGACATCCAATATGAAATTGTTGAATTTTGTTGCCGCTCGGTATATAATGTGTTTCTATTCAGCTGATTACTTTTAATACCAGTAATACATAACCTATTGTTTAGCTTACTTTTTCCCGATAGAAAAGCTCTTAACTGTATTATGAGAATTCAGCCTCCAACAGGATGACTTAAAGAAAGCTGAAGTTGAGGAAGATCCTGAAAAGTCATTTCATATGACTATGGCCAATGCACACTAGATCTCATTCTTTTTTTCCATCACCACCATGATTACGCTGGTTTAATTTACTCTTTGAAGAATCTTGCCTTCAATTTGAGCCATATGTTGTAAATTGAATCTTTTCATATCAGTAATACTATACCTGTTGCTTTTGCTTAGCTGGTACACTTGTTAATTTTACATATGATGGAAGAGGATACAGCTGTCCATTGTATAGCCTTTGGTTTTAGCAAGATATGGAATCTTGTGGAGAGTAAATGAGCTTACCGAAGGAAGGTTTCCTCATCTTCTTCGGATTTTTCTGGGTTCTCTTTCTGTTAGTCCTGCAGGTCTCATAGATTACAAAGGTCTCCCCATGACTCTTGGGTTAGTGGGCTCACTCCCAAGGGTGGTTATTAATGGGTAGAGATAATCACGCCCTCCTGAGAGGACAGAGCAGCACTGGCACCTGTATAGAAGGCAGAGACCAAGTCACACCCTACCAAGAGCAGTACCCTCTGTTTACCTTTAGGACAGAAAGTGAGTTTCACCTTCTTCTCAGGGAGGAGTAGCACCCACACACTTCCAAAAATGGCAGAGGGAATTGCACCCCCTCTCTTCAGGAAGAGCTGCATGAGCACCCTCTACAGACCCATAGTTCAGTAAGTTCTGATTGGGAGTCATGCCCCCCTCTCCCCCCTCCCATTTAGGAGGGAGTAGTGCCCCTGCAAGAATGTGGAAACAAGGGTAGGGTGTTTTGACAAAATCCCAGTGTTATGGATACTGCTAAGAACACTTAAAATATTGTGTAAGTAATTGGAAAAGGGTCATAAGACTAAGGAGCCCTATCTATGTAATAATGCTGTCTCTAGTTCATTAGCTGTCATGAGCCAGTGTCTCTCCTTTGACAACCAGGCTTCTTAGCAAAAAACATGAACTTCCATTGTTAGTGCCACTTGCTATTTTGATCATCAGTCTTAGTTTTTTTCTGTGCTAGAGAAGATGAAAATCTACTCTTATACCCATTTAGGGCCTTGCATTTCTATCTGACAGTCCCTAAAGGGAGAAGAAAGTGTAGGGTCTTTTCTTTCCAGTTCTTCAAGGTGGATTGTCTTCCCCATCAAAAGAGTATCAGTCCCTTGTTGACAGTGACCTTTCATTCATGAAAACAAAAGCCTATGCAGTCTCAGCCAGTGCTATCCTGTAGACCTATTTATCTCATTTATCTTGTGATGAAAGCCAAATTTTAATGATGTGACATTGCGTTCTCCTTCTGTTACATTTATTCCTTGGTGCACCAGAGCATAGACATAATTTCTTTAGGACCCATAGTCTAAACACAGAAGTAGCCCAAGAAGGTACCATCATACAATGGTGGGCAGTTGTACACTAAGGTTAGCACTTTTTCCTTTGGGGTCATCAGACTACCAAAGCAGGCAAATTCAACTACACAGCAACAACAGGTAACACATGATTGATATTAATGTGTAGTTGCCATTGTTGGTGTTGGGGATAAACAAATTTAAATTATGTATACTTACATTTTGCTGCTGCCACAAACCATCCTCCATCCCACACTGATGTCTCACTAGTAGTCTGTGTCTTTTGAAATGAGAACTACTATGCAATGGGCCATTGACACAACATTGTTTATAAGATATTTCTGGAAGTTACCCAGTTGCGGGTGATTTTATGCAGTAGCTATAGCAAAGTATTACTTTATTAAAATTAGTCCCCCACCCCATTGCATAAACTATATTTATATCACCAAGAATTTTCAGTTGCTTTCAAGAGAGAATCCAAAATAATTACACTTTTATCTTTTAATATTTTTTTTTTCAGAATGGAATGAAATAGGTAAAATCAACATAGTGGAAGTGTGTGTGTGTGGATAGTTTACACTGTGTTCTTTCAATGCTACTCAAGCCTGCTTAGTAAGATAGGGAGCTGCAAAATATAAGCTGGTGAGCAATATCAGACCCACTTGGTCCTCTTGTTTGAATTGCAGATATTTCCAAAACCACTTGACAAACTTTGTTCATACTTTGAAGAAATCATTATGAAGCAATGACAGTTCTTTTGATGAAATTCACAATTGCCACTTAGCTGTGAGTCAGAGAAAATGTGTCGAGGTCTTTGTCACCCATTTTACACCAATGCTTTGACTGTATGCTTGACATGCACGACATGGCCTTCTTGTTTGGATATGAAGCATCAAAGCCTGGGAGATGCTAAATTTGCAGATAATAATATCATTTGCTGCAAAGTATAGCAAATTTATACTGGGAGATGATAATTTTACAGATATTTATATCATTTTCTTTCCAAGTAAATGATATTTTTTGACAGTTGACAAAGTTTTATTTCACTCGGGATGACATATGACATCAGACTTTAGTGGGAGAAAAGTTTATTGGAAGTAGTGTCTTGTGAGCAACACTTTACCAGTAATTTGTACAACATGATTGTATTGTTGTAGTGATTGTAAACTTCATTTCCTGTTAGAGAGTATAGGCATGTATAACATGAGTTATCATGTTGCTGTATAGGCACATGTAACTTGAGTTGTTACAGCATGTAACTTGAGTTGTTACAGCATGTAAGTTGAGTTGTTATCGCATGTAACTTGAGTTATCATGTTAATGCATGTATTAAGCTGAGTTCGTTGCACTTTGATTTTATTCTTTGAGTTAAAGAGAGGATACCCTACCACAGCTCATAAATTGTGTGGTGTTGTCCATTACATATTTTGTTTTCTGATAATATTACGAGTGATGTATAGAATGTATGTTATTAATTATCAATAAATCCTGTATATTCTAAGAAATATTGCAACAGTTCATTAATGTATTTTAACAAATTAATACTTGCACTTCTGGGTTTGTAATAGATCATGCTGTATGAACATTCAACTGTGAACACAATTATCTGTTTGTTTTTAAATGAAATTCAAAAAAGTTTTGTTTTGGTCAGATGACATTCAAGAGGATAATTTCACCTTAAGGCTTTTTTTTTTGAGTCATATATCAAGTTTTTGTCAAGTTGTCTCACAAAAAAGAATATAAGTCATTTATTTATATTATTCATTTCAGACTTATTTGCAAACTTCACTTAGGATAATTTCTCTTTGCTTTATTAGTGATGATACGTTACGGCTTTGAATTTTAATTTTCAAACACTTAATGTGTTGGGTATATTTAATTTGTATTGTTTGAGTGATCTGTGTTCAGGAGTTTGGGCCTACATGTACCTGACTAATGTTTTTTCAGATGTTGTTGTTGTAAACAACATATTATATTGCTAATTCTTGTCTATGATTGTTGATTATATTTTAAGATGGTTATTACTTATAGGTAAAAATGCTTACTTGGATTTGAGTTCAGGATATTGGTTTTCCCTCATGAATTCATCATCTACCTAATGTTTGTCATTTTCTTTATTAAAACTTAGATGAAATTCCTGGTCATATTTAGAACTTCGAATGTTCTGGAAATGAACATTTGACCTATTTCCTGGTCCTCTTATTGTGTCTTAGGTTTTATATTATTGTTTTACATCATCATTATCTATTCCTATCTTAACATCTGAAGTAGAACCAGTCTTTCAGTTGTTCTCAGGATTAACTTAGATGATTTATTTATTTCATTTATTCATTGGAATTACAAAGGAATGCTCATTAATACTATCAGACTAAATCAAAATTTTTGGATTGTAGTGAATTTATTTAGAGACATTTTGGATTATATGATTGTGATACATCGGGACTAGTCCAGGATGTAAATACATCAGCAGAATTAAGAGTTGAATTCATTTGGAATGCCAATGGAATTCATTTGGAATACCAATGGAATTCGTTTGGAATGCCAATGGAATTCGTTTGGAATGCAAATGGAATTCGTTTGGAATGCCAATGGAATTCATTTGAAATGCCAATGGAATTCATTTGGAATGCCAATGGAATTCGTTTGGAATGCCAATGGAATTCGTTTGGAATGCCAATGGAATTCGTTTTGAATGCCAGTGGAATTCATTTGGAATGCTCTATACATTTGGACTTATTATGATACTTTTAGGACTGTTTGGGGTTTAATTCACAATACTGTAAGTTCTTTTCAAATTTTCATTTTGTATTCTAGAGACTAAATTATATCCTAAATTTTACAAAACATGTTGGTGTTTACTCGTTTCTGTTACATAGTTTAAAATGATAGAGTCATAACAATGGGCAATATGATTTGGATATCTCTTGCTTTATCAGAGCATTGTGAATCAGGATTATTGTTTGTGAAATATTGCAACTGGTCAGTGGACAATAAGGGCATTGTGGTGAATGACACGAGTTGTGGTTGCTGTGAGATGATACCAAGGGGTTAATTGGTGGTGATAATTGACAATCACTAGATTGGACTTCTTGTTGGCTGCTTGGATTAATTTTTCCAGATAAATAAAATCTATATAAATTGCTTAGTTCAGTTGTTTATTTTTTTGTCAGGCCATACTGAAGGACATGAATCAATAAAGTGTGAGATTTTGTTCCAAGGTATAGACCAAAGGACTCAATAATTACTAAAGGACTCCTCAATAATTGCTAAAAGACACAAATGATTAAGCTATTATAGTTTATTTCTTGGACAACACTAAAGGACACATAGTGGCCATTGTGTGAAAATCTTGGTATTGCCATTCCTCTTAAATGGAAAGTCATTTTGGCATGAGGTCTTCATCCAAAGAGTTCTTATGGTGTCTTCTTAGTCCTCGATGAAAATGATTCAAAATGACCCTCTGTATGACCACCATGGGGGCCATCTTGTCTTCACAACATTGCTACGTCAACTCCTCTCAAATGAATCGCTATATCACCTGGGGTTTCCACCAGTAGACATTCTTCTGACACCTAGTTAATCCTACATGACAATGATACCAGTCGTATATCAAGTATGGCTGCCAAAACAGCTGTCGTGAAAAGCTTGCCACTGCACTTCCTTCATGGATGGTAATATTGACCTCAGGCTATCACCCAAAAATTTAAAATGATTTCTAATTTGTCCTAATTGAATTTTTTTGCACATCTGACATCCAGTATGTCCACATGTGGAGCTAATTTGAAAACCTTTTTATGGCTCAAGAATATCAGACAAATTGTCAGTACTCAGCATTTGAAGTCGTATGTTTGATTCCTGGAAATTGTTTATTCCCTAGTGGAGTGTAATTTTCCTTCTTGTCACGGTTGTAACATACCTGACTTTAAAGACCCAGTGAAATAATTGGGAAGATGATAATGCACCAGGTCTCTGCCAGTACACTTTATTAGGAGCAGCCAATAAAATAAGCAACATGGATCCTGATCTGCCAGTGCATTTTGTACACCCTGACTAGGTGAAGGGATTAGCATGAATGGATGACTTGTACACCCATGACCTTGTAAAGGGATTGGTATAAATTAATGTTCTGCAAGGTTAGCTTTTTCATGTAGATTTGAGTGTGCAATAATTCAGTGCTTTTAAAATAACATATGTAATAGAATAGTGTATGGACTGCCATGAAATGTCTTATGACTGAAGAAAACCTTCCAAGACTTGCATTTTATGTGCAGTAAAGTATACATTCACAGGAATTCTTCCATCGTTTTCCTCCCACATGTATTTTATGAGTTAGGCATTGACGTTAAGTTTCCCAAAGCAGCCAGAATAAACGTGTGTTACAAATTGTATAAGAATGAAGAAACAATAATGCTGTCTATGATGGGGCTAACTGTAAATAGCATAGACACTGATCTGTCATTGCATAATGCATTGGCAGATCAGGGACTGTGTTATTTGGTGAAGTGATTTATCCAAGAAAATTGCGTAGACCCAAATCTGCCGGTACATTAGGCTGCACAGGTCTGCATCTATTGGTTTGTAATTGGACCTGGCACGTATGTGAGTAAATATTGTAGATTTTAAAAAGTGGAGGTTTAAGTTTGCATATGTAACATGTTTGAAGTCACCTTTACAATTTAGATATTTCATATCCTTTACCAAAACACCTGAACATCATACATCAAAGTTGACATATGAACACAAACAACCCAGTTCATTTTCATCATTGCATGTTTTACATTAATGCTTTGTGTTACATACTCATTTAATCTTGTATAGCTGATCAGGTATTTGGATTTCTGTCTGTATTTCCATATTGCACATACAAATTAGAACAGTTCAGGTGCTTTCAATGAAATGTTTCTGTCAGTATTTTTTGATACACTGAATTGTGTTTTTATAAATTGCAGTTTGACTTTTTTAAAATTCCATTCACACTTTACAGCTAAAATAGTGAAAAAGATCGTAAAAAGCACGAATTAATCAGATATATAATAAATACGAAGCTACATGTTTGGTTGCTAGTTGGGAGTAAGAACTTGTTTTATATGACATTAACACCATATCCTTGTTGTATATGACATTAACACTATATCCTTGTACCATATCCACCTCATTATGTTTCCCAACTTGGAACAAGAAATGTATAACATATGTACTTGCCTGTAAGTAGCGTCCAACTGCACAGAACATAGAACCTGATCTGCCATTGCATAATACACCTGCAGATCAGGGTTTATATTGGTTCTTCTACTGATTACTCCTTATAAACTGCACAGACACAGATCTGCCAGTGTATTATGTGACACTAGATCTGGGTCTGTGCAATTTGCAGTTGGACTTTACTTATTAGAGAATATATACAGGAGATTTTGATCTATGTATTATATATACCAAGATGTGATCAGTGTAGATCTAGACCTGCTTTTCCTGGTCCTTTGAACTTAATATATAATTTGATCAGTATTTAGTGTAGACTTGCTATGCTGTTAATGGTCTGGGTCTATAGGGGCTGATAAAACCAGACTGGCTATCATGAATAAGATTATATGTTGAAATAGTTCATTAAAGAATCATTAATATGTTTGTCAGTTAACTTGGAAAGCTGGCAAGATGGGTCTAAGTTGTTTGTTTGTATTTTTAAATCAAATATTTTCTCCTGGATTTAGGTAGTGCAGTTACCTTGGCAGATTTCTAAGACTGTAGAATGTGTTAAACCAAAAGCTATACTCTTTACCAGTGTGTGAAAGCCATAACAAATTCTTGCAAGCTCGCAGGACCATGAAAAGGCTACTGCTCTTGTCCATTACCAACTGGTAGTCCTACATTACATCATACATTACCAACTGGTAGTCCTACATTACATCATACATTACCAGCTGGTAGTCCTACATTACATCATACATTACCAACTGGTAGTCCTACAACATCATACATTACCAACTGGTAGTCCTACATTACATCATACATTACCAACTGGTAGTCCTACATTACATCATTCATTACCAACTGGTAGTCCTACATTACATCATACATTACCAACTGGTAGTCCTACATTACATCATTCATTACCAACTGGTAGTCCTACATTACATCATACATTACAAACTGGTAGTCCTACATTACATCATACATTACCAACTGGTAGTCCTACATTACATCATACATTACCAACTGGTAGTCCAACATTACATCATACATTACCAGCTGGTAGTCCTACATTACATCATACATTACC
The DNA here is from genome assembly GCA_028554795.2 of Sinohyriopsis cumingii. Classification (NCBI taxonomy): domain Eukaryota; kingdom Metazoa; phylum Mollusca; class Bivalvia; order Unionida; family Unionidae; genus Sinohyriopsis; species Sinohyriopsis cumingii. Next base: position 147,453,378 of record CM068824.1, read on the forward strand.
AACTGGTAGTCCTACAACATCATACATTACCAACTGGTAGTCCTACATTACATCATACATTACCAACTGGTAGTCCTACATTACATCATTCATTACCAACTGGTAGTCCTACATTACATCATACATTACCAACTGGTAGTCCTACATTACATCATACATTACCAACTGGTAGTCCTACATTACATCATACATTACCAACTGGTAGTCCAACATTACATCATACATTACCAACTGGTAGTCCTACAACATCATACATTACCAACTGGTAGTCCTACATTACATCATACATTACCAACTGGTAGTCCAACATTACATCATACATTACCAACTGGTAGTCCTACAACATCATACATTACCAACTGGTAGTCCTACATTACATCATACATTACCAACTGGTAGTCCTACAACATCATACGGGGCCCCGAGTGGCCGAGTGGTCTAAAGCGCTCTTCGTTACGGATCACTGCCATCTCACCTCTGTCTGCTGCGGTTCGAGTCTAAGATTCAGTCAATGTGGGTATGTGAGAAAGCTTGCCAGTAACTTCTCGTGGGTCGGTGGTTCTTTCCGGGGTTTTCTCTGGTTCTTCCTCCACCATTAATACTGGCCGCCATGTATAGCCTATCATGTGCTGCAAAATGGCGTTAAACACCACAACAACAACAACAACTACAACATCATACATTACCAACTGGTAGTCCTACATTACATCATACATTACCAACTGGTAGTCCTACATTACATCATTCATTACCAACTGGTAGTCCTACATTACATCATTCATTACCAACTGGTAGTCCTACATTACATCATTCATTACCAACTGGTAGTCCTACATTACATCATACATTACCAACTGGTAGTCCTACATTACATCATACATTACCAACTGGTAGTCCAACATTACATCATACATTACCAACTGGTAGTCCTACATTACATCATACATTACCAACTGGTAGTCCAACATTACATCATACATTACCAGCTGGTAGTCCTACATTACATCATACATTACCAACTGGTAGTCCTACAACATCATACATTACCAACTGGTAGTCCTACATTACATCATACATTACCAACTGGTAGTCCTACAACATCATACATTACCAACTGGTAGTCCTACATTACATCATACATTACCAACTGGTAGTCCTACAACATCATACATTACCAACTGGTAGTCCTACATTACATCATACATTACCAACTGGTAGTCCTACATTACATCATTCATTACCAACTGGTAGTCCTACATTACATCATACAAGAAGACAAAATGTAGTCAGTGACTCAGTCATAAATTCAGATAGACATGAATATCAGCCCTTAGTAAGGTTATTTATTTATAGAAACATGGAACATACAGAAAAAAATAAAATAAGATATTTATATCATATCTCAAATGTATTAAATTGTATTAAATTCAGCATAATACATGTATATGCACTTTTAACTGACCAAGACAATGGTGCTTACTCTCCAAGTGATGATCCAGATCCATTCATAACTCATCGATGCGAGGCATTATCTTTGAACTATTGATGACCTATCTCGATTACAGTGTCAATCAGAATTGGATCCAGTGTCATCTCTTCACTTGTCATCAATGACTGTATCAGAACTTGACTCCAGTGTATAGTTGCTCAAAATTAGGTCTGCAGAAAGATGCTGTGGATTGCTGGAACTGGAATGGAATCAAATCCATTAACATCAGCAGAATGTTGCTGAACGGTTTATTCAGCTCAGCATCACAAATGATATTCATGTCTGTTTACAGGATATATTGAACGAGTAGTGTTGCTCAGTATGTTGACACAAATGGTGTTGAAATCATTCATGTGTTCAACAAATTTGGTAACTTTACATTTTGACGGGCTTGCCTGAAAATTCATTGATATACAGTCTCAGAAATCATTCATGATGCGGAGATGAACAAACGATGACATCACTTTCATGGTCTAAGCATTGATCCTGTTTCTACGTTGCATGCAAATTCTGTAACCCAACTATTATTTATTTTCTCATTTTACCCAGATTCTCAAGTGGTGATCACATGGTTTCTAATATCTCTTTTAATATCATAAAATCATAAAAATATAAAATTTGTTGATTAAATGTATTGGATATGCCTAAAATTTCAATTGGACAGATGGACTGGCTACTCGGTGTTTGCCTGAGTCTGCCATGAAATTGGCTGGCGTTGGACTGACACAATTTTGCACGCTACTTTCTAATATAGCAGGTGCAGCTGCCTTTAGTAGCTTTGGTCCAATCATATCAAATCCAGTGGCTTTACAATCAACCAGTTTTTAATATACTTCAAAAGAAAATCAGGATTCTTTTTAAGAATTTCAAGCTTTATATCATTATCAAGTTTTTCAGAACAAAACTTGCTGAGTTCCAGATGATGAGAGGATCTCACAGGTTTTGAAATTTTTCAGCAGTTTGAAAAATGAAGTCATTTAACTATTTGAGACATTGTGTAATCAATGCTTGGGTAAGGGAATCTAGAAAATTTCTGTCTATATTGTGATTCTGTTCATCTTTTGCCATCTCATGTCTCCAGTATCCACATTTGTTATTAGATTTGAACCAAATATTTGTTGAAGTTTGAACTCTTCAATGGATTGGACATGTTCACTGAGGAGCACATTCTCTACAAATTTCCTTGAGCAAGACTCCTGATCCTTGCTAATTCATAACATCGTGAACACACTGTTGAATTATGGCCCTTGATTGTCTTATCAGGGATATTTCTAATGTCAGTATTTCAGCAATTATTTTAAGATTTGAAGCAGTTTTGGTGTGAAGTTTAATCTGGTGTAGAGCTTGGATAAATCAGGTGATGACCATGTTCTGTACATTTCTATTAGTTATTGGCCCTTGTTTATGCAGCATAGGTTCGGATAAGGCTCTGTCTTGCAAACAATGTAGGTTCCACATTTATAAATAGATTTAAAACTTCTTGTGATGCTTCATCTCAGCAGGAGCTCAGATAACTTTGATGATGAGAATGTTTTGCACATTTAGAATTATGGCCCTTGATCATCTTGACATTGGTATTGCTAAAGCATAACATTGCATACACTAGCTTCAGCACTTATTTACTAGATTTCACTGATATTGGGCTTTATCTTTATGAGCTTGGATGAGTGGTGACGAGAATGATATTGATATATTAGAGTTATGGCCCTTGATCACTAGCATAGGAACTGTTAATGCACAGTCTTGTGAAGACTTCTGGGAAGCTTGATCTCTGCAAGATCTCAAACAAGTTTAATGATGAGCATGTTCTGCTCACCTTGCTGAGTTATGGCCCTTGAAGAATATCATTGTAAGTTTACAACCTTGTGATCACTTTGTATGCCATAGTTAAAATTTTATTTGAATCAAATTATTTGTGAAAAAGCAATTTCAGGCCAATAAAGACCTGTTCATTTCATTTTATACAAATTTACGTAATGTGTTCAATGTTCATTAACAATGGGGAATGGATGATATTTGGGTGGGAAAGGTGTTATTGACAATTTCTTGTGCGTACCAAACTTTTATGTAGTTTCTTTTTGGTTTCTTTGTTTTTTGCTGTATGTATTCTCTCATAATATTTTGTACTGAATCAATTAAAATGTAAACAGAATTTCAGTCTAGCCAGGTTAAAACAGATCATTTATCTTGATCTTGGAAATAGTTTATTGGTGTTGGATAATTATACAGGGTCTGTTTGCAAGATATTGCCATCTCCCCATTTGTCCTCATACTGCAGTGCTCCTTGTTTACAACATGATGTGGGAGTGTTCTAGACTTGTTCTACTTATGTTACAGTCTACATTTTAAATATGTCAGGAAATAAATTTAACTTTATTCCAATTACAGATGACAACACATCATAAAACTAATTTTCAAATCAAGGCAATGAATAGGCAACAAGATCCACAGATGTACTGAATATACTCGCTTAAAAGTTGAGATAAGCTGCAAACAACAACGATCCTGATCCACCATAGCATAATACGCCAACAGATCAGGGTCTATGTTGTTTGTTTTACTGATTACTCTTTAGAAACTGCACAGACCCAGATCTGCTGTCACATTATAGTGGTATTATATTTAAATCCCTTTTACATTCAGGTAATAATGTATTGTTGTTTTATACAATTAATAAACCATGCTGTCTGCAATCATAGTATCAAAACAGCGGCTGCTGACTAAGATCCATTCACTAAATGTAGACCTGATAAAGTCAGTTTTTAGGATTATCGCCAATTGTTGGTCTTGAAAAGGGGCTGTTGTTAGTTTCATTTTTTTATGTTTAAAGATGAAAATAGGAAGGACAAGTCTTTTAAACATGCTGGGAGTTAATAGTGTTGTTTATTCATCAGTTTTGGCATTCCTGAATAGATTTTAAAAATAGACAGTGACTTTGTATGCCAAAGACCTGTTGGTTTCCTGCCAGAGTCGTAATAGTATAATATCATCAGGCATTTGTTGTTTTACAATAAATTGTTTGTGGTATTACAACCTTGTAATTGCTACTCTGTAATTAATTTGGATTAGTACTTCAGATGTAATGTATGGATTATTTGGTTTGCTTCTGTTTATAACAGACGGATATCTTCTAATAGCTATAAGCAATGTTTTTACCATGGATTTACTGTCAGATTATCATGAAGTTGTGATTAGTCAATATAAAATGATGTCAATGAGAAAGATATTATTTCTTGATAATTAAAATGGTAAATGTTAACAAAAGTGATCACATTGTAGGAAACATTTATGTATAGCCTATTAAAAGAGAATCGATGGAAAAATTTAAAATTAAAAACATATGAAATATGTATTTAAATTATACGAAACTATTTTTCATTTGAGGCTTGACCATAAAGTAAACTCATAATATTGCATGTAGTAGTATTTTGTTATATAGTAATGTATTAACAAAACTATAAACATGTCCTCAGTCTGTCATGCCAGACTTGTATCATGAACAGTGCGATTTGAAATCCATCCCAGGCCAGTCTGGGTTGGTTTCCATGGTGTTTGTGCTTAGTCTAGTCATTAGGCATTTTATCTCCAAAGATATAAACTTTCATGTGTTGATGTGCCAATCACACCAACCAATCAACCAACCAACCAACCAACCAACCAACCAATCAGTAAATCAATAGTAAGATTACTTCTGTATGGGATAAATGCCTTGTGTTACACTGGGCTATTTTGGCACACATGTAATGGAATTAAATAGTTCCAGCTAATTGTTTTTTTTTAAATTCATATATCATTCACATGGATATATTTTTAGCTCACCTGTTGTACATCATCTGTAGTCCATCCACCATCCATCAACAGTTGCCATCTTTTTTCCTTTCTCAAAAACTGCACTATTAACTTCAACCAAACTTGGCAGAGGGGGAAGTGGGTGATGCAGAATAGAGGTTTTGTTTTTGACCAGTTGACCACTTGAGTGTATATAGTTAGACTAATGAAATTCTGCAAAAGAACTAGGTTTACAAGATCAGTGTTTTTTTAATTTTGATTCTACATTAAACTTACAGTATTGTGACAGCCTTTTTATCCTTAGAATTAATGGAGTTGCAGTAACTCAGTGGGTTCATTAGGTTGGCTGTTATGATGTGTTCTTGGGAAGTGAACGAGTTCCAATGCCCTCAGCATGATGTGACATACAAATGTGTTAAATGTGATGCTGAAACCAACATTGTCAAATCGAAGCAATACCAAAATATTTACATGGATTTTATAGGTTCAAATTAGGCTCCATTTTTAATGTTAATGGTCTCATATCAGAATATCTAATATTTAAAATGTTTGCCAAATTTTCAAATTTCAGCAATATACATGAAAATTTTATTTGCAATTCATCAACTTGTTTCCTTCAGTTTGAGCCCCATTTCCAATCACCCAATGAAAATCCCTGATTTAGAATTAGTACCATTTTCTGGCACCATATTAATGATAACATTGTGTTGTGAGGACAGTTTAAAGTGAAAGTATTGATCACTGACACAACTTATTTGGTTAAAATTATGCAACACCATGTGGGGTAGAGCAATGTTTGTCATTGATATATGTGAAGAAAGTAGGAATGTATGTCAAAGTTTTATTTTGTGTGTGTGACATTTATGCTGCACCTAGGATCTGAGCTACCAACAGAAATGGGGGCCCTGAGTGGTCTAAAGCACTCATCATTACAGATCACTGCCATCTCACCTCAGTTTGTGTGGGTTCGCATCTCGGATTCGGCTAATGTGGGTATGTGAGAAAGCTTGCTAGTAGCTTCTCGTGGGTTGGTAGTTCTTTCTGGGGTTTTCCCCGAGTTCTTCCTCCACCATTAATACTGGTCACCATGTATAGCCTATCATGTGCTGAAAAATGGCATTAAACCCTACAACAACAACAACAAAAACAACAACCAACAGAAATGCAATGAACTAAATTGAAAATCTGACACAAGGGCATCAACACTAAGCATGTATGATCTAGGACTAGAAGTTTTCATGATATAGACACTAAGCATGTATGATCTAGGACTAGAAGTTTTCATGATATAGACACTAAGCATGTATGATCTAGGACTAGTTGTTGTTGTTGTTGTGGGGTTTAACACCATTTTTCAGCACATGATAGGCTATACATGGCAGCCAGTATTAATGGTGGAGGAAGAACCCGGGAAAACCCTGGAAAGAACCACCGACCCACAAAAAGCTCTTTGAGGGACTCATGTTCTTGAAGTCCATTAGTATATGGAACAGTTGTATTGTCACCAAAATCCACATAGATTCTTCAGCGTAGTTTAGTTTTAGCTTAGCTTAGTTTTTATGAAGCCTATGACTTTAAAACCATACTACTGGTTACAATTGGTGATGTGGAGATTTTGAAAATGAAACTCAAGCTTGAAAACATGCATTGTCTTCAGTTGATTGCCATATGGTACGTTGGGCCCAGTATACTTTGTGAGGTAGGACAGGATTTAGGTTACATACATTAAAATCTATTGACATTGAGACTGAAAGAGTGACAATGTGTGCATTTCTTCACCTGATTTTACTAACTACCAAAGTTAGTGGGACTGGGACTATTTGAAAACATGCTGAACAAACTTCGCAAGTTGGTGGGACTGGGACATTGAGAAAACATGCTGAAAAAACTACCAAAGTTAGTGAGACTGGGACAGTGAAAGTAAATGCTGAAAACCTGATTTTGCCAACTCCCAGAGTTAGTGAGCCTGTTACAATGAAAACACTTTGTACTTGGGTTTGCCAGCTCCCAATGTTAGTGAGGCTGAGACATTAAAAACACTTTATACATGATTTTGCCAACTCCTAAAGTTAGTGAGGCTAGGACTGTGAAAACACTTTGCACCAGGTTTTGCCAACTCCCATAATTAGGGACACTGGGACAGTGAAAACACATTCTGTACTAGGTTTTGCCAACTGCTATAATTAGTGATACTGGGGCAGTGGGAGCACAAGCTCAAAATCTGCTGTTGCAAACTTCCAAAGTTATTGAGGCTGGGACAGTGAAAACATGTTCTGCATCTGGTTTTTGCTATCTGTCAAAGTTAGTCAGGTGGCTTCAGTGAAAACACATTTTGCATCAGGTTTTGCCTACTGCTATAATTAGTGACACAGGGACAGTGAAAATACATTCTGCACCAGGTTATGCCTACTGCCATAATTAGTGACACTGGGACAGTGAAAAGACATTTTGCACCAGGTTTTGCCTACTGCCATAATTAATCACACTGGGACAGCGAAAAGACATTTTGCACCAGATTTTGCCTACTGCCATAATTAGTGACACTGGGACAGCGAAAACACATTTAGCACCAGGTTTTGCCTACTGCCATAATTAGTGACACCGGGACAGTGAAAAGACATTTTGCACCAGGTTATGCCTACTGCCATAATTAGTGACACTGGGACAGTGAAAAGACATTTTGCACCAGGTTATGCCTACTGCCATAATTAGTGACACTGGGACAGTGAAAAGACATTTTGCACCAGGTTATGCCTACTGCCATAATTAGTGACACTGGGACAGTGAAAAGACATTTTGCACCAGGTTATGCCTACTGCCATAATTAATGACACTGGGACAGTGAGAGCACAATCTTTGCTTCTGCAAACTTCCAAAGTTATCAAAGCTGGGACAGTGAAAGCACATGCTTTACACCAGGTTTTGCCAACTTCCAAAGTTAATTACACTGGGATGGTAAACACTGAATTTGCAAAGCCCTGAATGTTAGTGAGATTGGGAAAGGGAGAGTTGTACTTCTGGTTTTGCCAGCTCCCACAATTTAATATGGGTGGGCTGTATATAGTTTACTCTTGCTCTGTGGACTTGTTTGCTAGCTTGTTTACTTAATTAAGTGTGTGCATGACAAGCTAGCTTTTTTACGTGTTATATTGTCTTCTCAACCATAAAACCCTAACGGATGTCCCCTTTTATCTTGAATTATTTCAGTTTTACTAAATATTGTTCAGAATGTTCATTGGGATACCCACAAAATCATCTTGTATGACCTCAGTTTTTTATGATTTCCTGTTCTGGGATGCAGTTTAAAAAAGCATTGCGTTGAGGTTTTGGTTGCTGAGTTTCCCAATGGCACATACAAAAGAATGTCTACATTCGGACTGAGAAAGTTATTCTAGTGTCTCCTAGTTTTTAGTTAATTGATGATTGAGTCATGAATGGTTGATCAAATCATTTTAAGAAAGTTCAGTATTTGATTGATGCTTGAGTTATCAACAGTTGATCAAGTCATTCTAGTGATGTCTAGAATTTGAGTCATTATTTGAGTTATCAAAAGAAAGATCAATTCATAGCGATTCCTAATATTTGAGTGATTGATGAGTTATCAAAGACAAATCAAGTCATTCTAGTGATGCCTTGTATTTGAGTTACTGATACTTGAGTTGTCAAAAGAAAGATCAAGTCATGGTGGTGCCTAGTATTTGAGTGATTAATGTTCGGGATATCAAAGGCAAATCAAGTCATTCTACTGATGCCTAGTATTTGAGCCATTGATACTCAAGTTATCAAAGGAAAGATCAAGTCAAAGTGATTCCTAATATTTGAGTGATTGATGAGTTATCAAATACAAATCAAGTCATTCTAGTGATGCCTTGTATTTGAGTCATTGATACTTGAGTTATCAAAAGAAATATCAAGTCACAGTGGTGCCTAGTATTTGAGTGATTGATGAGTTATCAAAGACAAATCATGTCATTCTAATGATGCCTTGTATTTGAGTCAATGATACTTGAGTTATCAAAAAGAAAGATCAAGTCATAGTGATGCCTAGTATTTGAGTGATTAATGAGATATCAAAGACAAATCAAGTCATTCTAGTGATGCCTTGTATTTGATTCATTGATACTTGAGTTATCAAAGAAAGATCAGGTTATAGTGGTGCCTAGTATTTGAGTAATTATTGTTTGGGATATCAAAGACAAGTCATTCTAGTGATGCCTAGTATTTGAGTGATTGATGAGTTATCAAAGACAAATCAAGTCATTCTAGTGATGCCTTGTATGATAGAGTTGTCAGACTTTTACCATCTTTCCATAATAATGAAATATAAAAATGTAAAGATGTGCTTAGTTATTGTATCTTTTATCATTATGAAAGAAAATAAATAAAAAAATAAATAATATTGTAAAAAGTTATCCACAGACGTTAATACATGTAATGTAAAAATTTATAAAGGCAAGTGAACAAGAACAATGCACCAGAAATTTATAAGAAAACATTTTAAATGAATGAAGATAAATGACTGCATATTAATTAGACAATATATTGAGGAGAAAAAAATAAACTGAAGAAAGGTGTATATAGATAAGATTCAAAAGGAGACAATTTTTTAAACATGAAATGATATACCAAGTCCAAAATTGGTTTGTGAATCTAACGTAGCCAGTTTTGCCCAGTACTTGAAGCACTACATTATATATATACTAACTATAAAAAAATTAATGTTTAAAAAAAAAATTCTCCTGAAAATTGATTTATGCATCTAATTGTTCAAGTTTAGCCCAGTATTCTGTTTTTAACATTAGTGCAATAGGAAACTGGTTGGGGGGGCCTAACAGATTTTCCAGAGTTTATAGTTAACATTGATAAGAAAACTCTCATTTTTAACAAAAATAATTGGAAGAATATTTAACTCTCATGATAATAGACCACCCCCACCTCTTACATTTTGACAGATAATAGACCACCCGCACCTCTTACATTTTGACAGATAATAGACCACCCCCACCTCTTACATTTTGACTCACTTATTAAGATGTTTTCTTGGTGATATGATGAGAGAAATCATGTAATGTTATAGAGCCTAAGGTCTGGATCAACCCTGTTTGTAGTGTGGTGTGCAATATAGAGCCTAAAGTCTGGATTGACCCTGTTTGTAGTGTGGTGTGCAATATAGAGCCTAAGGTCTGGATTGACCCTGTTTGTAGTGTGGTGTGCAATATAGAGCCTAAAGTCTGGATTGACTCTGTTTGTAGTGTGGTGTGCAATATAGAGCCTAAGGTCTGGATTGACCCTGTTTGTAGTGTGGTGTGCAATATAGAGCCTGAAGTCTGGATTGACCCTGTTTGTAGTGTGGTGTGCAATATAAAGCCTAAGGTCTGGATTGACCCTGTTTGTAGTGTGGTGTGCAATATAGAGCCTAAAGTCTGGATTGATCCTGTTTGTAGTGTGGTGTGCAATATAGAGCCTAAAGTCTGGATCGACCCTGTTTGTAGTGTGGTGTGCAGTATAGAGCCTAAGGTTTGGATCGACTCTGTTTGTAGTGTGGTGTGCAATGTACATGAGAAAATACACACATGGGGGGGGGCTAGGTAAGGGATAGTATTAATCAAAGATGTATGTATGATTCTGACCTTGAACTTTAACCTTTGCTGTACTTTATAAATGTAAAATACTCCAGCCATTTTAATTTAGCTGAAACTTTTTTCTTCAATGGATCAGTCATGATTGGTTTTTGTGGAGTGTCATTGTTGTGCACTGTAAAACACCAACCCCAGGGAATCGAACCTAACTCAACTTTTACATCAAAACAGCCACTGCTCTGGTGGCGTAGCAGTTAGAGCGTCTTGCATGCAGGAGGATGCAGGCTTGGACCCCAGCTCAGTCATATCAAAGACTTGTAAAAATGGGAGTAACAGCTGCCTCGCTAGGTGCTCAGCATTAAGAAGTTAGTGTTAGGACTGGTTGGAGTGGGACATCATCCTATGTGTCTGCGGCATGGTGTCAGGATAATGTGACTGGGTAGGACATCATCCTATGTGTCTGCGGCATGGTGTCAGGATAATGTGACTGGGTAGGACATCATCCTATGTGTCTGCAGCATGGTGTCAGGATAATGTGACTGGGTGGGACATCATCCTATGTGTCTGCAGCATGGTGTCAGGATAATGTGACTGGGTGGGACATCATCCTATGTGTCTGCAGCATGGTGTCAGGATAATGTGACTGGGTGGGACATCATCCTATGTGTCTGCAGCATGGTGTCAGGATAATGTGACTGGGTGGGACATCATCCTATGTGTCTGCGGCATGGTGTCAGGATAACGTGACTGGGTGGGACATCATCCTCTGTGTCTGCAGCATGGTGTCAGGATAATGTGACTGGGTGGGACATCATCCTATGAGTCTGCAGCATGGTGTCAGGATAATGTGACTGGGTGGGACATCATCCTATGTGTCTGCGGCATGGTGTCAGAATAATGTGACTGGGTGGGACATCATCCTATGTGTCTGCGGCATGATGCCCCAGTGCTAGACATCACTATAAACTGCCACAGTGCAGACATCGAGGTCATATGACTGAAAAATTGTTAAAACTATGTTTAAAAATCCAGATCACCAAATCCATCAGAGCAGTGGGTTTGTTTCAATTACATTTTATCAAAACGACGTTGTGAATGTCACCAAGTGTGAACTGTTTGTGAGTACCATCAGTACTTGTGTATAAATCAGATTCATCTGTCACATAACGCGCTGGCAGATCTGGATCTTTGCAGTTGATTATGACTGTTGAATAGCACACACAACACAGACCCTTATCTGCTGGCACATTATGCGATGGATGGCATGTCTGGGTCTGTGTTGCTGACAGTTTGAAGTGACTTGTACACTAGTATGTACAGTACGTAGAGATTAGATTGTGCAATTTAGGGTGAACATATCTGAACTTTTCAAAAAAGAGGACACTCTGGAGAGTGAATTTATCAGTATCTACCAACTAACATTGTAATGACATGTTATATATAGTATGTATATTTTCACATTCATCCATCACAAGCATATATGAGTAACAGTGAGTAAATAACGTTAGCATATATTACATATGGGATCTGTGTACTATCTGTTTTCCTTTCCTTTTCACAGTCCTTCTTCAGTCCTCTTCCTCCGAATGTGCCCATGATGATGCATACTTCTCTGTAGATCGCATCTTTCTCAGTAGCATGAGCAGGGTCATTTCCCTGTAATTTTTAGGTATTGAGAAAATGGACAGCTTGAGATTTTAGGACAGAAAAATAGGACATGTATGGGAAAAAGAGATGCATGGCATCGCTAGTAAAGTAATTAGTCAGTAATAAATAGTTTTATTTTACCATTATTCTCCCATGTTGAATCTATGCCTGACAATAAGCATGCCCAACATTTTCACCAAACTGTGCCCCATTTTTCTTAAAACAAAGGTGTTTCAAATGAAAAGTCACCTTTTTGGTGCCCCGGGATGTTTCATTAGGCAAACACAGTATACTGCATAGACAGTATGGAAATAATATAAGAATGCTTAATTGTTCCTTGTAATTACATACTGTAGATATGGTCATACCATACCAAAGTTTTAATCTTGATTAATTTCAGACAAAATTGAGAAAGATTTACTCAGAAACATGACCTCACTTTTGAAAGTTAAAATTAATTGAAATTTATAATAAAAATCAGATGTCTCTTTTTTTAAATAATGAAAATGATGTTTGTTGTTTCTTTTTAAAAAAAATAAACCTTGGAACAGTTGTCAGGATGGGTGTCAAGTATATGTACGTGGAAAAGTTATTTTAAAAAAGTACTCAGATTGCTATTTAACTTTCTAGGAATGAAAGTATGCATAAAATGTATGTATGTAAGTATTTTTTATTGGGATCCATTTCATTGATTCAAAGTGGACATGCTTGCTGCTCTGATATCAGCTATCAAATGTTACATTTTCTGGAGTTGGACTTGATTAAAGATAACAATATATTTTGTTACAGACCTTAATATAAAATGCACTTTAGTGTACAACACCCATATCAGTCTTGGTGGGAAAAAATTCAAGTCTGATTTTTGTTACAGTCGTTTGAAAAGTGTATATTCTTTTCTTTTGAAACCATTCATATTGCGATAACAGCCCTTTTTCTTGTTGCTCAGATTAATAAATTTTATTGCATATATTTTCATTATTTATCATTCTGAAAGACTGGTTCTTCTTTATAACCCTTTTTGATAAACAAGGAAATTATTGATTGGAATGATTTTGTTGTAAACATTTAACAGACCTGAGAGCTGTCATGCATTTTTGATGATGCATTTTTCCCAAGATAATCATAGGGTGCCACTAAATGGGAGGTGGGTTATAATCAGGCAAACCTATCTTTACTATTTGCCAGATTTGATTAGTACTGAGGGATGTGCATATGATCAAGTTCAGGCTTATCAACAGGTGATGACATTCCCATTCACATGTAAAACTCACCTGCAAGAACAGATGGCTTCACATGTTCATACATCAGTCAAGTAAGCTTAGTACTTATCATTGTTGGAGTAAACAGAGAACAAATACTTTTTTCATATATTTACTAAATTTATGTGTGCAAATTTTGTTATCATGGTCGATCCACTGCATGCCGATAGTCTGCTTGATTACTTGATGGGTAAACTAGGGTACTTTTCTGTAAATGTCACCTTAAGACTTGTGCTTGATTACTTGTCAGATAGGGTATGGTACATTTCTGTAAATGTCACCTTAGGACTAGTGCTTGATTACTTGTCAGGTAGATTATGGTACTTTTCTATAAATGTCACCTTAGGACTAGTGCTTGATTACTTGTCAGGTAGATTATGGTACTTTTCTATAAATGTCACCTTAGGACTAGTGCTTGATTACTTGCCAGGTAGGCTATGGTACATTTCTGTAAATATCATCTTAGGACTAGTGCTTGATTACTTGTCAGATAGGGTATGGTACATTTCTGTAGATGTCACCTTAGGACTAGTGCTTGATTACTTGTCAGGTAGATTATGGTACTTTTCTATAAATGTCACCTTAGGACTAGTTCTTGATTACTTGTCAGGTAGGCTGTGGTACATTTCTGTAGATGTCACCTTAGGACTAGTGCTTGATTACTTGTCAGGTAGATTATGGTACTTATCTATAAATATCACCTTAGGACTAGTGCTTGATTACTTTCCAGGTATGCTATGGTACATTTCTGTAAATATCATCTTAGGACTAGTGCTTGATTACTTGTCAGGTAGGCTATGGTACATTTCTGTAAATGTCACCTTAGGACTAGTGCTTGATTACTTGTCAGGTAGATTATGGTACTTTTCTATAAATGTCATCTTAGGACTAGTTCTTGATTACTTGTCAGGTAGGCTATGGTACATTTCTGTAAATGTCATCTTAGGACTAGTGCTTGATTACTTGCCAGGTAGATTATGGTACATTTCTGTAAATGTCACCTTAGGACTAGTGCTTGATTACTTGCCAGGTAGATTATGGTACATTTCTGTAAATGTCATCTTAGGACTAGTGCTTGATTACTTGTCAGGTAGATTATGGTACATTTCTGTAAATGTCATCTTAGGACTAGTGATACTAATTCAGCTGCTATAGTAAAATTTACAGCAATAGCATGATATTGAAAATTCAATAACTTGAACCAAATGCTCATGATCAGGCCTATATTTCTCAGTATAGACCCATCCTTGATGCAGGCTTTTATGTGGAGAAATCCATTTATGTCCTGTGGCACTTTATTTAATCTGTATGTGTTTGAAATATGTGTTTTCAATTATGCAACGAAAGAATCAAGTGTCAATTTCGGCAATGAACATTCCAAGTGGAGCCTGTCAAAAGGCTATAATGCCATCAGTAAAATGTTATCTAGAGTTACAAAAAGATTAAGCTTGCAAAAGATTGGCTGTACTAAAAAATTTAATTTTATTATCAACCAAACCCATATGTACTTTATTTTATCTTCACCCATTTTAAGACTGGTTCCTATTCTTCCATATAATTTGCAGTGATAAGACTGGTTCCTTAGTTTGTCCATATGGACATAGAACACAGTTAATTTTACAATATGTTCTCTACATTTGTTTATCAGTACTGACCTTTCCACTGTGTGACAATCAATACAAATCATGTTAATCTAAAATACCTTCAAAGATGACTTCACAGTGAAGTTCTTGTCAAACGTTTACCTGTATTTTTTTGAGAGGCTAGACTGTCAACAGAGCAGCATGTAAACAGAACACAGATTTCACTTCTGGATCATCACCAAGGCCTTATTTACTCACTGTGCATGTCACTGAAATATACATGGAAAACCACACCCTGAGCTCATATTCTCAAGAATAAATAATTACCTTTAAATCCCTACCAAAAATGCATGCATATAACTCTTCTATCCCCACCAAAATGAGAGAGGAAAAATGTTCTAAAAATAGACTAGAACTACATTTATGGGTACTGACCTGGAAGTACTAATTGTGACCTGATTCCATATAATTTGCACAGTGATAAGACTGGTCCCTGTTCCTTCATATAAATCTGTACAATGATTAGACTGGTTCCTGTTCCTCCATATAATTTGTATTGTGAGTAAGATAACTACGCTGGTTCTTGTGTACATCGTTATCTAATCATATTGTTTGTTCTTCAATATTTAGCCATGATTATGCTGGCGATGTCACGTTGCTTGTTATTTTGTTTATATGCAGAATGTGAAATATGGAAATCTTCAAAAAAGATATTGAATAGTAGGAATATACATATGACGGGTCTGACGTTAAGGGCATGACTGAAATACAAAAACTACAGCCCAAAACAAATGACGATAACCAGTGTGCATGGGTTATTCTTGGCATAATATAAAATGGGAAAGTTTCAAGATATCAGATTTATCATTAAATTTATGATTATCGTCATGGTAACAATGAAAGCAAAAACATCTTACTTAAAGTCATTTTTAAACAATTTGTTCTTCTTCATGAATCATGCATATTACATGATGATTGATACAGAATATTAATTTATTCAGATTCAGTTTTTAAACTACCGTGCCACCTAATACTCCTCTCTTGATAACTTGCACACAAAATATTATTTATACCGTGGCATATACGATTGTGTAAAAATACTGAGTGACCTGAAAAATAAAGGGATTGACATCGACAGTGACAAGGGTGTGAGTTACTGAGAAACCTGAAAATAAAGGGATTGACATCGACAATGACAAGGGTGTGAGTTACTGAGAAACCTGAAAAATAAAGGGATTGACATCGACAATGACAATGGTGTAAGTTACTGAGAAACCTGAAAAATAAAGGGATTGACACTGACAATGACAAGGGTGTGAATTACTGAGAAACCTGAAAAATAAAGGGATTGACACTGACAATGACAAGGGTGTGAATTACTGAGTGACCTGAAAAATAAAGGGATTGACACTGACAATGACAAGGGTGTGAATTACTGAGTGACCTGAAAAATAAAGGGATTGACACTGACAATGACAAGGGTATGAATTACTGAGGGACCTGAAAAATAAAGGGATTGACACTGACAATGACAAGGGTGTGAATTACTGAGTGACCTGAAAAATAAAGGGATTGACACTGACAATGACAAGGGTGTGAGTTACTGAGTGACCTGAAAAATAAAGGGATTGACATTGACAATGACAAGGGTATGAATTACTGAGGGACCTGAAAGATAAAGGGATTGACACTGACATTGACAAGGGTGTGAGTTACTGAGTGACCTGAAAAATAAAGGGATTGACACTGACAATCAGAAAAATAAAGGGATTGATATTGACAGTGACAAGGGTGTGAATTACTGAGGGACCTGAAAAGTAAAAGGATTGACATTGACAAGGGTGGGTGGGTGATTAGGTGGTTGAATACTTTTTTAATAATTGCATTGGGAATAATTGTCAATAAATGCTTTTTCTAATGAAGTTTTTCATTTTCTGTATAAATTACCTTCATTTTCACTGTATCCAATCTCTGAAAGATCATTTTAAACATTGCTTGATGTGGTTTGTTTACCAGCAAAAACACTGAGTAATTATGTCCACATTCTTTTATTTGATAATGTGTATACATTCTTGCGTTACTGTGGATTCCTTATTGAAAAAGAAGCAGCATTCATTTATAAAGAACAACTTTGATGAAAATATATTTGTTTAAAAAATTTATATTAGTAAAATCATGATTCTTTGATTTCTTTGCAAGTTGCAGCTAAACTTCTGCTTATCCTTAAACAAAACTTCTGAGTGCCATTTCAGAAATTTTAAGTTCATTATATACTTTAAGACTCACATGTCCGTAATGAATTCTATTTGTGAAACTAAGCTATTAATGCACATATCATGCCTTTGCTTCGATTTGTACTATTTGTTGATCAGATTTATGATTGAGTAAGATAACCACTGATCACTGTTTGATACTGTGTTCATTTGGTCGACCGAAATAAGTCGACTTGACACACTACCATGACTGCTAGCTCCTATGCAGGTAGGATTTGCATGTGATAATACAGTGCAGGTCAAGATTCAACTGATTGTAACAATGCAGCCAACACTTACAGAAGTCAGAGGTAAAAAACAGCTGGTTCTTAATGAAGTTTTCATGGAAAAGCTCGCAGGCAACACTGTGAACCTTTCCCATTCAAATACAAGAGAAAACTTCACATTTATGATGATTAAACTGGTATGATTGGTATTTATTTCTTAAAGGCGTGGCACCAGTAGGCTTTATCTACATTTTGATTGATCCATATTTTGTCATGTATTGCTATGTACAGTAAAACCAGATATATATATATCAAATTTTCATTGACCATTTTTGATTTTCTACACATTCAGCAAATAGGGGCCATATCTTTTTTATCTTCTTCTAGAAGAAACATGATGCCTAACCAATTGTTATAAGTGGGTTTGCTAATTACCTAGGCACGGGTTTTCATAGGGGCCCCAGGTGGCCGAGTGGTCTAAAGCGCTCTCCATTACGGATCACTGCCATCTCACCTCTGCCTGTGTGGGTTCGAGTCTCAGATTCGGCCAATGTGTGTATGTGAGAAAGCTTGCTAGTAGCTTCTCGTGGGTCGGTGGTTCTTCCCGGTGTTTTCCCAGGTTCTTCCTCCACCATTAATACTGGCCAAAATACATAGCCTATCGTGTGCTGAAAATGGCGTTATACCCCACAGCAACAACAACAACAACAACAGGTTTTCATGGGGGAGGTGTTTATTCATATAGCCTTACATTTTTACCATTTCACCCCCCATCAATATAATATTTAATTAGCATGCTGAGATAATTGCAGTACATGAATCTTGTCACGGGAATACTGTTATTTGAGTAATAAACACGAATCTTGTCAAGGGAATACTGTTGTTATTGAGTAATAAAAATGAATCTTGTCAAGGGAATAATGTTATTTGAGTAATAAACATGAATCTTGTCAAGAGAATACTGTTGTTTATTGAGTAATAAAAATGAATCTTGTCAAGGGAGTAATGTTATGTATTGAGTAATAAAAATGAATCTTGTCAAGGGAATAATGTTATGTATTGAGTTAATAAACATGAATCTTGTCAAGGGAATAATGTTGTTTATTGAGTAATAAAAATGAATCTTGTCAAGGGAGTAATGTTATGTATTGAGTAATAAAAATGAATCTTGTCAAGGGAATAATGTTATGTATTGAGTTAATAAACATGAATCTTGTCAAGGGAATAATGTTGTTTATTGAGTAATAAAAATGAATCTTGTCAAGGGAATAATGTTATGTATTGAGTTAATAAACATGAATCTTGTCAAGGGAATAATGTTGTTTATTGAGTAATAAACATGAATCTTGTCAAGGGAGTAATGTTATGTATTGAGTAATAAACATGAATCTTGTCAAGGGAATAATGTTGTTTATTGAGTAATAAACATGAATCTTGTCAAGGGAGTAATGTTATGTATTGAGTAATAAACATGAATCTTGTCAAGGGAATGCTTTTGTTTATGGAGTAATAAAAATGAATCTTGTCAAGGGAATACTACTTAGTAATATCAGACCTCAAGTTATTACTTATACGGTACCTTCTTGGAGTAATAAACCTGAATCTTGTCACGGGAATACTGTAATGTCAGGGCAATAAATATGAATCTTGTCAAAGGAATACAGTAAAGTATGGATAATACACATCAATTTTGTCAATGGAATACTGTAAAGTATGGGTAGTAAACATCAGTCTTGCCAATGGAATACTGTAAAGCATGGGTAATAAACATCAGTCTTGCCAATGGAATACTGTAAAGCATGCGTAATAAACATCAGTCTTGCCAATGGAATACTGTAAAGCATGGTTAATAAACATCAGTCTTGCCAGTGGAATACTGTAAAGCATGGGTAATAAACATCAGTCTTGCCAGTGGAATACTGTAATGTATGGATAATAGACACCAGTCTTGTCAATGGAATACTGTAAAGTATGGGTAATAAACATCAGTCTTGCCAGTGGAATACTGTAAAGCATGGGTAATAAACATCAGTCTTGCCAATGGAATACTGTAAAGCATGGGTAATAAACATCAGTCTTGCCAGTGGAATACTGTAAAGTATGGATAATAAACATCAGTTTTGTCAATGGAATACTGTAAAGTATGGGTAATAAACACCAGTCTTGTCAATGGAATACTGTAAAGTATGGATAATAAACATCAGTCTTGCCAATGGAATACTGTAAAGCATGGGTAATGAACATCAGTCTTGCCAATGGAATACTGTAAAGCATGGGTAGTAAACACCAGTTTTGTTAATGGAATACTGTAAAGTATGGATAATAAACATCAGTCTTGCCAGTGGAATACTGTAAAGCATGGGTAATAAACATCAGTCTTGCCAGTGGAATACTGTAATGTATAGATAATATACATCAGTCTTGCCAATGGAATACTGTGAAGCATGGGTAATAAACATCAGTCTTGCCAATGGAATACTGTAAAGCATGGGTAATAAACATCAGTCTTGCCAATGGAATACTGTAAAGCATGGGTAATAAACATCAGTCTTGCCAGTGGAATACTGTAAAGTATGGGTACTAAACATCAGTCTTGCCAGTGGAATACTGTAAAGTATGGGTAATAAACATCAGTCTCATTTAAGGCATACTGTAACATCTAGGTAACAAGCTCATATTGTTATTTTTGCAAAATGATCACTTATTGTTTAGATAGGTGTAATGATAATGAAATCAGTCAGAATACACAGCTGCCTATATTTCCCATTAGGACTTCAGCACAATTATTTCTTCATAATTGTATTGTGCTGTGATAATTGTATTGTTATATTTTTATGCCAGGCTAGTGTAGTAGCGTTTATTTGATGCAATTGCACTATGGGGAATTAGTCACAAGCAAGAGGGTTTCTTATTTTCTGTATTTAATGGAACTCTGATACCTATAGTTCTTCACGCTGACTCCCTGCACTGATGATAATAAAATTTAGGTTGCCTATGCAACTAGTGCTTTCATGACCGGTTAAGTCCTGAAGGTCAGGATTCTTAATTGGTCAGGTATGTGGGTATGGTGCTACCATAGCCCTGTTTTTATGTGCAAATGTCGCACTCCTTAATTTTGGACATGTCTAGGCAAGGCAAGAAGGAAAGTCACCCCGGGGATGCAAAAAGCCACAGGAAAGCAGTATGCCCTAAAACTTTGAAGTGCGTATGATCAAATTTTAGTCCACTTTTGCTAGTGGACAATTACTTTCCCAATAGTGTGCAAGCCACCTGTGCAATTTTCCAATTTCATTGAGTTGTATAATTTTCTTTACTATTTTGGCAAAAAGTTAGAATTTCGTGTACCTGGTGTACCTTTGATTTTCTAAATAGTACCAATCAGCTTGGTGTTGGGCACCCTATGTGCTTTTTGTGTCATGTTATGTTTATCTTTGGTTTGAATTTTGATGGTGGTAATCAAAGGATCAAAGCAGGAGTTTTGGAATAGAGCTTTTATCGAAAGAGGACTTCATAAGCCAAAGGCAGAACCTTATATAATCAGGCTATTTGAAAGTTGATCTCGATCTTCTTCTTCATTTTCTTTTCTCCTCTTCTTTCTTCTTTCTGTTGGTCTGATGTTGGAGTAAGGTGTTTTGGTTCATACTCAACTTTCATTGTTGTAGGCCGGCCATTATGTTTGCGACTAGTCCCTGGGCTGTCATTTCTTATTTATTTGTTGGAATTTTGGGGGTACATTGTGCCTCTTAATTTTGTTATTTATAAATGTATTGGTCTGTAGTGTTGGGATTTGAGTGTTGTGTGTTTAATAATTTGGGGTCTGTGTGTCTTATTTATTTGATTTCTGCCTTGTGCGGTGGGCCTGATGACTGGGGTTTTGTCACCTTATAGTCTTAATTCTTATGGGGACCTGAGTCTTTGTGGTGTTTGTTTATACATTACAAATCTTTGTCGCCTTGTGCAACCGGCCTGGTGGCAGGGTTAGCTACCTTATATACATTATTGGATGGGTGAGATGTAGAGATATTTGTGTAGTTCTCTCGGACCTGTATGGTTAATATTGTATTAATGGCCTGAACACATTAACTGGAAGGGAGTGTTAATTAAAAAAAACAAACATACATACATATACATACATATACATACACATATGCACACATACATATAAACACATATATATACACATATATCTACACACACACACACACACATATACATACACAGTTTATATATTATTTTTTTTCCTTCCCGATTTTCAATATGGACATGCCCTTTGGCTAGCGGTCTTACCCTACCATTTTAGTCCTGTCTGGTGATTGATGTTTTAATTATTTTCCTAGTTTGTTGATTGAGTTATTTATGTGATGTTATTTTCAGGCTAAATCTATTTTGATAAGACAGATATCTTTGACGAATACTCGGGTTGCTAGGACTTTTCAAAGACATCTGGTCTCATTTATTCCTGAATTTTAAGTTTGTTAGCCTGTCTACTAGTTATGATAGGTTTGGACTTATTTGTTTTGTTTATTTTCCTAGCTTGTGGATAGATTATTTATGTGATGTTATTTATGTGATATCTTACCCTACCGCTTTAGTCCTGTCTAGTGATTGATGTTTTGTTTGATATGTTTTTATTTTCTAGTGTTTGCTTATATTTTATCATATTTGTTAATTTGTTTAAGGTACCATAGTATATTTTTTTATATAGTTTTGATGTTTTTATTATATACCTTTTTTAATATTCATGAGTATGTTGTTGGGGATCTGTATTTCTTCTGTTGTTCTTGGAAGTTAGTTTGTTGATTATGATATTTGGGGCAGGTGTTGGAAACGTGGTCTAATGTTTAAACTGTTGGACAATGGGGACAGTGTGTGGTTTAGTTTGTTTATTTCTTGAGATGTTTTCCAAAACTGATTCTTAGTAAAGTTTTTCATGTTTATAACCTATTAATAATGCGGAAGTCGGTGGTTTCTGTGTCTTTAGGTGTCATGATGGTTCTGTTGACCTCATTTTGCAGTTGGAATAGATGTCTGCCCTTGTTGGTGTTTTCCCAGAGTTGCTGCCATTTCTTCTTTATTTTAATTCTTATTTGACTATATACCTCTTGTACGCTGTATAAAAGGTGTGAGAGTGTATTGTTCATGAGGTTAAGTTTTGCCTGTTGGTCAGTTTTGTCATTCCCTGTTAGATTAATATGCGAAGGCACCCATAAGTATTCAGTGTTTTGTTTTATTCCTTCAATCTCTCTAATGGATATCATTGTTTCTTCTAGCATATTACCTCTGCCTTTTGTTGTACCAGTCTCCAAGGATTTGAGTACGCTTAGAGAGTCTATTATAATAACGTACTGACTGTACATTTGGTTTTAATCCATTTAAGTGCCTCATTTATTGCCCAGAATTATGCTGTATAAATGGAACAATCATCCAAAAGTCTGCCTCTGAGTGGACCCCCCGTGTTCAGGTATTATTATTGCGGCTGCCGTTCTTTTTAGTTCTTCGGATTTGGATCCATCTTGATCGTAAGTTTGGTTGGATTGGAACCTTTGTGATTTGAGTTGTGGGTGGCGTTGTTCCTCTCGTCTCAGATGTAATGGTAGATCCCCTGTTAATATTTGGAGTTCCTCGATTGAGGTATTAGGTAGAGCTCCCGTACAAAGTCTAAGCACTTCAATGTTTAGTTTTTGGAGCAGGGTGTTGTTTGCTGATGCATACACCTGGCAGCCATAATCACGTTTAGCCCTGATTAGTGATCTAATAGAGCATGAGCATTGCTCCTCTGGTCTGTGCCCCACTTTGTCCCCTTAATACGTTTTAGAAGGTTGAGGTCCTGTTGGAAACGTTTGGTTAGGACTGTTATGTGCTTTTTCCAATTGAGGGTCTCATCAAGTAACGTTCTCAAGAAATAAGTTTCTTTAACAAATTTGATTGGTGACTGTTTTGTAGTTTGGGATATGTTATATGTCTATTTGTTTTTGGTGAGAAAACCATTCCAACAGTTTTGGTGCCTGATATTTTAAATCCCCAGTTGTCTGCCCAATTGCCAATTTCATCTAGGCTCAGTTGTATTTGGTTAATGTTGGTTTGGTTGTTTGTGTTGCCTGCATTCCATATTCCACTGTCATCAGCAAATTGAGATAGTTCGATTAGTTTGTTGGTAATATTGTCGTGGAGGTTGTTGACCATAAGGTTGAATAGTGTGGGGCTTATCACACTTCCTTGGGGAGTTCCATTGTCCAGAGTTTATGTGTCAAAGAGAGCATCACCTACTCCTGTTTTGATCTGTCTTCCCGTAAGGAATTTTGAGATCCATTGGTGCATGTGCCCCATTATACCAAACTGATTGAGTTTGGAGATGAGGCCTTTAGTTCACTTTCATCATCATCATTTAAATTATAGATGTTTTTGCCCATTCGGGCATGTATGTCTGGTTGGTGTCCATAAGTGGACTATTTAATTGATCCTGGTGAAAGGAATTAGAGCCTCATCCCCCAGGCATCACTGTGCGTAAAAGGCACTATTTAATTGAGCCATCAGGTCTTGGGTCAATATGACTGGCTTCATAGACCCTAGCAACCTGAATGTAAGGCTATACTCGAGTGGGGATAGACCCAGCAAGCACCTGAGTTAAAGGTAGCAATTCAGTCTGCATTAGCTGCGCTAGGTGTCAACCAAGCAGTATGTGATGCCAGTAGCGATTGGTCTCCAGTATGATGTCACATTTGGACACCTAGGTTTTTATTCCCATGTGGAGGGTTAATTAATTGTTCATGAAGAGAGGAAAAAGTGCCTGTCCCTTCATGCATTTAATAAGTGCTATGTACATTTATTAATTTAATGTCCGGCGGTGGCAAGGAGGAAGGTTCGGTCAGGGAGGACCCTGCTCACTAGGAAGACACCTTGGTTTATCCAGGGTATAAATTTTTTGACTCACTTGTCAAAAGGTTAATGAATTGTCGTCATGATGGATTTTTGGAGATATATTGTCTTTTTTTTTTTAAAGATAGTATTGAACCAGTGACCACTTAGTGATAGTCTGTAGGGTTATTAAAACTTCATCTATTGAGTCTGATTTGGGTGGGGTGGTTCTTGGTTTGGGTTCACCCTTTTGTGTATGGTCATTTAAAATTTCCTAGGCTTAATGGTGCACCCCTTTGTGCAGCTGGGCCTGATCCACGATATGATACAATAATAAAATTTAGGTCGCCTATGCAGCTGGTGGTTTCATGACTGGTTAAGTCCTGAAGGTCAGGATTCTTAATTAGTTGGAGTTGTGGGTATGGTGCCACCACAGCTCCGTTTTTATGTGCAAATGTCGCACTCCTTAATTTTGGAATTTTGAATATGTGTAGGCATTACAAAGAGGAAAGGCACCCCGGTGACGCAGTAAGCCATTGGATGTTGGTACGCCCTGGAACCTGAAGCTCATATAATCAAATTTTTGTCCAGTTTTGCTAGTGGACAATTATTTGTCCAACAGTGTGTAAGCCACCTGTGCAATTTTCCAAATTCTTGAGTTGTATAATTTCCTTTATTATTTTAACGATATATAGGAATTTTGTGTGCATAGTGTACTTTTACATTTCTAAATGGTACCAATCAGCTGGGTGGCCGACACCCAATGTACTGTTTTTTTGTCCTGTTTTTGTTTTTCTCTGTTTTGAATTTTGATCCACTATGCTTGACCTGGCTTATAAACAGTCCTAGCAGACTTCAGAGAGAGAGCATTCCCTGAAGACCTATTCTAGAACTGAACTTCTGGTCTGATTGTGTTAGGTGCAGACCCTTTATGTAACTCTGATCTACATATCAGAATGCGCAGAATCTAAATTATGTAATTCAAAAATAAAGCCATATATCTACTCTCCATACACACTCTTTTCCCACTGATACTGTATGTTGGAATTTCCAAAAATATCATATTGAATAGGAAATTACTTGTAACCTTTATCCTTTTTGAGCAAATTAATTCAAATTAAACTATAACTACTCAACTCTATTCTAAGCACTTTATACCTACTAAAAGAGATTCAAATTTCCCTTCAACTGGTCACTAATTTTAATGTTTAAGTATTAAGGCAAACTTACTATAATTGATTTTAATTAGCTTTACAAACAATCATCCAACTGTCCTACTGACTCCTTTGTTTCAGTTTCTCAGCACTGTAACTTGACACCATAGCATTGAATAGCTGTTGTTTACATAGTATTGACCCGAAATCTCTGCCTCAAATCTAACAGCAGACTGTAGAGTTACTCCTCTATCATAGACATAATATTATTAAATTCATGGAGAGAATTTAGAAAATTTATACACAAATATATCTTCTCTTCTATAACTTTTATAAATACCATAGCACCTCAAATAACTAAATTTAGCCCAATAATACTAGGACCACAGTCAGCAGTTTAGCTCGAGATCGAGAGAGAGAGAGAGTTGTTGTTGTTGTTGTTGTAGGGTTTAACGCCATTTTTCAGCACAAGATAGGCTATACATGGCAGCCAGTATTAATGGTGGAGGAAGAACCCGGGAAATCCCTGGAAAGAACCACCGACCCTCGAGAAGCTACTGGCAGCTTTCTCACATACCCACATTGGCCGAATCCAAGACCACTCGGCCACTCCAGAGTGAGAGAGAGTAAGTAATGGTGATACACAAATAAACATCAATTTTATAGACATTTTATTAAAAATAAAAGTTTCCACACAAAGGATTGGTCAAAATAAAGCAGAATACAATAATTTTATTCCTGAAAATAAAACGAAGAATCAAAAATTATAATTTTATTTTAAAAAATATCAGCAGTTTACATATTTTAAAGTCACTTGTAGCAATAAAGTCATCTTACTGATATCCAGCCAGTGCACAAGACATCTCACCCAAATACATAATTGCATCTTCATCCATTTTAGAGGTTGGCCGAATAACTTCTGGAACTTTTTTAAGTTTTAATATGCTATGTCTAGTCATGTGTACATGGTTTTGTGATTGCATCAGTCTGTACATCCACATCACTGATGCTAAATATAGCATACATCAAAGTTGGACTGGTCCATTATCAGGGTAAGCAAAGAATGATTGACAATTCAAAATGTTAAGGTTCATCAAGCGTAGCCAAAAAGGAGGGTATTTTGAATATGTGTTTCATAATTATGCCATGGATTAAATCAAATATATCCATATTTTTTCTTGCAGAATGGAGAAACAATTGAACAGTTTTTCAAAATATACCCTCATAATAGACTTGCCTCTTTGGGGCTCATCCCATCTTTGGCAAATTTGAAAAAGTGCAATAATTTCATCATACAGTTAGAATGGCTTTATCTATTTTCAATCAGATTGTTACAGCATCTGACCAGTTTAATGATTAATTGAAGACTAGAAAGTTTGCAAGAAGAAAAGTCACAAAAGTAAATTGATACAGATGACACTTGATCTACGCCAATTCAGTTCATGCATTTTCATTTAATTCTCTCTTAAATGAAGAAATAGTGTTCAGTTTCAGCCACTGTGCTAATTTTTACATCATTTCTGGCAGCATGTGCTGTGACTTGCACACAGCTAACATGCATGCATTTACATTTCTTTCGATTTACCTCTGGAATGCATCTATAGCTCAAATTGAGTGTCACCTGCACCTAATTTGGGTCAATAACTAAGTTTGAAATGAAAGATTGTCAGAAGACCAAATGTTACCTTTTAGACTAAGTTTTTCTTGTGCACACATGCACTTATTTCTTTGAAGAAAAAACAAAACATACTAGATAGCCTGTGTACTTATTATCTTTCTGCACTTATTTTCAAAATGGGTGTTATCCAGGTTGAACAGTCTGTTGAGGCAATGCATACAGTCATTAATGGATGCAGTATGTTGAGGCAATGCATACAGTCATTAATAGATGCAGTATGTTGAGGCAATACATACAGTCACTAATAGATGCAGTATGTTGAGGCAATGCATACAGTCACTAATAGATGCAGTATGTTGAGGCAATGCATACAGTCACTAATAGATGCAGTATGTTGAGGCAATGCATACAGTCATTAATAGATGCAGCATGTTGAGGCAATGCATACAGCCATCAATAGATGCAGTATGTTGAGGCAATGCATACAGTCATTAATAGATGCAGCATGTTGAGGCAATGCATACAGTTATTAATAGATGCAGTATGTTGAGGCAATGCATACAGTCATTAATAGATGCAGCATGTTGAGGCAATGCATACAGTTATTAATAGATGCAGTATGTTGAGGCAATGCATACAGTCATTAATAGATACAGTATGTTGAGGCAATGCATACAGTCATTAATAGATGCAGTATGTTGAGGATATGCATACAGTCATTAATAGATGCAGAATGTTGAGGCAATGCATACAGTCATTAATAGATGCAGTATGTTGAGGCAATGCATACAGTTATTAATAGATGCAGTATGTTGAGGCAATGCATACAGTCATCAATAGATGCAGTATGTTGAGGCAATGCATACAGTCATTATTAGATGCAGCATGTTGAGGCAATGTATACAGTTATTAATAGATGCAGTATGTTGAGGCAATGCATACAGTCATCAATAGATGCAGTATGTTGAGGCAATGCATACAGTTATTAATAGATGCAGTATGTTGAGGCAATGCATACAGTCACTAATAGATGCAGTATGTTGAGGCAATGCATACAGTTATTAATAGATGCAGTATGTTGAGGCAATGCATACAGTCACTAATAGATGCAGTATGTTGAGGCAATGCATACAGTTATTAATAGATGTAGTATGTTGAGACAATGCATACAGTCACTAATAGATGCAGTATGTTGAGGCAATTCATACAGTCATTAATAGATGCAGTATTTGGCATTAATAACAGTTAATATATTTAGTTTGGGAATTTTGTTTTTAAACAATGATTAGTTTCAAATATTTTTTGTACAGCTCTTAGAAAAATCTTTGTTAAAATCTTTCAGAATTCAGTTAAGTTATCACTAGTATTTATTGAAATTTTGCTGATGCCTGTAAAATGCTGACAGGAAGTTTCAAATATGATAACATTGCTATTTGGTTACAGTCAGTGTTCTTGGTTGTAGTACATCATGGTCAGGGTTTGTGTGGATAATATGACTGTCTTACACATCTTAATATTTTGTCATTGAATATTGTATACATAAAGTGTTTCTAATTGACATTGCATCAGGATTATTTTCTTAAAAGATTCACAAATTCTCTACCCAGGTTTAATATGCATCTGTGTACCGGAGACATATTGATCACCCCATCTGACCATTGTTGCATTTACTCCACAAAGATGCAGGTTTGGAAAATAGTATCATAATGTAGATTCAGTGCCCTTACTGACCCTCCAGCCATGCCAGTTGATTTTGGGACTGTCCAGTTAAAATGATTAGTGTGGACTATAGATTGGTGTCACAACTGATGGATCTAACTCTAAGGCCTGCCTTATTGTGTTATTCTTCCAGTAGATCGACAATGCAACTGGGATGATCAATATTGTTGGCATCACCTTGCTGGAGAACTATCCCATTGCACAACAATAAGAGGTTTGCATCCTTACAGATGTTGAATTAATGATCGCTGCAAATTGAAGACAAATGAAGAGAATTTCTCTAATGCAAGATCTGTTTTGATAATCTCTGCTAGATTTTGAATACCAATTATAATTTATTTTAGAGCACTTCAGATTGAAGATTTTGCATTTGAAAGACATCTGTCATCATAGCACATTGAGGGACATGTTATGACATCTGTCATCATAGCACATTGAGGGACATGTTATGAGAGGCAGTTTTACAATTTTGACAACAACAGGTAATACTTATTCTGCCTTCGGAGAGGAGAGCTGGCATTTGTGTTGGATAGGTATTACATGGATATTTGTGTATTGACCTAATGGAACATGTGTTAATACAGCAAAGTAGTTTGCTTTATTGTGTCATTAGTGGGATTTCTGAAATATAGTGCAGATTTTCCACATCATCTTCTCCAATTTCATTCAGTTTGGACTCAGTCATTCTAAAACTCTGTTGTCTTTGTTTAACATGACAAGTTGTTAGTACAGATTATGCATGCATTATCCATCATCAGTCTCAACCAATCCGGTGCACCAGTTGTGAACTTGGAAAAAGATATAATCATCTTTTCATTAGATACCAGTTTTCAGCTCAGTGAACACTGAAGAAGAAACTTCATGAAAATATCTCAGTTAAAGACACCAGAAATTTGTTTGCATAGCAAATAATTCCATCAAGTGAAACACTAAAATATATATATAAGTTGTGTGTATCCAGTCTACACAGCTGGATTTCAAATTTATTTATATCATTGGAATAATGTTATTATCATCAAGTGTTACAGTCAATGTAAGTAAATGATATTGAAGCCGAATTTTTTTTTAAATTCTGGGCATCCAGGTATGAATTGACTGACTGTAGATAAGTGTGTCTGTGTTGAATACATTCAGCTTAACTTTAAACAGCTGTGTAGTGGGGAAAAAAAGGCCAGGTAAATTGGAGAAGCTGTGCTTGGCCTGGAGCATACACATTTAGTTGTGTATTTGGTATTCAAAACAAAAACTTAACAAACCCTCTGTGTATTGGAACTTACCTTTCTGCACATAAGGTGTATTCTAACTGAATTAAATTTTTGGATTTTGAAGCAAAATGCAAGCAGAATTTGGAGATCTCAATGAGTTGCGACTTCACCAACAGGCAATGAGAGCCAGAAATAGAAGGCATACCCTAGCCAATCTGCGGTAAGTACAGCTATGTAACCAGATTTTACTCCAGACATTTTTGAAACTTGCACAGCCTGCTTCTGTATGGCTTTAATTACCATCATGTGGGGTTTTATTTAATTAATATATATATATATATATATATATATATATATATATATATATATATATATATATATATATATATATATATATATATATATATATATATATATATATATATATATATATATATATATATATATATATATTATTTATTCTTTTGTTGGAGGAGAGTTATAAAATTGGTGTTAAATTATGTTTGCATCCAAGAATCTATAACATTGCAATAATCCCTGGTGAATTTCAGAAGGTGTAGATTCAATCAGTTTCTTATATAGATTGGGGCTTCCAGTATAGAATGGGACTTCCAATATAGATTGGGGCTTCCAATATAGAATGGGACTTCCAATATAGATTGGGGCTTCCAATATAGAATGGGACTTCCAGTATAGATTGGGGCTTCCAGTATAGAATGGGCATTTCCTATATAGCATGGGGCCTTTTCATGTAATGACGATCATGTCAGTCTGTGCAAATAAATAAATATCTGACACAGAATTTTAGATTTCACTTTCTTTTGCGTAGAAGCTCATTGTATAACCCTAATTTACAAAAAATGTATCCCAAGGTAAATCAATTTAAAAATGTATCCCAAGGTAAATCAATTTAAAAATGTATCCCAAGGTAAATCAATTTATATATTTTACCTAGGGTAAAATAATTTATATATTTTTAACTCATTTGGCCATATTGCCTGGTGAACTTATGTTGTGTCACTGCATTGGTCATGTGTGATCAGTTTCCATGCAATTGCTTGCTCCTACTCTTTAGTTCACATTTCTGACTCGGATTTGATTAAATTTGGAAGATTGGCCTGTATAACTAAGATCTCTGATGAGTTCATTTACGAATGGGACACATTGTGTTGTGGGACTTAATCCCATCCATTTTTGATCTGCTGTGTAAAAGTAAACACCTACAGACCACCACCACCACCATCACCACACCTCAGTTGAGGCATGCTGATAGCATCTCCACTGTGGATATGATAGCTGACATTGCTGATTGACATTTGAACAGCCAATCAATCAATGCCAACCACTGAAAGACTGCAGTCAAGAGTGATCTACAAATCAGATATCTTGTCAAAGAATTGGTCATATTTATTTGAATCATATATTTTTGACAATAACAAAAATAATTTAATAGCTGAATTTACGCATACATTTAACTAGTTCAATTGTGACAGCATGTGTACTGTAAGGGACTGACCATTTAATTTATGGGATTGTATTGTTCTTTCCGGCCAAGATATATTTTTTCTTATTTCATCACAAGATAAAATACATTACAGATCAAATAATGGAATAATGCTTCTTTAATACTACAAATCAGATTGCAACAATTGTTTTCAAGCATTTACACTCCCTCCCAACCCCTTTAGAAAATGAAATGGTTTCTTCCTAGTAAAGACATAACTTAAGCATCTGTTCTAAAGAAATTGAGGCAGTGCTCATTGTGAACACTGTCAAAAAAATATTGACAAGAGTTAGCATCAAAAGATGATGTCATTTTCAGTAGTGGAAAGACGCGTTTCTGTCAAAAAGCCATCAAACTTGGAGTATTGTACTTACAGCCCCAATTATGGTCCCACCATTAACAATTGATAATTGTTTGTAATTAATCAAAATGAACTTTAACAAACCTCCCACAACTAATCTTCTTTTAGTTATGTTAGAGTGCCACTTATTTTACGGCTGCATTAGGCAGATATCGGGTCATGAAAATTGCCAAGAAACCAAAGTTAAGAAACAACAAGCCCTAATTTGTCACATGTGCAGCACATATCTTAATGGGTAATTCTTAATGGGTAATTAACATTATTAAAAACAATAATTACTTTCATTCAGTTTTTCATGCATTTATTTCAGATGATTGAAAAGAAAAATGTTTGAAGAAACATGAGGAACAGAATTGTTTTTATTTTATTTTTCTACATAGTTGAGGGAAAAAGATTTGAAATCACTTATCATTTTCCACTTATAAAGTTGTATGGTTTGGTTTGAACAGCGTTCATTGTATATATCACATAAAGTACGTAAAATATCTATCACATCAAGATAGACAGGATTTAGCAGACAGATTAAGCTTTTTGGTACAATATTTATTCATCTTCATATACTATTCATAACAATGGAATATGTAGGGATTCTGTAGAAAACTGATAGTTTATTAAAAATGGCACAGCGTCAATCTAACAATCAATATTTGCCTACTGTATAAAGTTGATAGATGATAACCAGATATACATTACATGATGAATCTTAATATATTGGAGAGGTCATATACTGAGTATATTGGAGAGGTCATACACTAGAGAGGTCATTTACTGAGTATATTGGAGAGGTCATACACTAGAGAGGTCATTTACTGAGTATATTGGAGAGGTCATACACTAGAGAGGTCATTTACTGAGTATATTGGAGAGGTCATACACTAGAGAGGTCATTTACTGAGTATATTGGAGAGGTCATATACTAGAGAGATCATATACTGAGTATATTGGAGAGGTCATATACTAGAGAGGTCATATACTGAGTATATTGGAGAGGTCATACACTGAGTATACTGGAGAGGTCATATACTAGAAAGGTCATATACTGAGTATATTGGAGAGGTCATATACTGAGTATATTGGAGAGGTCATATACTAGAGAGGTCATATACTGAGTATATTGGAGAGGTCATATACTGAGTATATTGGAGTGGTCATATACTAGAGAGGTCATATACTGAGTATATTGGAGAGGTCATATACTAGAGAGGTCATATACTGAGTATATTGGAATGGTCATATACTAGAGAAGTATTATACTGAGTATATTGGAGAGGTCTTATACTAGAGAGGTCATATACTGAGTATATTGGAGAGGTCATATACTAGAGAGGTCATATACTGAGTATATTGGAGAGGTCATATACTAGAGAGGTCATATACTGAGTATATTGGAGAGGTCATATACTAGAGAAGTATTATACTGAGTATATTGGAGAGGTCATATACTAGAGAGGTCATATACTGAGTATATTGGAGAGGTCATATACTAGAGAGGTCATATACTGAGTATATTGGAGAGGTCATATACTAGAGAGGTCATATACTGAGTATATTGGAGAGGTCATATACTAGAGAAGTATTATACTGAGTATATTGGAGAGGTCATATACTAGAGAAAAGATAGATAGGTATGGGTGATTGTGAACCATGTATTAATGTAAAAACACATTTTATCATTTTAGGAAGGTTTGCAATGCCATACATATAAGCATATTGATTTCATTAGAGTATATTGAATTTCAAAATAAAAATGTCTTAATTGTAAGTCAGAATGGTAAAGTGAAAAGAACATGTTTTTGAACTGTATATTGTTGGCATTGTAATAGAATGGATTCCACGGTTTCCAAATCTTCAGATATTCAGTACCTACCGTTGGAAACATAATTGTTTCCCAGGGGACATCACCTACATGATCATCAATGTTAGAATATGTAGATGTATTATGTTGATTCTGTAACTTTTGAAGTTTTGTATTCATGAGTTACTTGTAATTTCTGTTGCTAATGTATTCCAAAGTTTGATTTGTACAATGGCAGGAATTTAATTTTGATGCAACCGTAGTTCTGTAGAAATGGAGCAGAAGGATGGAGTGTTGTAGCTCTCACGAAAGATAAAATTGCATCATTGTTTGGAGCAAGTCCATTGTCCATTTTAAACAACTAATTTATTTTCTGACTTTCTCTGCTTATTAACTCTTTAACAACTACCTAGTACAGTACTGCTGCAGTGGCTTGCTCCTCGCTGCTGGAGTCAGTAACTGCAGCTGATTTGTGGGTTGACTATGAGAGCCTGTTGCTGCTTCTGCCAAACGATAACCTTTAGCTGATGATTTGGGGATATGGGCCAATTACTTTTAGTTATTTTTCTTCTAATTGACCAATTTATATACTAAAACCATGCATATATAAAAGCTGTAACTACCATCTCTCTGTGTGATTCTTTTATCCCACTCAGTTTCACAAGATTGATGAAAAAAATACATGAATTAAAC
Source organism: Sinohyriopsis cumingii (assembly GCA_028554795.2). NCBI lineage: Eukaryota > Metazoa > Mollusca > Bivalvia > Unionida > Unionidae > Sinohyriopsis > Sinohyriopsis cumingii. The sequence goes on from CM068824.1 coordinate 147,488,107, forward strand.
TCAGAACGTGCTGTTTGTAACAATTTGTCTGTCATTATTTTATAGTTTTATGTCAGACTACAAATATTTAATTGGTCATTATGTTCTACTCATTTTTAATTTGCTGTTGGTGATATTTGTAGAAGCAGTTAAGTTTTACACAAAGACAAACATTACACTGCCTGCATATTATGGGCACCTTATGCTGTCTCCTTTCAAATTTTGTTTGGCTTCTCTTTCATACATTTGGCTACATGGCTGTTAATTTCCACTATAATATGAAAATTTATTAATTGTGACTTACTAATTACCTATTATTCTTGCATAATTCTCTCTCTGCTTACTGCATATTATGTTTTTGTAAGTAATCACAGAGTCTACCAATTTCACTTATACTGACAGTACCTTTATGGATAGATGCTTTACTTCATTACATATGCAGCGTACAAGTAACTTAAAAGTCCCATATAAATTAAGTATATATCACTTTTAAGCAGAGTACAAGTAATTTATAAGTCCCATATAAATTAAGTATATATCACTTTTAAGTCAGGACAGTCTTTTGATTTTGAGAAAACTTTTAAAATATTTTTATGCTGTGAAGTTTTTGGAAATGTTTAATTTTGTCAGAGATCTATGCATGCAAATTGTGCTTTTATCTTTGGAAGAACTTCTTGTGTAGCAATTGTGAAATTCATAAAATCTGTATGATATAAAGTTGGAGATAGTTTTCAGAGATGGATCCTATATTGTATCCTATATACACTAGTGTAACGAACTCGTCAGCTGTAGAGTCATGTAAAACAGGTGAGTGATATTAAGCCCACTTAGGAATCTTGTTTTAACAGTTGCTGATATAATATTTTGCTTAGAAATTTTCAGCAAACAGAGAATATTGAATAGTGACAATTGTCGTAAAATTCTTAAAATCAGTATGATATAAAGTTGGAGATAGTTTACAGAGAGATTTGTTCTACATACACTGGTTTAGTCAACTGGTCAGGTATGGAGTTGTGTGGGACAGGTGAGTGATATTAGACCCACTTAGGAATCTTGTTAGAGTTACAGATAATAGTTTGCTTAGAAATTTTCAGCAATTTAGAATATTGAATAGTGACATTTGCCAGCTCACCTGGCCTTACAAGCAGGTACATTTAAGGTATGGTTTTGCACTCATTGTTGGTCATCTATTGACCAGTATGCATCCTGTCACATATTGTGTGTTGCATATTAGGTGTCCACCATAACTATTTCCAGTCTTCTCTCCAAAATCACTCAATTTGTTTGACTACATTTCATTGTCAGCATTGTAACATAAGGATCTTTAGGTGTTGTTGTTGAAAATAATTCCAATCCACCATCAAAAATGGTCACCATTACTAAGAAGAGAAAAAGACGAGAAAAGCTTGTACTGATCTGCCTTCATTATGGCTACCATTATTAACTGTTTCTGCACATCAGAATTGGATGAAATTTAACAGAAAGCTATTACACCACAAAAACTGTCAGGACGTTTCTCAATTTGACAGAAAGGACTTTGTCCCAAGTATTTTCAAATTTCATAAAATAATGCTGACTCACCAGTAAATGTGATGTTTTACAAGCATTGCTGTTCCAGCATCAAATGAAAACTTGGACATAAAAAATAGAAAAACCTTAAAACATTTTGTGAAAATTACTTGATAAAATTTGACAAAAAAATTAATGTGAATGCCTTTCACTGTTCTGTAGATAGTTCTGATCTACTGTCATGTATGTTTATAATTTAGTAATGTTTATTCATGACTGTAAATTTTAGCAATTATCTATAGCTAAATTTTGTGTGTATGCATAGGTTCTATTTTAAGATATTAAGATTGAGAAGGATCTAACTAGATGCTTACATACATGTTAAGGTTAGGGGCCCCGAGTGGCTGTGTGGTCTAAAGCGCTCTCCGTTACGGATCACTGCCATCTCACCTCTGTCTGTGTTGGTTCGAGTCTCGGATTCAGCCAATATGGGTATGTGAGAAAGCTTGCCAGTAGCTTCTCGAGGGTCGGTGGTTCTTTCCGGAGATTTCCCGGGTTCTTCCTCCACCATTAATACTGGCTGCCATGTATAGCCTATCTTGTGCTGAAAAATGGCATTAAACCCTATAACAACAACAACAACAACATGTTAAGGTTACTAACAATAACATGATGACAAGTTTGGGTATTTCTCCCATTGGACAGGTCAGTCAGATGGGTTCTTTGAAGAATTATTTTATTTCCCATTGGATGGGTTAAGTCATTTGGCTTGTTTTCTGATTTGCAATTTAGGAGTAGGCCTAAAATATGTTTACCTCTTGCACTGAATACGAATAGCTGCGGCTGGACAATTTTCTCATTCTTATTTCTTGAATTTTTGTTGTAACATCAAATCTGCAGATGTACTTTATGCTGTATTTAGATGGTATTTGAGAGGGTGCATTTGTTTGAGTTTTTCTGTGGAAATAGAAAGTGCTCATTAGACTGAAATATGATCCTGGGACTGTGATGAATTATTCAAAGGAGTTCAGGACAGTGCCAGTTTGATATATCAGGACTGTTGACAGATCTGTACATTCGAGGAATTTAAACTCATTCAAAACATTTGATTCTTTTTTACTTGAATAGAAATTTATTATGATTATTTTGGATTCAATTCATAATAGTATAACTTCCTCTTATATTTTTATTTTATAACTTTGATAATTAAATTTTTTTCAAAACTTGTTGGTCTTGCTTCTTTCTGTTATTTAGATTATGACCCTAGAGTTGTAAGACCACCATCAAATAGGCAACTCTGGCTAAAAACAACCCTGTAAGACCACCATCAAATAGGCAACCCTGGCTAAAAACAACCCTGTAAGACCATCATCAAAATAGGCAACCCTGGCTAAAAACAACCCTGTAAGACCACCATCAAATAGACAACCCTGGCTAAAAACAGCCCTGTAAGACCACCATCAAATAGGCAACCCTGGCTAAAAATAACCCTGTAAGACCACCATCAAATAGGCAACCCTTGCTATAAACAACCCTGTAAGACCACCATCAAATAGGCAACCCTGGCTAAAAATAACTCTGTAAGACCACCATCAAATAGGCAACCCTTGCTATAAACAACCCTGTAAGACCACCATCAAATAGACAACCCTGGCTAAAAACAACCCTGTAAGACCACCATCAAATAGACAACCCTGGCTAAAAACAACCCTGTAAGACCACCATCAAATAGACAACCCTGGCTAAAACAACCCTGTAAGACCACCATCAAATAGACAACCCTGGCTAAAACAACCCTGTAAGACCACCATCAAATAGACAACCCTGGCTAAAAACAGCCCTGTAAGACCACCATCAAATAGGCAACCCTGGCTAAAAATAACCCTGTAAGACCACCATCAAATAGGCAACCCTTGCTATAAACAACCCTGTAAGACCACCATCAAATAGGCAACCCTGGCTAAAAATAACTCTGTAAGACCACCATCAAATAGGCAACCCTTGCTATAAACAACCCTGTAAGACCACCATCAAATAGACAACCCTGGCTAAAAACAACCCTGTAAGACCACCATCAAATAGACAACCCTGGCTAAAACAACCCTGTAAGACCACCATCAAATAGGCAACCCTGGCTAAAATCAACCCTGTAAGACCACCATCAAAAAGACAACCCTGGCTAAAAAGAACCCTGTAAGACCACCATCAAATAGGCAACCCTGGCTAAAAACAGCCCTGTAAGACCACCATCAAATAGGCAACCCTGGCTAAAAACAGAAAAATGGTCCCCTTATCAAAGCATTCATACAGGATGAGTGGCATGATTTTGAAGTAAAAGCCTATAGCATCTCATTCTGCTATTGGAGGAATCAGGTGCTCTTCAGTGAGGAGGTACATTATTTTATAAGTCATATGATGTATCACATATAAAATTGGACACCTAAATCAAGTGTTTCATAGTCTAACAGTTTTATTGGTGTGGTAATAAAGGGATGGAAGAAACAAAGGAAGGTTGAGTGTATGCATACTTAGTGTCTGACTTTACTCCAATAATGCCCATCATTATTGACAAATGCTTACATGATGTTACCACTATTAATACCACAAAGTGTTTGGCCTAACTTATCTACCTAGCATTTTTGAAGATGGAGAGCCAAAAAACAGCTATTCATCAAAAAGGGGAGTGTTTCCAGAATTGCTGCATGTTATTTAGAATGCAAATCAGAATCAGAACAAATAATACTATTACTTGTGATTAATTCCTTCACCATCATAAACTTCTGTAAATGGTGAAGACAGACAAGTTGTAAGTTGTTTATTGCAAATAATAACTGCCTCAGCAAACCCTATTTTACTGTCATTAATATGTCTCAGATAAAATTTGAGAATTTTTTTTGTTGATGTCCATTCTCCTGTTTCCAAGAATACCTGCGAGGAGCTGCTTTGTCGGAAAGCAGCAGCTATGTAAGAAAGAGCTTTGAACTAAATTGTATCAATCTTGGATTGTCCTGAACCATACAGCAATTGTGCTAGTTGTCACAGCTGTATAGGAACAATAAGACACAAAAACCTGAGTGAATTTCTGAATATTTTGTTGTTCTGTCAGTTTAATGCAACAAAGTGAATGCATTGCAGACAGTATTCTGGCATGAAGTCCTTTCAAATTTTTACACACAATGCTGATCTGTAATTCATTATTGCCTATGTTACTATAGTTATCATGGCAGAGAAGAAGTTTTTCAATTTTATTAAATTATTTAAAAACCTGCTTAATAGAATTTACTGCAAGTCATTGTAAATTCATGGGTACTAACAATTTCAGGGTTTGCTTAGAAAATATATATTTATGGGCGATTCATTTAATGAATTTATTATTGAAAAGTGCATCATAAAACATTTAATATTGGTGTATATATCTCTACAAAAGATTATACTGTCATTCACAGTCATGCATTTATGTGCAAAATGGCCTAATTTCTACTGCAGTAATTGGGTTGTTTAGGTTAAGAGATCAATTGATAACAGTTAGCATAAGTGTGATCTGAATTAAAGAAGATAACAACATCCTTTTGCACATTTGTAGATGCAAACAAGCTAAAAATGAAACTATTGTAAATTGCAGTTATATTTTTCAGTGTTGTAAAAGTCCTCTATCAAAAACATAAAGCTGTTGACAATTAGGAATTATCCACTAAATCAATTCCTATGACATCAAAACAGGCATCATTGAAACATTGTAGCTTTTATCTTTCCAAAATGTGAGCAGTTCTGCAAAGTTGAGTTTCACTCTATCAACTGTCACAACATATCTGATATAAAATCTCTATTGCGTGCATGGTTTGATCATATGGAGTCCACTTTCTGTTGACTGAATTTTAATATCATGTCACCATGTCAACTCTGTAGGTGACTCGAAGATGTATCTGTGAACAAATTGTCCAAGGAGGAACTCCAGTTGATCTTTCATGAATGGTATTCAGTCCATGTGATTACTCAGTTAAGTGGAGATGTAATGTCAGATTATGTACAAAACAACCTGAACACTTCATCCCCTATGGAAACTAACATGACTGGATTATCCCCACACATGAACTTCCGATAGATGAGATTAAAATGGGCTTGGAGAAAGGAATCTAACTTGCTGGTTACTTAACCAACAGCTAGTTGTATTGTTGATTATGCAGCTAGTTGCTATACTGGCAATGTTTATTCATCAGCTAGTTGTTATAAAGTTTATTCATCAGCTAGTTGTTATAATGTTTATTCAGCAGCAAGTTATAATGTTTATTCATCAGCAAGTTGTTATAATGTTTATTCATCAGCTAGTTGTTATAAACTTTTTTTCATCAGCTAGTTGTTATAATGTTTATTCATCAGCTAGTTGTTATAATGTTTATTCATCAGCAAGTTGTTATAATGTTTATTCAGCAGCTAGTTGTTTTAATGTTTATTCAGCAGCTAGTTGTTATAAAGTTTATTCATCAGCTAGTTGTTGTAATGTTTATTCATCAGCTAGTTGTTATAATGTTCATTCATCAGCAAGTTGTTATAAAGTTTATTCATCAGCCAGTTGTTGTAATGTTTATTCAGCAGCTAGTTGTTATAATGTTTATTCAGCAGCTAGTTGTTATAACGTTTATTCATCAGCAAGTTGTTATAATGTTTATTCATCAGCTAGTTGTTATAAAGTTTATTCAGCAGCTAGTTGTTATAACGTTTATTCATCAGCAAGTTGTTATAATGTTTATTCATCAGCTAGTTGTTATAAAGTTTATTCAGCAGCTAGTTGTTATAAAATTTATTCATCAGCAAGTTGTTATAATGTTTATTCATCAGCTAGTTGTTATAATGTTTATTCATCAGCAAGTTGTTATAATGTTTTTTCATCAGCAAGTTGTTATAATGTTTATTCAGCAGCTAGTTGTTATAAAGTTTATTCATCAGCAAGTTGTTATAATGTTTATTTAGCAGCTAGTTGTTATAATGTTTATTCATCAGCTAGTTGTTATAAAGTTTATTCATCAGCTAGTTGTTGTAATGTTTATTCATTAGCTAGTTGTTATAATGTTTTTTCATCAGCTAGTTGTTATAAAGTTTATTCATCAGCAAGTTGTTATAATGTTTATTCATCAGCAAGTTGTTATAAAGTTTATTCATCAGCAAGTTGTTATAATGTTTATTCAGCAGCTAGTTGTTATAATGTTTATTCATCAGCTAGTTGTTGTAATGTTTATTCATCAGCTAGTTGTTATAATGTTTATTTATCAGCAAGTTGTTATAATGTTTATTCATCAGCAAGTTGTTATAATGTTTATTCAGCAGCTAGTTGTTATAAAGTTTATTCATCAGCCAGTTGTTGTAATGTTTATTCAGCAGCTAGTTGTTATAATGTTTATTCATCAGCTAGTTGTTATAAAGTTTATTCATCAGCAAGTTGTTATAATGTTTATTCATCAGCTAGTTGTTATAATGTTTATTCATCAGCAAGTTGTTATAATGTTTTTTCATCAGCAAGTTGTTATAATGTTTATTCAGCAGCTAGTTGTTATAAAGTTTATTCATCAGCAAGTTGTTATAATGTTTATTCAGCAGCTAGTTGTTATAAAGTTTATTCATCAGCTAGTTGTTGTAATGTTTATTCATTAGCTAGTTGTTATAATGTTTTTTCATCAGCAAGTTGCTATAATGTTTTTTCATCAGCAAGTTGTTATAATGTTTATTCAGCAGCTAGTTGTTATAAAGTTTATTCATCAGCTAGTTGTTATAAAGTTTATTCATCAGCAAGTTGTTATAATGTTTATTCAGCAGCAAGTTGTTATAATGTTTATTCAGCAGCTAGTTGTTATAATCTTTATACATCAGCTAGTTGTTATAATGTTTATTCAGCAGGAAAGCAATGAGGCCTATGCAAAGGGATGGGATGCTCAAAGCATAGCTGTCACTTTCAAAAATTGAATCATTTGACTACAAGCAACAAGACTTAAACATCCAGATCAGGAACCCTGCAGATATTTACATACGTTATAAAATGTTTTACCACACTAATGCTGTATGATGTTATGGGATATTTTTTAGCTTTAGACTGAAAGCAGAAAATAAAGGAACAACTACTATTGTTGTCAATAATAATAATAATAATAATAATAATAATAATAATAATAATAACTGCTTTATTTATTGAAGGTAACACAGTACAGGTGTAAGATTAAAACTTCCCTGAAGCCCTTATCTTTACTAATATAACCATATTTTTTTTAAATAAATGTGGCAAAAATCATTGATGATAAATATATAATCAACTAAGAAAGGGAGATAAAATGTCAACTCTTTTGTTTAAAATCTGCAGAGGCAATTGGTAATGTTTCTTATACAAAATATAAAAGCAGAGAAATACATGATTTTATATGGAGCACATACACTGTACTGTGAGATTTAGAAGAAGAAATGTGATGCTGAATTTGTGAACGGTAGATTATCTGCTAATAAAGTGATCAATATTGATCAATATTATGTGAATTAATTCAGCATCATATAGTGACCTAAGTACATGCAGTATCAAAGTACAAAACATCAGTGATAATTAATTCAATAATTGGCTTATTGATATTTAAGTCCATGCTTAAAAATAATTATTTCCGATTGTGTTGACGTCAAGTATAATCTCCTGATGCATTTAACACAGTGTCATGTGTCAGTCAAACCCTAACATGTGGTGATGCCTATAGATGGACCAGCAACAGAGGTAGGAAGAATCACCCATTTTACAGGCATGCTGGAAACTTGTTGGACTTTTTAGGCCCAGCTAATATTCCTCCCCAAGCTGACTACCACTTCAAATTATGTACAAATTCATATCATCAGACATATTTTGATGAAATTTTTAGTATATATTAAAACATAAAAATACTCAGATTAAAATGATGTACATGCAATTGTTGCTACCAGACCTACTCACTGACAGGTCAGTTCGGGAATGTAATTTTTAGGGGGTTTCTTTTGTTCTGTTGCCCCATATTACACAGCAGTGATTGGTATGGCAGTTAAATAGAAGCATATTAAAACCATTTTCTACATTCCAGATTTAAGAAGACATTTCAGTTTGAAGAACAAATTAAAATTGATCAGTGTGAACTTTTGATTGTAAATATGGGATATTCCTTGCTCCTAGAGAATGTGCATATTCACAGTATTGTATAATATCTGTGTCAATTTTTGAGTTGGAAGTTTTTGCCTTGGTACAACAACCATATATACTGTTTTGTCATGCTTTGTGAACATTATTTCTAGTCTCAATGAAATTTTTTCACTGAAAGTTGAATAGGCCTAGAGAGAAGACTGGTTCATGCACCAATAATAACAACAGATACAAAAATAGTATACGTTAGAAAAATAGGCCTAGAGAGAAGACTGGTTCATGCACCAATAATAACAGCAGATACAAAAATAGTATGCATAACAAAAATAGGCCTAGAGAGAAGACTGATTGATGCACCAATAATAACAACAGATACAAAAATAATATGCATGACAAAAATAGGCTTAGAGAGAAGACTGGTTCATGCACCAATAATAACAACAGATAAAAAAAATAGTATGCGTAACAAAAATGGTGGCTGAAAATTTCTGAAGAAATATCTCATACAGTGGTCAGATGTTTCTAGAATGTCACAAAATTGGTATTATTGGGAAATAACATCTTCAAGAAGAAAGTCAGTTCACAAGAAATTCAAGTTAGGATGAATAGTAATGTATCGTTCTCTCTGCTTTGCATGTAACCTTTTGTCTCTGGATACTAATCTCATATTGTCTTCCAAATGTGAATCATTTTACATTGCTTGTCAACATTATACTAGAATGAGAAAAGTTTTATTCATCAGAGGGAAAAGATCTCATTCTTTCCTAATACTAGACTTTTTAAACCAAGCACCAGTGTATGTCTATGGAATAAGATCTTTTCATTTCTCATTAAAATATATGTAGCGTGAATTATTTATGTTCAATTTGGAGATGAAAAAGAAGTCCTGCTGTAGCTTACCATTTGTCATCCTTTTGATGAAGGTAAGAATCAATATCTTGTGTATTAGCATAATTAACACAGCCCTATCAGAGTTGAAACTGAGGTGTATCATGGAGGGTAGGGGGGTTGCCACCACAACAATGTATGCAAAGGAACTCCCAACCAGCAGAGAGAATTGTGACTTTTATGTAGGCACTAGCATATATATATATATATATATATATATATATATATATATATATATATATATATATATATATATATATATAACTCAAGAGATTGTGGACTATGGGGTCTCCATGGCATCAACTTTTCATTTAGGTATGTGGTCTTGAACTAAGCTAATGAGCAGAAAACATTTTTTTATTAGACTTGCTATGGCTATGACCTCTGATCTTATGGTCCCAGAATCTGTATATTCTTTGATAACTTTTAAGTGCAAGTCATCAACACAGTTTTCTCAAGGAACTTGATGTAGAACAAAATTATTCTGTAATACCCATTTTTCTTGGAGCCACAATGTCTTTGACCTTTTGCCCCCCCACCTCATTAGGACTCCTTCAAAGCTTAAGTGCAAAGTTCTGCAATATTGTGATCAATGTAAGTTACTAGGCAAGAAAAAAAAGGTCCTCATCTAATGGTAGATAAACCTACACTTTCAAAATTAAAACTGAACAGCTGTTGCTAAATGGATTTTGATAGAAAAATTATCAAAACAAGATCTGTTTTTGTGTGTCATGTAGCAAACTTATGTGAGAGGAATAGCTATAATTAATTTAGTGTACATTGGCAGATGACACTCCATTAATGTCAGATCAGTGTGTATTCAGACAAATCATGTATGTAGTAATGGTACTAAGTAATGAATCTAGCTTGTGTGACAATCATAGTGTCCAGCTTATATGACCATCATGGTGTCCAGCTTGTGTGACAATCATAGTGTCCAGCTTGTGTGACGATCATAGTGTCCAGCTTGTGTGACGATCATAGTGTCCAGTTTGTGTGACAATCATTGTGTCCAGCTTGTGTGACAATCATAGTGTCCAGCTTGTGTGACGATCATAGTGTCCAGCTTGTGTGACAATCATAGTGTCCGGCTTGCATGACCATCATAGTGTCCAGCTTGTATGACCATCATGGTGTCCAGCTTATATGACCATCATGGTGTCCAGCTTGTGTGACAATCATAGTGTCCAGCTTGTGTGACAATCATAGTGTCCAGCTTGTGTGACGATCATAGTGTCCAGCTTGTGTGACAATCATAGTGTCCAGCTTGCATGACCATCATAGTGTCCAGCTTGTATGACCATCATGGTGTCCAGCTTGTGTGACAATCATAGTGTCCAGCTTGTATGACCATCATGGTGTCCAGCTTGAATGCCCATCATAGTGTCCATACTGAAGGAAAAATACAGTGACAAATTTCATGTGTAAATTGGTTTGTCAGATCATCCAGGATAACGATATAGAATATAGAATAAGTCCTACTGCCAGGATATAGAATATACAATAAGCCCTACTGTCAGGATATAGAATATACAATAAGTCCTACTGCCAGGATATAGAATATACAATAAGTCCTACAGCCAGGATATAGAATATACAACAAGTCCTACTGCCAGATATAGAATATACAATAAGCCCTTCTGTCAGGATATAGAATATACAATAAGTCCTACTGCCAGGATATAGAATATACAATAAGTCCTACTGCCAGGATACTGAATACAGAATAAGTCCTACTGCCAGGATATAGAATATAGAATAAGTCCTACTGCCAGGATATAGAATATACAATAAGTCCTACAGCCAGGATATAGAATATACAATAAGTCCTACTGCCAGGATATAGAATATACAATAAGTCCTACTGCCAGGATATAGAATATACAATAAGTCCTACAGCCAGGATATAGAATATACAATAAGTCCTACTGCCAGGATATAGAATATACAATAAGCCCTACTGCCAGGATATAGAATATACAATAAGTCCTACAGCCAGGATATAGCATATAGAATAAGTCCTACAGCCAGGATATAGAATATACAATAAGTCCTACTGCCAGGATATAGAATATAAAATAAGTTCTACAGCTAGGATGTATAATATACATTAAGTCCTACTGCCAGGATATAGAATATACAATAAGTCATACTGCCAGGATAAAGAATATACAATAAGTCCTAAAGCCAGGATATAGAATATTCAATAAGTCCTCTGCTGTCTGCAAAGTTGCATTATGTTCCACTACCATATTTTCTCATTCATGGTCAGCTGCAGAATACTTTAATGGCCACAAAGGGTCTGAGTTGATTATTACCATATACAAGATTTTTATATCTGGACTTTGTTGAAATTTTTGGGTGGGTAAATTTGATTAGGTTGAAAACTCATAAAACAAAATGCTTGACATTGGTGTGAAAAAATATGTTCCCATCATGTGCATGCTCATAGTAATGATTTACTATAATTACTGTAAATCTTGGGACATCAAAAGATAATTATTTTTTTCGTGTTCCAAATTTTGCATGCATGTAAAAAATAGGAGAAAATTGGTAAGATTGTCACACATCACACAGCAGTGACTAACTATTTCAGTAGACTTTTAAACAACTATGGTTGTTGTTTCTATTTTTTTGCATGATGAACTAAAGGTAAAAAGACTTTTAATTAATGTGCCAGTTAGAGTTAACCTAGGAGACCTGTATTATAATGTACAGTACTTACACAGTGCAAATCATGTTTAGCATCACTTGTATCCTTGTTTATTCCCAAAATTATTGGATGCAGATTTTGCTTTATTTATTGTTTTTACCAGATCACATTCTTCCAGATTAAATTTTGGCTGGACGTACATAGCTGTTTCAGTTACCGTTTTTCAGTGATATAAAAGTTATTGTTTTTCAGTGATATAAGAATTACTGTTTGTTTCAGTGATACAAACCAACCCCAAGAGTGTTAATCTAGATGAAAAAGTACACACATTTAATTGTACAGGGCACATAACTAGCATATATTCGCATAGCTGTCATATATTCATGAAAGAATGATCACAATATAGGTTGAAATTCTTAATGAAGATTGACTAAGTTCATCAATGATCAATTTTAATTTGAGTTTTGGCATTAAAATGGCTATTTACTCCATAATATTAACATGATTTCTGTAGCTATGTCAATGGGTATTCATTTCAGGTTGCTCACATTAGAGAAAACTACAACTGAGCTTTTACAATATTCCGATTATTTTCAAGCATTATTTCTGAAATTTCTTTATTGTATTATGAAGTTATTATTTAAGTTTAGTGCAGTGGTGACTGTGATTCGAATCCAAGGGATGTGCTTCATTCAGCACAAGTTAAAATCTTCAGTGTGTGTACATGTGGTGATGCCATGATGTAAATATGCTTACCAAGTGTGAGCATTGAATTAAACCCTATTGTTGTTCGCTGTTGTCCTATTGGGATCACATTATAATGAGTTAGGTATTTACACTTTCAAGGCAAAATCAATTTTAATGAAGTAATGCATAAACAAACAAAAGTTAACTAGAGACAGAAGGGAGAATTTACTGTTATAAATGTGTACACATTGTCATAATCCAATCAAATGATATGTATTTTAATTAAGTAGAAAGAATAAGAAAACAGAAGAAAAATTTAATAAATTTATTTACTTTTTCAACAGTAATTATGTTTAACAGTAATAATTCATTGTGATGTTCCTTTATGAAATGCAAAGTCATTTTTTTGTTGAGAATGGTGTTATGATCAATAAAATACATTGATTAATTAGAAGAAAACAATTTTGAAGGTGTCAAAAGACATATAGTATGGCAATAAATTGTTTTAATTTCCTGTTCCAAATCTTATAGGTCATTAAAATCACTTTTGAAAATAATTAATAATTAATAATTAAGACTTATAGTCATAATGGGCTACTTACATTTGGTACATACTAAAAGCCTTTCATTTTGGAGTTGTATTCACTTTCAAACCAGATTATCTATCATAGATCATGACATTGAGATCTGTTTTCTGGATTTAACCATCGGCATGTTATGAGCCACAAGGTATACAAGGTCGGAAGTTCCAGGGAAATTGTCATCTCTTGGCTACCATAGATATTCAGTTATACGTCCAAACACACTGCATAGACCCAAACCTGCCATTGCATAATGTGCTGGCAACTGTGGGTCTGTACACTTTCTTAGGACTAAACAGTTTAACAAATGACAGATCCTTTTCTGCTTTGCATTATGTGATGGCAGATCAGGGTCTGTGTTGTTAGCTCTACTGATTACTCCAAGTTGTATGAGAGTGCGGTAGTTTGAGCAGGTACTACCCCCTCACAAGTTATATGAGAGTGCAGTAATTTTAGCAGGTACTACCACCTCGCATGGCATACTGAGATCAAGATGTGCCCTTATAATGGATATTTTTCAGAGACTACACCAGCCATGTGAGGATTGGTTTGGTATCATTTTACACAGTTACATTATCAAAGATGATTACATATTATTTCTTTTTCTTTTACAGCACTTTTAAGACTTTATCAGCCATATGATGTTAAGGAAATGTGAGTTAATAGATAAAACTCAGCATAAAAGGCTGTCGCTGCAAAACGAAATTTTAAAACAGAAGTCAATTTCAGTTGAAGCAAGAAAAAGTAATGTAAAACAAACTTGGTCAGAAGAGAAAAAAAGATCCAGACTTCAGCAAAATGGTTTTCAGATTTTTTTAAAAAAGCACAAAGAAAACAGTCATAAAGATGTTTGATGTAAATAGTGGAACAAAGCTCAAATGAGTCAAATAAATAATTTAAAACTAATAGTGGAATGAAAAACTGAAACACCGAAGCTATGAATGGTACAATGAAACACCCAAGCTATGAATGGTACAATGAAACACCCAAGCTATGAATGGTACAATGAAATGCCAAACAAGTAAATTATATTTAAATAAAAGAAACTCAACTGATTTAGGGATACTTGTACACTTGTACACTTTGGATACTTGTACATCATCATTTACATCAAGGTTAAAGCTCAGTATCTCAAGGTTTTCATTTTCCACCATAACTCACAAGCCCTTGTAGGTTTTCACTTTCCACCATAACTCACAAGCCCTTGGAGGTTTTCCCTTTCCACCATAACTCACAAGCCCTTGGAGGTTAAAGAATGTAACTTGTTATGCTCGTTATTTGAAAGTGTTACATGCCACTGTGGGGGTGGGGATTGGGATTTGGGGGATGGTGTGTTTGGGGGATCTAGTCTTGAATTTAGTAAAGGTCACAGAATACTATCTGAAGTATTCTATCACATTTTCCTTTCTTAAATAATTTAAGATTTGTTTGAGATTTAAAGATGAAACTAGGGATACATGTTCAGTTTCATTAGTGTGTACAACATCACAGTGGGTGTGTGTATTCTATTTCAAGGTTATAGTCAAGGGTCATTATTTTATATGTTATTGCTTTTCCATTAGATACTACTGGAGCCATTTGAGATATATGGGGTCTTCAGGGTCAAGGTAACATGCCAATATATTAAGTTTCAGTAGTGTTTTACCTTACACTCTATTAATTGCCAGTTGCTGAAGATAAATTAAATTTGGTTCACTTGTATATTGTCATTTGAAGAAGTTATGCATGTAGGGTTCTATTTTCAAGGTCAAGGTCACATACATATATTTCATGGTTTCTTCTGATTTTGCTTTGTCTTAAAACCTGTTTGAAATTCAGGGATTCCTTCTTCTCACAGTCAAGGTTTTATCTTCCACCTGAAGGTCACTGATCAGACATTTTTTGCGTGCACTTTTACTCCAGTGCCCTTGGAGAGTGAGACCTAAAACTTGGTTCTTTTCAGTATTTATCTAATTACATACTTGACAGCTCTATTTCTCAAGAGTCATGGCCAGATACAATTTTTTGTTGTACACTTTTTGTTACCTTACAACAGAAGATGGAGAGAAATTTAATTTGCAGCTCTTGCTTGATGTCAAAATTTTGGTGGTGATGACCTGACATTTGTTAATGAAGCCTCCAGATCACACTGTTTATAGTAATTTTAGTTTCCTAGGTTGAGTGAAAATTGTGTCCATCCTTTCTGTATGGATAATGGAATCTCTAAAATAATTGCAGAGGAAATGGCAATTTTTATAAATGTTTGTCTGCCTGTTGAGATGTTCAAATAAAAAGAGTATAGGCAAACAGAATATAGGCAGAGTATAGGCAAACAGAGTATAGGCAGAGTATAGGCAAAAAGAGTATAGGCAGAGTATAGGCAAACAAAGTATAGGCAAACAGAGCCTTGGTGTTTAAAATTATCTTGGAAAATAATTCTTCAGATCAGTGTAATTTGCATAAGTTGACAGTTTTGCTAAATAAGCAAAATGATGTGTTCTTAAAAGGCTTCAATAGTTTCTAACACTTCCAGTAATTTTTGTGTGTGATTAGGTGATGCATGAATCACGTGACAAACATTCTGAATTAAATTTGTGTCTGCCTGTTACAAAGAAAGGTGAGAATGAGGATTAAAAACGAATCTGAATTTTCATGAAGTATCTGTGCTTTAGGGCATACAATCTGAATGTGTTTCTGATATTTTATAGTTTTTAGATTGCGTGGTTATAAGTCCAGGTGAACCTACGGTCTTTCAAGTATTGTTCATCATGAATTGTTTGTTCAGAATTGCTATATCAACTTCATCTAAGAACTACTTTTTCAAACTTTGTGTCAAAAACTACTTTTTCAAACTTTTTGTCAAGAACTACTTTTTCAAACTTCGTGTCAAGAACTACTTTTTCAAACTCCATGTCAAGAACTACTTTTTCAAACTTCATGTCAAGAACTACTTTTTCAAACTCCATGTCAAGAACTACTTTTTCAAACTTCATGAAATCATATCTATCCATGATTGAATATAACCACTGCAACAAAAAACAGAAAAATACTTGATGTGACATTTCAAAAACTTTTTAACCAAATTTGATGGAAGGCATCCTGGCATGAAAGATTTTAAAGTTGCTTCAATGAATGCTGATTGGCTATTAGATATGACTTTCATTGATAAAGACAAAAATAGGTGGAATTTTTTTTTTAAAATTGCTCAGTGGAATTAACTCGATTTGACATAAAACATGCTGACATAGATACATTTTGTAGAAATGGCTCACCATCAGATGTGAATAAATGATTTCTCAAAAACTGAATAGAATTTGGCCTTGACATATGCTTGACAAAATTTAGCCAAATTTTCATAAATTCTTTCAAATTGGTTCAAATGATGTATATCCACCATCAGTTAATGGTCACCATTATGAAAAATGGAATAAATTTAAAACAAATTACAACAACTTTACAAAACAACTTGACAGAATTTGACCAAATTTGATTTAAAGCATCCTGGCAGAAATGGCTTCGAATTTATTTTGTGAATGATACTAATCTGACATTATATATGGCTGCCATAAAAATCAAATACTAAAACCTAAAAGTGCCTCTATCTGAAAAATGATTTCATAGATTTGGACTGAACTGGAAAGCATTCTAACATAAATTTCATTTCAAGTCATTCAAACGATATGAATCCTACTTTATTGAATAATAAAATGGCTAACAGAATTGGACCATCTCCTGCAGAAAGCTTCCTGGCGATGAGGTAATATTGGAGATACGATGGTGTTTTACCATCAAACATGGATGAATGTAAAAAGAAACTTACAGAAGGTTGAACCAATTGTTTTTGTTACAGGTCCATTTCTACAACGTGTTAGGTGTCAGTGTATGAAGGTGGTTACTTGATGAATTCTTCACTTCTTCTAGTTTTATCAGCACACTTTCTAGATGGCAGCAAATTAGTTCCAGAGCCATCTGCAACTTGTTTTGTTTAGGATTTAAAAAGGAGTGTTGGATATTGGATTGCCATAATGGTTGAGTGATTGCAGGTTGTTCTTGTATGACTTTTGATATTCCCATGTGGTGCAAATTGTTTCAGAGTTACAGAATTCTTGATTAGATAAATCCTCAAGTTTTGTGCTGTTTTCCCTCTCTCCAAATTTGATGTTTGCTAATTGGTTAAAAATATATAACAAAATTGTCTTCTGAAACTAGACTGGGGAAACATGATTAGAAACTTTAGGGCACATAAAGGTTCATGGTCATATCGATATTGTCTGTATTTGTCCTCAAATCTTTATGAACCGTGTGACTTGCTCATGCAGTTTGTTGTAGGAAATTTGTGAGCTATGGTGTTTGCTCTTCTAGTTTGCTGAGTTTGTTCTTTTTTTAGTGTGCTGTATGAAATATGTGAATTAGGTTTCTTTTGTGTGCTGTATGAAACGTGTGAATTAGTTTTCTCAAGTGTGCTGTATGAAACGTGTGAATATGTTTTCTTTTGTGTACTGTATGAAATGTGAATTAGTTTCTCATGTGTGCTGTATTTATAGGTTACTGCATTTGTATGGGAAAATATGAACAAGTTTGTTTCAGAATAATACTGCATGACCTTTGGGAGTACAGGATTATTATGAGAAAATGAGTTCCTATTTTGCCATACAAATGCAGTAACCTTTGTATTATATGCTCATTTTGTTATTCTACCTAAAGCTTAATTAAAAACAGGAATACTACAAGAAATAAAGTAATTAAATTTATGCTGTATTCAAAAATAAATACACCACTGTAGATTCATCAATACACAATAACAATATTAATGCACACACAGCACTGCCCAGTGACCTTTGAATTTCCTAATGTATGCTCAATAGTAGTTTGAAAAAGAACTATCATTTTGGTCTACTTAAAATTGAAATTTAGAGTCATATTGTGAGTGAATATGTTCAGTATCATAAAATACGGCATGATTCTGACAATGTAAAGTTAATGGAGACAAAAATGAGCATATAATAAGAAATGTGTCAATTTCCTCGTGTACAGTATGAAATGCGTGAATTATTTTTCTTATGTGTGCTGTATGAAATGTGTGAATTATTTTTCTGATGTGCGCTGTTTGAAATTGCCTGTGTATGATGTATGAAATGTGTGAACTATATTTACCCAGTATAAGGGTTGCTGCATTTGTATGGGAAAAAATGAATAAGTTTTTGGGATGTAAATACTGCATGACCTTGGGAGTGCAGTATATCCATCCGATGAAACGAGTTCATATTTTCCCATACAAATGAAGTAACCTTTTTATTATATGCTCATTTTTTTATTCTACCTAACGCTTAATTATATTAACAAAATACACTACAAGAAACAAAGAAAATGAATGAATGCCATATTCCAAACTAAATACACAAGCGCAGATTCATCATTACACAACAACAACATTATTACTGCGCACATACATAACTCCACCCAGATAAATTTGAACTTAGTAGCATGCTCGACATGACTTTCAAAAGAAAATGGCATTGTCTAGTTAAAATTGAAATTTGGAGTCATATTGTGAATGATTGCGCATTGCAACAACTTTTCCATTTGATCTGGAATGAATAGATTTTTGCATTTTTTTTATTCTACGAAATTTCGTGATTTTGGACTGGATTTATATGTGACAGTTCCACATGAATTACATTGGATTGAAGAAGCGAGGGAGAAGCGTGTTGACATCTGCAAATGTGTTTCTCTTTCTGTCATTGAATGTTTGAAATCATAATGTGGGAAAAATATGAAATCTTTCAATTGCAATTATCAAAAAGATGCTATGGAATTTAATGCTTATTTCATTTTGAGTGCAGTAAGGAGGATGTAATTGCACTTATATTCAAAATTACAGTATAATTTTGAAATGCATAATCAAGATTGAGAACCCCTATAACATGGCTCATGTAATTCGGATTTGCAGAACTAAGAAAGTACATTTTGAAGAAATTCAGGATGTAAAACTATAAGTACATGTATTTTTTTTTTGCCATTCTTATTACCAGCTAAAGAAGACCGTTTATCGTTTGTCACTTGTATGTTATTTGTAAGGACCCTTTGCTGATGTCAACTGTATAGCTAACCTAAAATCGAAACATTGTATCAAAAAAGTTAATGCGGAATGTGCCAAAGCAGCTGGAATGTGGCAGTCCTCGAAACATCTGCTTTACTTCATTGAGAAACAAATTTAATCAACCAAAATGTAAAGCGCCTACTACATGAGTATACATGATTTGTTTACAAATCAAAAGTGCTGGCGTCTGCATCAATTGTTTGTTTGCAATAGAAAGTAGCCTTTATGCACGTGAATGCAATATGAAGGTGTGCAGTATCATAAAATATTGAACAATTCTGACAATGTAAATTTAACGGAGAATAAAATGAGCATATAATAACATTTGTTCTTGTTGTTCTGTATGAAATAATTTCTAAGCTCATCTAGTATACTGTAAGAAATATAGGAACTATACAGTTTGCTCATATGCTGTATTAAACATAGAACTACTGTATATACTATCTTATAAGTCAATTCAAACTGCAAACAACACAGATTCTGATATGCCGTATCATAATGTTCCTGCAGATCAGGCTCTATGTTGTTTGTTCTTCCCATTATACCTATCAAATTGCACAGATCCAAATCTGTTGGTGCATTATGCGATGGCAGATCTAGGTCTGTGCAATTTGCAGTTGGACTCATTTAAGTGAACGAGTAGATATGGTATGCAATTTGGTCATATAAAAGTTGTCCAGCAGCTTCCTGTGGGTAATGGCAGTTCTTTCTGTGATCTGTCTAGGTTTGTCCAACATCAGATATGTCTGCCACTTACAGCCTAGTATGTTCTGGAAAATGGTTTTAAACCTCACAAAACTCTAAAACTCTTTATCAGTGAATCCTTCAGTTTAAAATAAATATTTTATTTTTTTAAGCATGACATTATTGGATGTTGGTCACAGTTGTCTACAGTTTTTGGTATTATTTGGAAATGAAAATTTATAGCAATAGCATGTGTGTTAATTCAATTTTTTCTGGTATTAGGAATTCCAGTTTGCAAAATATCTTAATTTTTCTGTGAAAGGCTAGAGAACATTGGGCCACAGATATCTGCAAACTGTGATAAGTAAAATCAATTAATTGATCTGTTACATTTTCCTTAAAAAATTATTACTTTCTTTTAGTTGAAAAATATTTCAGTTTTCATGGATAAATGTGCAATGCATTGAACTTTGCAGGAACATGAAACTTTAATTCAGAAAGTGAGAGCTGGACAGTTGGTTGCAGGAAGCAGTTTGATTCCTTTCATGTGTTTGATTCTGACTGTCATACAGGTGTTGAATGTTGTGTAAATAATTTGATAAGGCACTTCACAGGTGGTAATTCCATTCTAGTGAGATAATGGATTGTACAAACAGGGAGGTTGATATGCTAGGTCAGAATTCTGGAATGGGATAATGGGTTGTACAGGTAGTAGGTTTGATATTCCTGGTCAGGAATGTGGAATGGCACCACAGGAGCATAATACTCATAATGATTTAATCAATCTTAATTTGTTCCAACTCATCTCTTCAATAACAACTTGGATGTATAGTAGTTGGAATAGAATCCTTCAATATATCTAAGGTTTAAAACTGCAGTGTCTATAATTTTTGTTCTGATATTTCTGCCTGAAATTCACACAATTGCTTTTAATTCCATAAAGTAGTCTTTCATAAATTGTTAGTGAAAGCCAAGAATGCCGTATTGATTTTGAATCAGATTGTTACTAACGAGGTGGAAAACATCCTTTTAGTGAAGCTGCTGTCTGTTTTTACATGAACAAGCCCCTTTCAAATAAATTTATCGATACCAAATCTCTCTTGAAAACAGTCATACCTTAAAATGATCATTTTGAGGAGAAATCATGTCTTGATCTATATAAAATTAGCCCATGGTTGTTGCAAATACATTGATGTTCTTTTGTCCACCATTCTGTTTAATTATTTGCATATATGGATGTCTGGAATAGACTAAAGTAATTAGGAAATTTGAAAATCCAGTGAAATTCATTTGTTAAAAGTATTTTCCTGTCTTTATACAGTAAAGGGACCAGTCTAGCAATTTACTCATGGAAATTTATTACCTTGTTGATTCTTTCCTCCAAAATGATGGTCTCAGACCCTATTTCAAATCACCCAAGAAAAATCTGTGAAAACAGTTAATCAAAACAGAACAAAATATGGGATTTATGATTGTGAATGGTTCTTGTACCAGTGATACATCACAAGCAATGATATCAGTTGCTAAATATAGCCACCAGCTTGTTTTAAGACAATATATATATATATAATTACTACAGGTTATTATGTGTTGCTGGATGCTTTATCTGAAAACAATATGGTCACAGCTTGGCACAATGACATCATCATCTTCTATTTTTAGCACAAGGTTCATTTCAGTACAAATGCCATGAGATATGCTGAAGAAGGTATAAAAAGAAGTAGCTGCAGATTTTGTCACAATGTAATGTTCCTTTTAGTAGTTCACTGGTTGACTGTATATTTTGTCTCATCGTAATGTTCCATTGAGTACTTCACTGGTTGACTGCAGAATTTGTCTCATTTAATGTTCCATTGAGTAATTTACTGGTTGACTGCAGATTTTGTCTCATTTAATCTTCCACTGAGTAGTTCACTGGTTGACTGCAGAATTTGTTTAAGTGTAATGTTCCTTTGAGCATTTCACTGGTTGACTGCATAATTTGTCACAATGTAATGTTCCTTTTAGTAGTTCACTGGTTGACTGTATATTTTGTCTCAATGTAATGTTCCATTGAGTAGTTCTCTGGCTGACTCCAGATTTTGTCTCATTGTAATGTTCCATTGAGTAGTTCTCTGGTTGACTGTATATTTTGTCTCAATGTAATGTTCCATTGAGTAGTTCTCTGGTTGACTGCAGATTTTGTCTCATCGTAATGTTCCATTGAGTAGTTCACTGGTTGACTGTATATTTTGTCTCAAAGTAATGTTCCATTGAGTAGTTCACTGGTTGACTGCAGATTTTGTCTCATCGTAATGTTCCATTGAGCAGTTCACTGGTTGACTGCAGATTTTGTCTCATCGCAATGTTCCATTGAGTAGTTCACTGGTTGACTGCAGAATTTGTCTAAGTGTAATGTTCCTTTGAGCAGTTCACTGGTTGACTCCAGATTTTGTCTCATTGTAATGTTCCATTGAGTAGTTCTCTGGATAACTGCAGAATATGTCTCATCACAAATTGTTATGTAGTTGTCTGGGTCACTTCAGAATTTGTCTCATTATGATTCTCAAATATTTTGCTTAGATGCAATTTTAAAAATTAAAATTAAATGCAAAAATCTGTGATGATAACTTTGTATAATATGTATTCAGATGTA
>CM068824.1:147511036-147723536 GCA_028554795.2 Sinohyriopsis cumingii
TTACCGTTACTTGTTTATAGACGTAATAATCATACACGATTTGTAAACTAGCACAACTGTTATACACAACATCACCATAATGTTAGAAAATCTGAAATGCTGGTCTAAACTGGAAACTGTCTCTAATGGCTACCAAGTAACATCTTTTCCTCCACTTAAGGATCGCGAACAATACGTGGATAAACGATAAAATCAATCATTCTATTTGAATGAAACGTTTATTCCCGCTAACCAACTTCCTTTGTGACCACTAATTGAAGCAAGTGAGTTTGCTTTGATTATGCTTGAAGAAAAAGGGAACTATTGCAGTCCCAGAATAGCTTCAGTTTCTACCGTTCTATCTTTTGAATCCCAGGTAATTTGTATCGATTTTTGACATTTGGAGAACGACTCTGTATCTTTCAGACCAAACGGGACAATTAAACTAGTGTAAAATACATTCCCATAATTCTTTGCGCCTTGCACGTGCAGCTTAAATTTCTAGTCTTCGTTCAATAATGACACAAAGGGATAGCCACTGGAGAATTAATGCAGGTAAAAATATACACGGCGAGTGAATCAGGCAATTCAAATTGAAATCTTCATTTGCCATCCAAGGAATAACGTGACGAATTATTACTGAGATTTAATATTGAAAAATGATTAAGACAGAGAACGACGAACAACTGTCGAGCTTGAGTGAGTTTGAAATAATTCACACTTTTTAGCGATTTGGAATATGAAAAAGAAAATTAAGATCTTTCCCAGAGCTTTTACATAAATGAAAGATTCAATGGAGCAGCCCGTGATCATAAAGTACCACTTTACTGATCTCAAGATGGGATTACATGTCACGCAATTGCATCATTGACACAGGTGCACAACACAATTTCTGTTATTTTATCTAATGGTGACAGAAGAACATAAACTTAATTATAATATGCATAATAAAAATTATAATACTCCGTTTTTATTGTTAAAACTTTGAGTAATTTTTCAAAAACATTTTTAGAGCAAGAATGTTTAATAAAACGTGTGCCAGTTCTGCTTTCATTGAAAGAGAACCAGGATTGTTAAGTAGAGAAGAACATCACAAGAAATATAAATCACTCCTCTCTCTCTCTCTCTCTCTCTCTCTCTCTCTCTCTCTCTGTGAGTAAAATAATTTGTTAGGGAGCCACATTTAATCACTGGTTAGCCTGCCTGAGCCGCGACCACAAGGATGCGGGTTCGAGTCCCAACCATACAAGGTTGGGTCAGACATTGTGGTTGTCTATAGGCAGGGAACTTCAGTTGCCTTTTCAGATTATAACCTTTCACGAATTGGTGTGTTGCTAAATATTAAATCAAACCAATAAGTTAATATTAATATTTACCACTACGCTAAAGATCAAATCAAACCAACTGATTAATATTATATACATTACCAGTATGCTAAGGATCAAATCAAAAATGGGTTAATATTATATACATTACCAGTATGCTAAAAGAGATGTATTTATAGTAACACTTATATTGTATACAATTCCAGTCAGAGATATGCAGGATGTTTAATAACGCAGATATTTGTAAAAAATCTCCCATAGTCAGAGCCATGAACGGTGTGTAATAACGTTCATTAGTGCACAAATCTTCCACTGTCGGAGATGTGCATAATGCATACTACCACGGATATGTGTATATATCTCCCACGGTCAGATATATGCATGATATGTAATAACACTGATATATGTACAGATGTAGGCTGTATAGAAATGCAAAGACAGATTTAGATTATTGCAGTGTTCATGAGGGACAAAATCCTACTCTAATGCTGGATAATGTGAAAAACTGTATTATCTACGTGAAATCATACAAGAAGAAAAAATATCCTAAAGACGATGGAAAAGAAGATATTGAAGACGAGGAAAAAGATAAAGATATTGAAGAAGTATGTATGTAGTAATGTCTTAATGCACATCAGCACAATAGTGGTTGTATGGCGCCAACAAAAGTAAAGTTTTAAACATGTACAAATGAAAAATAAAATTGATGCTTGAAGATGATAATTGATAATGAACAGAAGATTATATATATATATATATATATATATATATATATATATATATATATATATATATATATATATATATATATATATATATATATATATACACTGAAAAGGGAAAGGGTGAATAAGCACAAGGAGCAGGAAAAGAGGTTACAGAGAAGGGATGGATGGATAGGGAGAAAAGAGAAGATAATGAAGTTAGACAAATAATGAAAAAGAAGATTTTTATTGCGAGTTTATAGCCACTTTTAGCACAAGAGAGACCATATATGGCGGCCAGTATATTTGGTGGCGGAAAAGCCTTTAGAAGAAATCATTCACCCACGGGAAGTTACTGGTAAAATTTCTCACATAATCGTATTGGCAGAGCCAAGAATCGAACTCGCACGGACAGAGTGAGATGTAAATGATCGTGATGTTGATGATGACGACGACGACGAGAACGGCGACAACGACGATTATAATTATGAAGGAGGAGGAGACAGAAAAGGAAATAGTGAAGAAGAAGAGGTAGATGGGTCCCTAAATATCGACGGATTAGTACAAGTGCTTTCCCGACCTGAACAATCCATGGGTGCATTTATTTTTTAGTGCTTTGGATAGCTTGCTGTTACCAGATTATGTTACAATTTCTGTCATCTAACTATTGATCTGGAACAAAATCTAAAAGGATAAAAAGCTTTTTAATTGATTAGCTAGTCTCTCAGGTCTGAAGGTTATCGCGTAACTTATCATGCATCTTCCTAGGAGATATCGGTGGATGATTTCTGACTAATCAGATGTATCTATATCATGTAGCATCACACAGTGGCATATCGACAAATCTAATATATAAATGGCCATTGTGGCACTAACTCGACTCGGCCTCAATCGATCGACTACTTCCCACAGCCATCGTCTTCAATTATCCTTGACAAGGAAATGGCATTTTTCGTTTTGTTTCAAAAGATGTTTTCCTCCTACCGCAGAAATTATAGAAAATTGTTTATCATGAGATCAAGGAGTATGAAGGGCTGAATAAAGGTTGATGGGCCTGTCACTTTCTATGAAGTGAGGACAACAAGCTTTGAAAGTGTCATTGACTGTATTAATTAGTTCATGAAAGCCCGGTCTAACCGTAACCACATATTTCCTATTCAACGCCTGTTGCCTGTATAATGACTTCTACGCGTGATGCATTAATCGTCAATATTTAAGCAGAAGCTATTAAGAAATCCGAAGCCATTGTTTCCTAGTCGAATATGGCCTGCAGACATATTTCTCATTAAGAAATGTAAACACAAGGTACGCTCCGCACGCGATTACCGTCGCCGCTTTTGATATTTTTATTGCCGCTTAAATGATTGAACGGGTACTTTAATATTCCATTCCTGCCAGACGCCCGTCACATTTTTAGCAATAAAGCATTAAAAGAAAGAAAATTGTCCTTTTTATAAACTCACTCACTATTTCATCTATCTGTTAATTGCAACGTTTGTGAGGATGGACTTCATCTTGCTTCGCGCCATTTAATTGCACTATAACAGCTCTATAAAACATCTTCAAGTCAAACTAAGAGCAGTTTCATTTTGTGATTTGTAAACTAGGAAAAATGTTAGTTGCTAAAAAAAAGTCTCTTTGTTGTCTAGTTCTGTGTGCTGTTTGATCTTTCGATTGAAATCTGAAAACGGTAAATATCAATATGTATAAATCATTTTGAGATTTAAGCTTTCTACTAATATTTTAGTTAAGGAAGCAAAGACCGAAACGCAAAGTGCCAACTGTTGATATTTTTTCCATATTATGTAATTAGTTTTCTGGATATATGCACACTTTTTAGGGAAAACAAGTCTGGAACAAAGTAATGAACATTTTCAAGACATAGTTCTACTGCTCCAAAGATGGGCCATCATGTATCACCATCTCATTTGAAATGGCATAACAAATCACCATCTCATTTGAAATGGCATAACAAATCACCATCTCATTTGAAATGGCATAACAAATCCGAGTCTAAATTTGATGTATAAAACTCCTTAGTTGTCGTCTTGAAATAGATGACTACTAAAATTATGTACAACCATAAATTACTCATAGAATATAAAGTTGAAGTTTGGACTTCCAGAAAATTGGATGGCTGATTGGTTGGGTCCATGGTAGTTTCATCGACGTAGCGTCGTCACTAAGCAAATAGAATTAATATGCAAGGTGCTGGCCGGTGTAGAACAGGAAAAAGAATTCCAGTTATCTTCCTTATGTCCTTTTCGGCTCAACAATTTAAAAGTTCGGCCATTAATTTAGATGATCTAATTCAAATTCCTATTAAATCGTCAACCTTTGTGTCAACTATCCAAGCAATACCACTGTGTATTGCATTATTCAATGCCCAGTCAGTAGGACCACCGGAAAAGCGTACAGAAATGTTAATTTTATCAACGATCAGAATATCGACGTCTTCTTCCTGACAGAAACATGGCAAAAAACATCACGCGATGAGCCCAAGTGCGCGGATCTAACACCCACCGGTAACTTCATCAAGTCATTCCCCCGCCACTCTCGGAGGTGAAAATTCTGTCATCACAAAGAACTCTATGATCAAACGTCTTAACCACACCACAACTTTTGATTTCTACCACACATTGTTTGAACTAGTCCAAACCACACACACACTGGATAAAAGGTCAGTCCATTTTGTTTGACTCTACCGCCCTCCTCATAGTAGAAAAAAAAAAAAACAAGCTGACTGAATCTCTACTTTTGGAGCAGTTTCCGAATCTCCTGGAGCATGAAAATTCGATAAGTGGAAACCTGATTATTCTTGGTGATTTAAACTTTCACTTTGACTGTCCCGGAAACCTAAACACATAAAAACTCATAGATTCCATTAATGTTTTCAACTTCAAACAGTCAGTTACCCAACCCGCCCATAAATAAGATCACATTTTAGACTGGATTCGTCATAGACCAGATTATAATATTCTACGGTCCTCCCTGGTATCCCACGAACTTGAATAAGATCACCGCTGCATTATATACCATCTTGACGTATCACTCCCTAACCCTTCACCTTTATTTGCTACTAAGAGAAACCTCTGTATGATAAATAGAACCAAACTAATGCATGACATCCAAGCAAACCTAACAACTTGCTTACCTCCTACAGCAGAACAACTAGATAACAGCTTGCGTTTATTGCTTGACAAACATGCCCCAGCCATCAAGCGCAGATTATCAATGCAAAAGTGTTATCCGTTTTATAGCAATGTTAGGGATCAGCTTCGCACTGCTAAAAGCGAACGCTGTAAAGCTGAGAGGATTTGGCTTTCCACCAGTCTCACTATTCAATAGCAGATCTATGAAGCCGCTAAGAAGAACATCACAAATATAGTCCATGCAGCGAAATCAGCCCACTACAGTACTAATATCATGGAAAGTTTCAGCTGCAAAGAGCTCTTCGAGATTAAAAACAAGCTAATGTCAAGGAGCAAATGTACACCACTTCCAACTACATTCTCTCCAGTCGACCTTCCGGACCTGTTTTCAAATTTCTTCCTTGATAAAATACAAACCATTAGAGATAAGCTTGACAACACAATTTCAATTGACTCGTCATCACCATGCAGATGGGATACAGAATTTCAGTGGCAAACATTAACAGCATTTGAACCTGTCTCTATGGATTTAGTACGTACAATCGTGATGAAGAGTGCACCAAAGTCATGTGAACTTGATCCAATTCCAACATCACTGCTGGTTGAGTGCTTAGATCCAGTATTGCATTCACAAACTGATGTTATTTATACCTCTCTCTCATCCGGGGAATTCACATCATTTTTCAAAACTGGCATTGTAAGGCCTCTGCTGAAGAAACCAACACTCCACCATAATGATTTAAAAGAACTACCGCCCAGTTTATAATCTCCAATTCCTATAAAAAAAATTCTTAGATAAAGTTGTTCTATCCCAGCTTGTATCTCATCTGAATTCAGTCTTTTTAGCATTGTACAATCTGCATTTCGCCCTTGCAACATTACTGAAACTACTCTTCTAAAAGTAGTTAATTGCATTCTCTTAGTACTTAACAAGGCTGTTAACATAAGTGGCGTCACTTCACTGGTCTTCTTTTAATAACATTTTTTCGCACAATGGGTCTGTATAGTTGGACCTGCTTCTTCGCATAAATTCTTCTCTTCCATATCGCTTTGTCTGTAATCCTGTTAATTGCCGACGATGCCTTCACATGCATGGGCTAGTCTGGATTCAGCAGCATGCCCGAAACAATGGTTGATGAAAATTACACTAGTACACATCTGGCTTGAGTTGACCTGGTACCATATGAGAATGGTCTTGTCTATGGTCTAAAACTAGATCGAAATGGATGGAAATGTACCACAGATCAAAATATGTGTTACAAAATTCAATCAGAGCGTGTAGTCTCTTTTTCAACCAGACGAGATGCGAAACGTGAAGTCTAATTCAATACATATGCGCACAAGCCTTCCTACTATTTACCAATGCGGCACAGTTTGAGTACCAAACATATGGCTGAACCACTACAGAAAGTGTATTAGGGTGCGCCTGTTGTGGATACCTCGTACAATCCTAGGGACAGTACGATGGTTGAGACTATTAATGCAGCTATAGTCAGTTTTTTCTTTCAGAAGAGGATGACTTCAACTTAGCTCTGTATGATTTCCTGTCGTCTCCCATAAATAATGTTTGCCTGCGACGACAGTACTATCATCACACCCTTCTCTATCATTACCATTAATACATGATTTCAGATGAGATGCCATTTGCAGCATCAGTTCTACTACCACTACCAAATTAATAACAGCAGCAACAGGAGGAGTAGGGCTTATTCGTGCTAAGAAATTAAGACAGTTTAAGCTGGTGCTTTAAAGTCCATAAGAATTTTGGGGGATTAAAGAACATGCAAATGTCATTTTCAGGGCCACCTATATATCTTAGAAAAAAGATAGTAAACCACTTCCCCATGATGTAATAGCAAGCAAGCGCGCGCGCGTGTGTGTGTGTGTGTGTGTGTGTGTGTGTGTGTGTGTGTCTGACGAAGTATCTCATCAATACTATTAAAATAAAGGAAAAGGACACGTTTTCGCTGGTATATTTTCTTTGAACGAGAATCACAATGAAATTTCATAATTCATTACAAATGTCTGTTTTCTTTCTCCTTTCTTTCACACACACACACACACACACACTCTCTCTCTCGCTCTCTATCTCTTTCTCTCTCTCTCTTTTAATGTTTTTTTTTTTTGGTTACTGGTTTGGATTCTTCCTCTTTACTGTCTTCTTGTTGTCTTGCCGTCTTGCATTTCCTGACGAGAATGGGGTCTTCTGTCTCGGGAAGAACACTCTTCATTCTCCTTCTGATTTTTTTCTTTTCTCTTAGGACGCTCTGAAGACTAATGTCGTTTTTCCTGACAATCATAACATGTATCTTTACATTTATTTCTCTGTCCTCCTGTCTTTCCTTGCTTTGATGTGAATATTCTGGAGCCCAATGTCCTCTCTCTTGACAGATATAGCAATTATCTTGAATTTTATCTTCAAAGGCGTATTCCGAAGTCTTATCTTAAGCACATTTTCGCATGACGCTGCAAATCTCTTACGAAAAGGGCGACCTGGTTTTACTCTTCCATCATTTTCTTTACAGTCTGGAAGTTGAATGAAGTATATACTCTTTAGGTAAACGGCCCTCTCTATTAATAGGGAGCGAGTGTGCGTAACACTTAGTAAAATCTAATTTTGAATCAGGATGAAACGATCACAACTATATCCAGCGAGAAATATTGGATTTCGCCTCATACGCTAACTGAAATGTTAGCACAAATGCATGCCAGTAATTTCGAGCAATGACATTATTGAGTCTGGACCAACACCGTCTACCTCTGCTACAAAACCAGAGTCCAGATCCACCAAGAAAGAAAGTCATTCAGTCGTTCCCGAAGTTTATTTCACACTCAAGGGACCCGAAAGTGTCATTTATAAAATTCAGGAAGGTAAAATGTACAGAGTTCAAGTCTGAAGTGCCATCAAAAAGAGCAGCAAGTTTCATTTTAGATTTGTTATTCATTGTTTGTGATATTTAACACCTTCCAAAGTCATCCAGAAAATTCAACACGTCCGGCAATCCATTGGCAAGTTTAGTATGACCGAT
The DNA here is from genome assembly GCA_028554795.2 of Sinohyriopsis cumingii. Lineage (NCBI taxonomy): Eukaryota > Metazoa > Mollusca > Bivalvia > Unionida > Unionidae > Sinohyriopsis > Sinohyriopsis cumingii. The sequence continues at coordinate 147,519,226 of CM068824.1, forward strand.
AGAAATGCTACTCTTCACATGACGAATGTTTCACCTCTTAGAGGTAGCGGACCATGCAAAGTGTAAATGATGGACGAAATTGCAATTCCAAACGCATTATCGTCCAAATAAATTAACAACTCACAAGACCAGATATGTTTATCCCGTGGTATCGTCGTGGGGCGAACATATGCTGAGAGGAATTCGACAGCAGTATGGAGAAGTACATGTAGAGCTTTAGAAAATCGGACAGTGCCAAACAGAAAAAGAAACACATGTCTTTTTAAATAATTATACAATTTCCTAAAAAGACCGTACGCGACTTTCCAAAAATGCAGAAACGTCAAGACGTATTGGCTGCACGCTACACGTTGAAAGTGTATCTTCAAGTGGTTTTTGGATCTTTCGAGGACCCGATTTCCCAGATGGCAAGTACATTCATGTATATCACCATCAAGATTTAGTTCTTTGATATTGTCTGTAACACAGGATTGCCTGTAACACAGGTTTTCTCAGATAACGTTGCTATTGCAAAAATGTGACAATGATTTTGCCAGTCGGAGAGACATGCCGGTACTGTTAAGCATCAAAACCACACAATCCTAAAGGAAAGAACAGAACAACAGAAATGTGCTTGCGAGTTATTGAGATTGTGCTCCACTTGTGGAAATCTTGTTCAAATCAATAGTTCAAAAGACACGTTTATCCAGCAAAGAGAATATGTCGTTTTTGTGTGTGATCAAATCATGGACTTGAAATTCAGTACTGCATCCAAAAATATGAAAATGAACTGGAGGAAGACTCCAAGGAAGACCAGCACAAGAAGAGAAAGAAACAAGCTGATTTTATTGTTTTAGACTTTGAATGTATCAAGAGTCAGACACTCGCATCCCAAATTTCTGCGTAGTTCATCATGATTTTGAAAAGACACACGTGCAGTTGTATTTCTCACTGTCCCAATTGTAGTACGATTCCTGGGGGACGAGAAAATATCTTTCAGGGCTCTCATACTCTTCGCGACTTTGTCGAATGGATTTTAGATCCTACTGACGACATTTGGATCGAAGAGGTCATTTAGCGTTGCTGGACTGTCATTGAAGTGCTACAGTCATGATTCACGATCTCCCGGGAAACGGTGGACAGTGTCTTTTGAAATAAAATTGCCTAATACATTTGGAGTGATGGAAATGGCCAAAGGATAGTTTTGACACTTTTTCAATACTGAAGCTAATTAACACGTCGTGCTTATTTCAAAGGGAAAAATTCATTAAATTCGTAAACAAGGTATGGCCTTGAACTTAAATTCAAGTCAACAATATGACAAAATCAGGTAGACACAACCTTTAGCCAAGACAAAAGTTAGGTACACATAATCTATACCCTCAACCACAGACAAAGGTCAGGCACACAATGCAAATTAAATATAAATACCACTAGGTAAGGTTATAGTAGTGTATCTATATACACTTACTTCCCTTTAATGTGCGTTATAGTGTGTGTATGTTGTGTTTCTATTTCGTCACCCTTCTTGTCTATCATACCCCCGTCTTGCCTGACAGTATGTTTCTGCTTATGTGTGAAAGTGTATGTATTAGCATTTCCTACCTGTTTAGCTGGATGGCAGGGTTATGTGTTTGGATATTAATAAAATAGTGTGTGCTAGACTGTAAATTGTGTGTTGGGATATTAATAAAAAGTGGGTGTTGGACTGTAAATTGTTTGTTTGGATACTAATAAAAAAAGTGGGTGTTGGACTGCAAATTGTGTTAGGATACTAATATAAATGTTAACAGAATATTTTCCCTTGTCCCAGTAAACTATGGACCCATTTCCCTATCTTCATTTTAATGTTACATTCTCCCTTGTCCATGTAAACTGTGGACCCATTTCCCCATCATCATTTTAATATTACACTTTCCGTTGTCCCAATAAACTGTTGACCCTTTGCTTCCTCACCATTTTACCATTACATTTTCCCTTGTCCCAGTTTAACATGGGACTATCACTTGTTCACATGTAAGCCCCTGCATGTTAACCTACGGCGTTACATTAATTTCCTTATGTCCCACAATGCATCCATACAACTACTTAAACTTTGTTATACAATAACCAGTGAGTAATCAACCACAATTATAATTTTATATTGAACATTTCTAATTCGTGTGCTATACTGGATGCCAATCACCATACTATACGGTGAAAATTCACTCTACACTATTGCCGCCAAGTGCCTAGGCTTTTTAGCAATTCACCATACAATATTATACATTATTCCAGCGTCAACCAGCTTGGCGGACACGTAGCTACGTTAAGAGCCCAAAATATAGTTTCACATACTGGATCCCTTTGCTTTGTTTGCTGTTTTGACTTGCTCGAGTCAATTTAATAAGTCTAATCTGATTAAAAATGTGTTTATTTGTTTTTGCATAAAACGTAAATTTGATCATAATTGTATCACTCATTCTCATGCCTAAATGAAAGTGAACGGTTTTGAAAAGCACCGGAACTTTTGAAGGTGGGGTAAAGACCTAAACTGTAGAGAAGGCATGTAAATGATGGCGGCTGATTCCTATAGTTATTTCTCCCGCAAAAGATGTGATATTTCCACGTGCAAGGCTATGTTCTATTCATCTTTAACACATTAATAATTAGGCTTCCATTTTTATATTAAAAATGCTTCCTTCCCTAAAATAATCATAACAAAATTCTTTCTGAAACATATTTTAAATTTGGTATTAAAGACAACTGAATGTAGCAAATAACTTATGTGCACACATCTGTTGAAGTTAGCAAGGAAGACAACTCACTGTTGTAATGTCTGTAATGCTACAAGCGTTCAATAAGTAAAGAATTTTTTTTAAATACGGAATGCTTAGAATAGTAATTAATTTACATAAACGTTTTGTGCTTGGTATACTTGGTCAACTATTCCCTCAAACTGAATTTTTCTTTGGTTGCAGATTAGGTATGTTTATATATTAAAGTATCATTATACTAGAGGTGCACAGTATTATTGGTATACCGATTTACCGCGGTATTGTTTCTGGAGGTATTACAACATTACTTTATCATAGTACCGGTACTTCGACAGCTTTCGTCAGCAAGGAATGTACGGAAATTCCCGAGTTATCTTGTTACGAACTTAATGATATTTCAATTATCTTTTCAATTTACATGGACAAAATTCCCAAAATTAGTTAAGTTTTACGAATTTGTTGTATTTGTCACAAATCAATTTATACTATAGCAAATACAATTATATTTATAAACCTTGAATCGCATGTACGGCACGCACCACGTGTGCTATCATGGCCTCTGCAAGGGATGTTATGACATATATTTAAGCCAAATCCAACTTTTGGAATACTTTCTTATTCAAAAACAAGATAAATGTCAATGTTATTTTTAATGTATATCAATGTGCTCAGTACATATTCCTTTGTAAGTCCGATAATCATCCTAAGATTTTCAGGAGATCATTTGTTTTTTGTTTTATTTGTACGTAATTTCACCTGTCCACGAAATATTTTCTCGTTTGTTGAATCAGTGAGTGACTGACCCTCTCTAGTAAATATTTCAACCGGGTGTTAACATCTAACTCAAAGTTTCACTTTTATTACAATAATAGCGTAGCAAGTTAATTATAGTTGTTGTTGTTGTTCTTGGGTTTAACGCCATTTTTCAGCACAAGATAGGTTATACATGGCGGCCAGTATAACTGGTGGAAGAAAAACCCTGGAAAACCCAGAGAAGAACCACCGACCCACGAGAAGCTACTGGCAGGCTTTCCCACATACCCACGCTAGCCGAGCCTTGGACTCGAACCCACGCAGGCAGAGGTGAGATGGCAGTGATCCGGAACTTTGAGCACTTTAGACCACTCGGCCACTCGGGGCCCCATTTAATTATAGACTAATGTGTCAGTACTTAACATTTTTAATAACAAGCCCTCTTAAGCATCGCACTGTAGTCACAAATTTTCAAGAATTTATTTTCCAGCAATTAAGACACATGTCAAATTTGTGAACTATAAGATACTGACCATTCCATTTTCGGAGGGGGGGGGGGAGTTGGGCGCTGCGGTTTTCTTACCATAGTGTTATTTTTCTATAAATCAGAGTATGACATTTTTTGAGCTATGTGAGAGCTGGAAAGTAAAATAAAATAAAATCCCAGGCCCAAGGCCCTAGAAAATTAATTTATTGGTCGGTATCATAATCGCTGTATACCGTGGCACATATCGTAGTATGTTCAGAAAATGTTCGTGGTACCCAGATGTACATTATAGTGTCTTTGTTCCGGGGAGATAATAAATTATATCAGAGCTTGAAAACTGTAACGAGAACAATGGCAGCAACAATAACCCAACTGTTACTTCCAATAATTCTTCACAAACACTAAGAAATAACAACAACAACAAATAATAATAATAATAATAATAATAATAATAATAATAATAAGAAGAAGAAGAAGAAGAAGAAGAAGAAGTAAACAATCCTCATGATTATCATGATCCATGGTAGAATAATATTTTAATTCCGCTGTCTATACACAGCAGTGAAAAGTTAGATAAACATCTACTTTTATATATTATGAAAAATGAATATTTTTAAACATAAAGAAACCACAAATAAAATGCAGCTTAGACATATTTTAAAAAAATTCTGACAGTCATCTGTACGTTATAGATTTATTATTGTACTCGTCCATGCTGTGTTAGAAATAAAGCCTGTTTTAGACTCGACAACTTCTGCGTCTCGTCCAATGCAGTTTTCAACAAAACATGAACAATACAAATCCGTAATATATCACTGCATATTGGCCTCGTAATTTTCTAGTTTCTCAGTCTAGCTCACGTGCACAGGCAATATTGGATGCGAAAAATTAATATTGGATGGAGAAAAGCTATATTGTACAGAAGGGAGGTAAATGCTATTGCTCAATTCCTAAAATTTCTCTCATAAAAAATTTCCACTTTTATACATGCTGGGTTCTCTACATCTTTTCATAAGAATACTTCCATGGCAAAGACAACCTCACATTATATTAAAAGCTTTGACTGCTTTTCCGGCAACAACAGCAACAATAGCAACAACAGCAACAACTACGACCATACAACAGGTACAAATAATAATAACAATCATACTAATCATAATGCAATATTAGTACCGCTTCTGTTGCTGCTACTATTACTGATAATAATAATAATAATAATACGATCGTCATCTGTTAGAATCTATTTTTATATATAAATATTTTCAATTGTAAGCGCATTAAAATTTTGACATAACGTTCGACGCAAATTCTTGTAATTAACCATACGTAGAACAAATGCAAAGAATCAAACGAACAAACAGACTACTACTGCTGCTACCAAAAATGAATGGACTGCTATTCAAACCTATATATGATTTCACTGATATACAGTTCGAGGACCGCAAATAGTTAGACCAACCTAGTTTTCACTAATTTCCCCCAAATATTCATCGAATTAAGATTATCTAGCGTATGGTACCTATGATCCTGGTAATATTGTGAAATGCAGAGGTCGTAAAATGGATGAACAAAATCAGTAATTTCAAAATTGTACACCTGCAATTTTGTTTTAATTCTTTTAAATATTTTGGGGAATCCTCAAATATAAGGAAAGCCCTACATTTTTCTAAGACATTAAGTACGTATTTATACCAGCTAAATGTTCAGTGTAAATTTACTGTTGAAAACCAATCAGTAAGACAAATATTGAACAACAATATCAATTTGAGGAAACTGTGTGTGTGTGTGTGATTTGGATTTTTAACGTATCTTTAACAAGTTTTCAGTCATATCGCTACGATGTCTGCAGTGTGGCAGTTTATTGTGATGTTTAGAACTGTGGCATCATGCCGCAGACATATAACATGATGTCTCCCACCCAGTCACACTATCCTGACACCAGTTCGACCATTCCTAACACTGACCTCTTAATGCTGTGCGCCTAGCGAGGCAGCTGTTATTACCATTTTAAGTTTTTGGTATGACTCGGCCGGGGTTCGAACCCACAATCTCCCGCATGGAAACAATTGTAGATGTTTATTGAAACTGCTGCTAGTTCTTATAGCTCAATTATATGATGACCTCTTTAGTTATTTGGAAATAAATATCTGAGAATTTATAGATGCTTCAAGTTTTGTTTCTTTGATTTAAATGGCGAATATGGAAATTCTTTTGAAGAAAAATAACGGACTACATTCTCGTCCAAGTCATGCCTGTTATATTGAAATAATATTAACAAGTATGTGTTTATGTGTTCTAATGTTAAAACATGAAAAGAAGCTTTAGGAGTGTATTGGTTTAATTGTTTATTGTTTTAATGATGTATAAATTTCAGTTTTGTCATTCCGATAACTTGAAAAAGACCTCATCAGAACTTTTTGCTTACAAATTACAAAGTCAGTGAGAACAATCATTTGGATTATATTTAATTGCCAGCTAAAAACGCACCATTATCCGATTTGCATAAACACCCGGTGTATGAGATATTAACTGTCTCCAGTTTATGTCAGTTCGCATTATTATATTTGTCTTGTGCTCAGTGCAATAACGTTTTCTTGGGTCTCTAAAACCCAACTCAATCAGTATCCTCTGACAATAAATAATCGTCACTAAAACTAATCAGTAAACAAGGCCCTGTGCCAAAACCCCGTAGAAAGCGGGAGATCTTCGATAATTATCAAGGGTACACTTATACCTGCATCAGACAAGCGCGCTGTATAATTACAAATCTTCCACCTGAGATTTATAAACTCGTTGTTTAATGAATAAGTTATAAGTAGAAATCCCCAGGTGAAGAAATTCATTGGAATCGTTAGATATCTTCATGCGCATTGAGTGTAATGTTTGAAAATGATCACACTCCATTGATATAAAATGATTATCGGTAGAGTTTAATAGTTAGAAGTACAAAATCAGACTGCATACCTGATCGAAAACATTATTATCAAAAGGTGAATCAAAGAAACCAATGCTCATAATATTCTACAGGGTATAATTTCAACCCACACTAGAACCGTTAATGCCAATACACAAAACTTGGTTGAAGAAATGAAACACACCGAGTAGATCATGCTTATCGGCTTAGTTAGCGGAGCAAAACTTAAAACCGGATAATGTCGACCTGTTATTCGAATACATGGTCAGTGTAGATCAGTGGTTCCCAAACGTTTTCGGGTCACATACCTTACCCCGTAAAGAGCATTATTCAGCATTAGCGTCCCCATCGGTAATCCCACCGTTCCCGAAGGGGCGGTACAGCCCACTTTGGGAACCACTGGTGTAGATAGTAAATAACATTGACAATGGTCGGCTGCGCTAAATAAATTGGTGCTATCTGACATTTCATTTTTTAAAGACGACTTGCTTCTCTACTTATATTTGTCATAGCTTATATTTTGGTTGAAAGCATCATGTGCTATTTGTAAGCCCTTCTTCCATTTACTCAATCTTTATGTTACAAGACAAGGTTTTTCTCAACAATAACGGGGATGTAAAGATTAGATATTGAAACTGATGTCTCTAAACTTCAGACAGAATTGCCCTGATGCAATTGGTGGCAAGACTATTCGGTGGAAAATACATAATATTAGGGAGAGAAGTGCTAATACCTTCATGACATCATGCGGTAATTAGTTGAGCTAGTTTTTTAATTAGCTAATATTTACAAATAAGGTGCATGGCTCCGCAGATATTGAATCAGTTGTTTCCAAATAAGAGAGTCATAAGAGACAACACTTAACCAATGCGATTTGACTGAGACCCGTTGATAATTACTAAGTTTGGTGTTCAGGATTCAGCCGTTTCATGTAACATTGGGATTATAATCTAATAAGTGATACAGAAGTAGACAATATCTGATAGTTCTAGCACATTATAATCTTTTGACACTAAACTATTAACTAAAATAAAGTCTAATATTTTTAGTTCATTAGCACAACACACCTACTAATTATTATATAGATGTAACAGCATAAAAATCGATATTCGCTAGCGCGGCTGCCAAAACTTAAACGAAACCGCGTGCGCATCGAAATGGTCAAAACAGGAGACAAAACCGAAAACAGATTTGAAATGTATGTATCATAAATACTAGCACAAAGCGACATTGTATTTAATTCAACATTTTTTAGAGAGGTAGTATATGACATTGTATTTAAAAATTCAAAGTTTTGAAAAAGGTTATATATATATATATTCCAAGAGATTAACATGAAAAACAAGGTTTTAATCAGGAGATATTTCACAGTTGTTGACAAGTTTTGGACGGGATAAAAGTGGGCAAAGCTAGTTGTGTTGAAGAACAATACTCAAGGAAATACAAGTGTTAAATTGATTTAAAACATCATGACAGATAACACTAGTCTACAGCCAAAATGCTTCCGAAATAAATTTTGTCAAACGCTACTAATTCCGGGTCACTGAGAACAAAAATGATGCTTACGACCCTTGCTTTGGGAGTGGCGGAGGATAAGTGAGTTATAAAGGAAGGGATCTCAATTTTAACCAGACTTGACTAAAATGCATCTTTGAGTGGATCTATGAACAAATCTATGACTGGGTTTGGACAGTACTTGCTTTTTTGGCCAAACAATGAATGATGCAATCTGAAGCTGGTTTTGCATCATAAATGATATGAAATGCATAATGTTATTACTAGAAGTCATGGATAATACAAACATAAATAAGCCTGCATCACTCTGCTGAAAAAATTGCCCAATATCTAGAAATCATGGTGTTGTGCTCTCTTAGTTGTCAGTGTTTGATTTTGCAAAGGAATACACTTCTGTTTAGCCAAAGTGAGCAGAGATGCCTCATACTTGCGTGAACAATGCAGATAACGTCTGTTTTGTTTGTGGTGAAGTGACTATTGAATCACAAAAGCGCAGTATAACCACTATGGTTAAGAAAGCATATCACTTTTATTTTATTTGTAAAATTTGATATTAGGACAAGATGTGGGCCGCACAGATATGCCGCAACAGTTGTGCAACAAATATTGGCCAGTATTTGAACAGGAAAAGGAAATCTATGTCTTTTGCAGTACTAATGATTTGGAGTGAGCCAACATATCATATCAGCAGTTGTTACTTCTGCATGGTAACTACAGTTGGGAAAAGTGTGTCATAGAAGAAAATATGGACAATGCGGTATCCAAACATTCTATCAGTTATACGTCCAGTACCCCACGGAGAAGAGCCACTGGCTCCTGATGCACCAGAATCATTCTCACTTAAGTCAGACGAGGACGATGAAGAGGATGTAACTTCTAATCTTGAACCATCAGTGTCACATGACGCATATTTTCTTCCATCCTCCTCCTCTGAACCACACAGCATACTACAAGGTAAATTGAATGATCTCGTCCTGGATTTGAAACTATCCAAGAGTAAGGCAGAGCTGTTGGGCTCCAGACTATAGTAGTTGAATCTCTTGGCAGGTGACCGTCTAAAGGATCTTGTCCCATTCTTCTTCATGGAAGGTGATCTTGTAGCCTGCAACAACATCGATGGTGTGATGGCAGCCCTAAACATCGTTCCTGATCCAGACGAATGGAGACTGTTCATTGATTCGTCAAAGACAAGTCCTAGATCTGTTTTGCTGTATAATGGCAATGTTTTGCCATCAATTCCAGTTGTGCATGCAGTCCATCTGAAGGAAACCTATGAAAACATGAAACAAATTTTGAAGTGCATAAACGATGAACATCATCAGTGGCAGCTTTGTGGCGATCTAAAGGTTCTTGCTTGGTCTTCAAACTGGATACACAAAGTACTGCTGTTTTCTCTGCAAATGGGTAAGTCATGCGAGAGATTCCCACTACATCAAGAGAGATTGTCCACTCAGACATTCATTGAAGCCTGGGAGGAAAAGTGTGCATTATCAACCACTTGTTTAATCAAGGAAGATTTTGTTTCCACCCTTGCAAATCAAGCTGGATCTGATGAAGAACTTTGTTAAGGCCATGGACAAAACACAAACAGCTTTCATGTACCTCCGGGGAAAATTTTCAAGGTTAAGTGAATCTAAGATAAAGGAAGGTGTCTTTATTGGTCCTTAGATTCGTGAACTTCTTCGATTCGAGATGATTCAGATGACCGTGCAGTGCGTGGCAAGGAAAAGACGGAATGGAAAGCCTTCCAGTTAGTGGCAGCATATTTTCTCGAAAACAACAAGGCAGTCAACTACAAGGAGTTGGTGGAAAACTTCTTTAATGCATACAAAGCCTTGGTTGCAATATGTCACTAACGATACATTGTCTGCACGCTCATCTAGATTTTTTCCACCGAACTGCGAATCAATGAGCGACGAGGACAGCGAGCGATTTCACCAGGATATTGCAATAATGGATAAATGCTATCAGGGCAAAAGGAGCCCATCAATGCTTACAGGCTACTGATGGACAATGTCAAGAGATGCTCCAGTTAATGAATACAAGAGAAAAGCCAATAACTGCCGAGTTGACACTGAAGGAGAACTAAAATATGTACTTATATATACATAATACTTTTTTGCCTTATGTTTCATAATACTTTTTATCTATATAACCCTTTTGCTGTTTTTAAAGTACTACATAAACAGGACATGTGAAATATTATCATGTAAAGCAACCATAATCACATGAAAAGACCTAGGTTTACTATTTATGTTTATAACTACACTATCTACACAATTTGCATAAACGTGAAATGTGAAACAACTTAAATACCTTGGAAACATTAGCCAATCAGGTGTTTTAATTGTCATATTTGATTTAAGCATATAAGAATGCATAACAAATATCACATTTAATCTCTGAAGGAGACTACTTCAAAACAAGTGTAGACCAGTGTAACATCCAACGTTTCTTAAAAAAATAGGTTTTGCAGAATAGTTTTTAAATTTATGTTAATATTGAATAAAGCAGCATAAACCATACTAGAAAGTTGATTACTACAATGCGCAAAGAAGAATCACTATGAGTAAATACAAAAATATGTATTTTGTTACATTTACAGTTTAATAGCATGTTCTCGTAAACTGTACACGGTCAATGTATAACAATCGAACACAAATAGAGATATAATTCGTAAATATCAAGGTTAGATTTAAAACAAAACGTATTAGTTCAGTCTGTGAAGTAGCTAGTGCTGAGTAAGCCACAGGAATGCGAAATTCGACATAAATCTGAAACAACTCTTTCGTTTGAAAGGATTGAAGACAAACATTACAAATCTTTTGAAGCTGCAAATTCGATTGGTTTGTTTAGAATATCTGAATACAGTTTTCAAGAGTAAGTTATTTCCTACATGTTTTGATACCATATTAAATGACTGAAATCAAGACCAGGATGTAAGCTTACATCCTTTATTGGAAACAATTAAACGGAACAGAACAAAATAAAATGGACACGTTTCATTATTACCAATTAAAAGAGACAATGCTGGTTTTCGCATTATCTTTAATCCAATGCGAGGATTAGGGTGTATTGCTGAAGTCAGTAAACGATACACAAAGCGGTCTCTCATAGCCTATGATACCATTAAGACCAGTTACAAAATACAGGGCGATCGTAGGTTTGAGTTACAATATTTTATGCAGATTGTGACTGTCGAGTCACTCTCCACTTTGATTGACTGTGACACAAAGTAATTAAACGCATAATAAAAAAACCAAGTAAAATATACAATATATACATTAAATAGATATTTTTTTATACTGGAAGGTATCCCTCGTTAGAGATTAATTAACATTATATGGAAATAAATAAAACAACTAAATGATCCAATAAATAACTGACATCCTGGGCAGGGATGGGGGAAGCATGCATAGAACATGTCTGTTAACAAATACATTTATTATAAAAGGAAATAATAAACAAATTAACTCAACAGATAACTATTTCAATGTTAATACATTTATGTAATGTAATCAAATATTACGAACAAAAATTGCATTGGTTATTACAGGTGTTACACTAAGTTCTACACCATTAGCATCGTCTTCGGTGAGTTCAAAGCAAGAGAGTGACTCTTAAACACATATTTGAAATGGGTCTATTGAAAGATTGATGAATTGAACAGTCTACACACATATTACACAAACACTCGAGAAACAGATATCGTACAAAAAGAGTTAATCAAGTGGTTGGCAGTGGTAGGCAAACAATATTTACACGTAAGTGTTTCTAAAAGAAGGGAGAAAGAAAAAAACTGTATAGAAAGATAAAACTAAAACTGGTGATGTAAATGAGTTTTACATCAGAACAGTTAAGGAAAACAATGAATGCAGTTCAATTTATTAAGGTAGAAAATCATCTGTAGTGGAAAGGTCTAACAGGATCCAACACACGAAAATGTTGAAGTATATCACTCGGAATGAAATTAGAAAATGGGCTGACGTTTTGAATTGAGAACACTCATGGCAGACAAACAGACATGACTACAATTTTAACAAGTAAGGAAGAAATAAGATCAAGGTTATGGGGCGATATATTTATTAACCTATCAATATATACATTGTGAATTACTAGATATAAAATCGATGAGAGCATTTTAAAATACAAGATAATTGTTAAATAGCGCTACGGTACTCAAAAAACGAGTAAATATGCAAATTTAAACGAGTAAATTTAGGTGTTTCAGTCGTATACAAACTGGGGGACCTTGTGACAGTTTATATTGAGGGCGCCTTTACCAACAAGAGTTATCTTTATAGGACAAAAATGATGATACATGCAAAATTGACACGATTTTTAAAACAGAACTGATAAATAGTAAAATTTGTGTGCAGGCAAAATTGAATAGGTTGGAATGAATAGCTTGACAGTTGGGAACTAACAAAATGATGTTGGCAATAAACAAATGGCATATTTATCAACGTTGATATATCAAAGACAAACTACTCTTCCGTAGACGACTGAACAAAAGTGCTTAAATAACAGACCTAGGGACCATCAAACTTTCCAGTTTTTGAAAAAGTGTTATGAATGTGACCGATGTGGAAAGAAATAAAGACAATAGAACATGAATGAGTTAAAATATCCACGGCACGCGAATTTGTTTTGGTCACAGAAACAAAGGGAGAATTTTTTTTACATCCAAAACATATTCGGTAAATAACAAAATAGTGTTAATGAAAAACGTGATGATGCGACTTCAGACCAAACCATTATCCGATCAAGATAATAAGCGACATTACAGAAGAAATAAACGAAAATGACATTCAAATGTATGAAGTTAATTCTAGCTATATTTTAAACAAAATTTTAAGAAGTAAATCCCAGATACAATTTACAAGACTAGAATCTGGCTGATGAAATTTTGAACAAGATAATGGGCAATAAAATGGCAGAGGTGCTGATATGATCAAAGGGATATTTCAATTTATTTCAAATTTCATTGAAAACAGCAATAGAACTAAGAGTTATGCAATCAGCTATTTATTTTCCAGGACAAAATAATTGCCATGTACAATTTTAATATCTCCTTGAAACCTCTTGTTACAAAGAATTGTCACAAAATTAACCAGACTCAAGTTGATAAAGGGATATTGTTTATACCACCTGATTGAAATTAAATCAATTTTTACAGATTTGGAAAATAAAAAATCCATTTAACATCTAGTTGTAACTGGAATTGCAATGTACAAATAAATGGAACAATGATACAGGATGCTTGTGTTCGAAGCACATTTTTTCTAGAGGCAAAATGCACTAGACGTGTGACACACGGACATTTTGTCAGGAGTAAAATACTTGAAATGCAACATAGAAAATTGATGAAAGTCGTTTGCAAAATCAACGAGATTAGAATGGAATTATAGTAGAGGAAATCAAAGGTCTTGAGAAAATAACCCCAAAGAATATGAATATAGGAAAACAGTACATTCTTGTTGTTTGTGTGCACAAGAAGGTAAATTGACGTTTAATTCTTTTTAAATATAAATACTGGACATTATCTAAAGACATAGCTAAAGTGCTTCGTTTGTAGACCCTAGTCCAAAGTAAAGAGGACCAGGTACTAAGTATCGCACTCTAGTCCTGACTATAATTTTAATGTGAGTATGCCTTAGCACAATTTCAGACTACGATAGACTTCGGAATTAAAACAAATTTAACAAGCACAGCACATTGCACTTGTCTTGGGACCAATAAAATACCATAAACACAACAAATTTAGTGAAAAGATTGAATATGACGAAACTCAAATGTTTAGATACAAATGATTAAACTTAAATATTTCATCATGATGATCCTATGGGTAAACGCATGGGTGGGATGATATTTCGGCAGGATCAAATATAGTACAAGCGTGGATGGCAATATCTGGTTTTAGAAATTTGGTAATACATTTGGTCGATAAAGGTCGCTCAGTGTTAATTGGATCTGTTTACAGTTTTCATGTTTACTTTTCAGGTATAAAACTGTTATGTATACTATTTTCTTTATTTAATGATAAAACGTTAATGTGACCAATAATTATATACACATAAAGCATCTTAATTAGATATACAGGAAGCGAATAAGACAGTTACATCATATTTGTTCAAATTATTATTCAAATGGAGAAATAAAAGCACAATAAGGACTAAACAAATAGGAAACTAAGCTTGGAATGACCATGGAATGGGTTATGTAATTTTGTATTGTCTGATTTAAGACTCTTAAGAGGACGACGCAATAGGCTGGACATACCTCTTTCTGTAAAAAGTAACGGATTAGCAGACAAAAGAAAATAAAGTTTGAAATAGTCTATAAAACCAATTTGTATACTCTTCAAAATTAATATTTTCGTTGAATGCAAAATCAATTTGAAAAAATCCAAAGGATTGTTTTAAAAGATCCAAAGGCTCGTTTGTTTTCGAATTAGACCACAGATACCTAGGTAACATTATTCCAAACCTTGACAAAGAATTTTGTTATAGTATGACAGAAGAACTTTAGAGAACAAAATATAGCAATGTGATTAAACATTATGGAGAAAATAAGGATTATGATGGTTTTGATAGTCCTACTGTAAGATCTTCTAATGTGCTCTAATACTCAGACACCGTATTCATGGGACACAATAATTTAAATTGACGAGAGTGCTTGCATGGGCTGCTACAGATTAATTTTTAAATAGTTTACAAACCTTTGATCGTGATAAACAAAATGTGCGCTGGAATCACCGTCCTGCTAATTACCAGTTGTGCTAGATATCTTTTTTACTTTTCAGTGAGTAGATCCAACCAAGATAAAACATGAAAAATGTATTGAATTTTGTAACAAGTCAATTCCTGTGGTTAAACAATCAAAATACAATATGTTGATTGAGAACTGGTTAGTAATATCCGTGTCGTACAAAAGTAACATTGACAAAAGAGACCAGCTGAAAAGATTTCAATGATGCAGAATAATATTTGAGAGTGGTGACAGCAAAGTTTCTATAAGCACAAGATAAGCAGTTGAAACTGAAATATTTTTTTAAAAGGACGTTTCCATTAAGTGGTAGCACTGAGGTAGTTTAAAGCACATAATAATATAGCCATTCAAATGAAACATGGAAATGGACATAAATGTACATATTAAAAATACAATCGATGATAACACAGATGAACTTGATGTAAATATCTAAACTAATGCCTCTAATTATATTGCTTCTAAGTATATTGCTTCTAAGTGTATTGCATCTAAGTATATTGCTTCTAAGTGTATTGCTTCTAAGTGTATTGCTTCTAAGTATATTGCATTAAAAGTCAGGATTGTAAAGGTGATACTAGTTCAAGTCTGAAGTTTGAAGACATAGCATCAACTGCTAATATCATAGGTTTCTATCAAACATCCAAAACAGACAGTTGTTAGAAGTTAAAAAATCGGAAAGTACAACGCAAACGTTAATTGTGAGTTATGGATTTAACTTTGCTGAATACATGAATCACACAATACATTTAGCAGAGCAATATGTCATTCTAAGTATATACAAAATCAGGATCATACACAATTTTAGAAAATGAAACGTACAAGATTTTTGCCTTTTTAGTTACTGATCCTTTCATTTAATTTTAGGCAATCAGTTACGTGCTAGTTACTTTTTAGCAGTTTGAAAAGTGTTTAATCCTTCCAGCAAAGGAACATTGAACTTTTATGTTTTACAAGACTTAGAATGTGTTTTTCAAAGATGAACATCTGTTTGCAATAGATCCTGACGATACATTAGATTAGTGGTTAGAGTTACCGGTTTGTCTTACCACGGTACAAATAATTTGCGTATGATTAATAAAAATGGGAGTTGAACTGAAGTAACAAGGAAAGCAACGTACCTATCCAAACTAGCTTTTAGTGGTAGACAGTTTTAATTGTTTGTATGGTTGATAGTGTAAAGGTACAACTCAGATATAAAGATACAACTCAGATATAAAGAATTTCGGAGAAAATACACATTTTCTAGTTGACTTCTACAGAATATAAAAAAGCATTTAATTGTTTTATAGTTTTCCTATGGTTTTCGCTGTCTGCAAAAATCACAGCTGACATGCATGACAATAGTGCTTACGTATCCATAAAGGTTGTGGAGCATTTGTGTTGTAGACCTAAATGCACTAATTATTCCATATAGCCAATTATGTTTTATCACAATTGTTCTCCTTGCTGATATAAATATGTGTTTACATCTGCATTACTTTCAGCAAGTTCCTTTTTTATATAGATTTATCGTCTGTTTAAAGATAACAAATCATTCATAGTTTAAAGAAATCTTCCCCAAAGTCTCTGTTGCCGTTTCCTTTAGAGTTGTATTCAGTTTAAACATGATGTTAAATACATACGACTGTTGATCAGTAACCATGTTACCGTTGAAAAAAAATTACAACTCTATGCATTGTATTTTACTGCTTTAAAATCAGTTGTGTCTAAGGTTTATATTTGCAATGGATAAATTATTTATCTTTGTTTTGTATTTTGTTGATTTGTTTTAAGTGTACCCAACAATTTTAGTACAGCTGGCTTCACACTTATGTAACTTTGATGAATCATTTTATCTAGCTTTAATTCAACTGTAACTGATCCAGGGTCTGAAATATTCACATAGTGGACTGGAATCTCCAAAACCACTTCTGAAATGCTACCTGGTTAACAGAGTAAATAGTTTGTATACCAGTTTAATTTGTTCATCAGAACAACAACTTGTATGATTTAACTAGTATGTATTTACTTCTGGCCTGCGCACATCTGTTGTTAGTATCTAGGTACTTTGATGAATGACTTTGACCGTTCGTACTCACCGTTACTTCAACTCTTACCATCTTTGTCAAAACATTATGAATGATTTGCTTCAGCAGGTCTTATGGTGTTATGCTAATTCCACTTCTTATGCCACTCTCAATCATTACTATTATGACATGTTCGGTCAACGGTTCCAATGGAACACCTGATACTTCCAGCTTGCACCATGTACTACTAATGAAATTCTATAATAATTAGCATGTTCTAGTTTATAAATTTCAAACAGACAGTTCTTTACGTTAAAGAAATGTTAAAAGGTATCAATGTAAGTTTCATCACATAGGGACCACGAGGGTCTCCTGATGTTTCTAAAGCTACAATTTACCACCATGTAGTGTGCATACGTCATTTGATGTGTTTGAATCATTTAGACTTGAACATAACATTTATTTGGATACATTAGCTGTATCCTTAATCCTTTCTAGTCTGTTAACATCTACGTATAAAGAAATACATTTTTTTCTCTCAAATACTAAATACAGATGTGCCATTGCATGTTGTATGGCAATGCTTTTAGATGTTTATGTTGCACAAATCTCAATTCAAATATAAATAATCATATTTCAAGCTTTTTCTTTTTCTAGTCGTTTGAAAAGATCATTTCAAAACTAATATAAATATCTGATAACGAAATAGAAAACAGTAAAAACTGTCTACTCATCTTGTACGCAGGCTTCGAATGAGTCTAGCACAGAAGTGGGCAAACTTTCCAGTGCAAGTGCCGCATACACAAATTTACACCTTGTCGCGGACCGCATAGATCATTACGTAAAATAATTAATATCTGAAATAGCAAAAACAAAAGGTTTTTTCTAAATAACATCATAATTAATTTTCAGTTGTTAATGTTGTTAATATTTGAAAACTTAAACTTAAACTTCAAACGAAGCACATTTATTTGATAAACAGAGTAACATAAACAGAGTCAGTGCGAATGATGACTTGTTCCTAGGCCGCATGAAAACCCTTGGTGGACCGCATGAAAGCCCTTGGCGGGCCGCATGCGGCCCGCGGGCTGTAGTTTGCCCACCCCTGGCTCTAGCAATAAGGTGATTTCCTTAATTAGCTGGATTAAAATTATATCACAGTGATTTCAGTTAGATGGTGTGTATTTTTATGATCTGAGGTCAGAGTGATGTCAGTTAGATGGTGTGTATTTTTATGATCTGAGGTCAGAGTGATGTCAGTTAGATGGTGTGTATTTTTATGATCTGGTTGTATATTCTGAACACATTTACAGACTTCTGATTTTCAATGAAACTACAATTTTGCTTTGAGAAAATGATGCCTCAATATAAACGACAAAACTTCATTTCGTACTAAAAATATCAGAAGATGTAATCAAAAAGGAGAGAAGTTATTATAATGTGAATTTATACATATTATATAGCAAAAATTGACTTAACATCAGTGATAGGCATTGCCTTTTAAGGTAGACAAGTGTTTAACTCCAGGTATAACTGTATAATAATTCACAATCAGCACGAGAGGAGATCAGATCAAGTCCTACACTTGAATTTCAAAAGAGACAAAGCCTTATTAACAGCTGGTGTTAGATAGGTGACAAATGCAATTTGTTCATTACTACGGCCGGTGTTGATCTAACCATGATAGTGACACGGTAACACGGCGTGCCTCTTCTTATAATATACTGACATATAAAATAAAATACTTCGCGAATACTTTCCGCAAGCCTACCCGCCCCCCCCCCCCGCCACTCCCCCACCCCACACACAAAGTACCCTATACACCATTGTTGTAAAGGGATATAAGGCACGAATGCATGAGCTTTCGACTCAGGCAAGATGCTGGATGTTTGAACCGCATATCTACCAGTATTGTTCTTACACATATGGGTCAACTCACCTTTGTATACTTTACCACCTGTTTGAACATGAACTGTTATCGTCTTTCACTAAACATCAGATTCATTTACACTGTGAATCTTCGTGGGAGCAAGAATCGAGATGGTGCCTTTAACTCCCATCGTTAGCAAATAGTCTATAAGCACATGTGTGCAAATCAGAAGAGTGGAAAATATTTAGAGAACACACAACTACTATCCGGAACAAAGATTGCACGTACGTCTTGTCTAACAGGCATGAAACTGTCTAAGCACGAAAATTACTTTTAAAGATGACATGTTACATGACCCTGGGTTAGACTGACCAAAGTTTTCTGACTACGAATTTTTTGTATTTCTATAACTTAGCAGCGCATTGTGAGTTGTACATAATTGCAAAGAAGTCCTGACTCTTTGCTTACACAGTCTGCATTAATATATACCAATCTCTCTCTCTCTCTCTCTCTCTCTCTCTCATACACACACACACACACACACACACACACACACACACACAACCGCAATGACCTCTTAAAATATTGGCTAAGGGAAAAATTTGCTCGTATACCGTTTATACCATACAGACAATCCAAAAGTAGGTCAAATCGTCCAAAAAAAGGCACATCGTGGAATCGTATGCCACACTAACTTTAATCTCCCGAACTGAATACTATTAGCCATACGCTAACCGCGTCACCTTAAATACATGTTAGTCAAAGCAAAGTTAAGGCCCGTCACAGGTCAAGACCATACTGGAACATCTGGACCCTGTGGTGATAACAGGTGTAAAACATGTCAATATATGAGAGAGACAAACACATTCAAGAGCACAGAGAGTGCAGCTTATCTTATCATAGTATGTTAGAAACCAAGAAACTACAGAAAGGAATCAGTCTTCACAGTTCTGACTGGATGACAAAGAGGTTGAAAGGAAACCCAGCAGCAAACCACTTATCTTCTCCTGGCCACTCTTTGAGTGATATTATATACTAACTGCAGTTTACCCCGACAGCAAATGGAGTTCCAAAACCGCGAAAGAAAACCGATCTTACAGGCGTCTGTTTTCAAATGTTACCGCTGGACATGAACTCAAACCACGATTACCCCCTCTCCTGAGGTTGACCAAAATCAGGAAGATATTCCGAAGAAATAATGCCTTGCAGTTGTTTGCACGGTCTGTTTGTCAGTGACGTGGGTGGTAAAGTTACTTATTGTAATAATTATAAAAGGGTAGATCTGGAATTGTATGAACCTGTGGAGAAAGTTGCATTTGATTGCTGTTGACTGAAAGCAGTAGAATATTAAATGATCCTGCTTTCTGAGTCAACCTATACTGAAACTTTAGAGAATTTATTGAACTTAGGTGGGTTAATGTATAGCAAAAGGTGATCGAGGTTTATCAGCTACTGATTCCTTATACATGAATAAACAATAAAAATAAGTGTGGTCTGAGGCATGTATTGAATTTCTTTTTCTTTTTTTAGCTGGGAACGTCTCTTTGATCTCTTATTCTGAGACAAGTATTAATGATCCAGAGCTGAAAATTCACAGTTGTTGTCCATACCGTAGAAATTTGGATAGTAATTTAATTTAAATATTGAAATATCAATGTGTTTTTAATTTTAAAAACAAATTTAATTTTTAACATTAAATTTAATTTTCAGAATTTATCAGTCAACTTGTATCATGATGACGTCCGGAGGTCATAGTTCAAATTTTAACTCAGCATAGTAAGGACCGTTTTCCTCTTTTTATCCTGCAAAAAGTTCCTCACTGGATGGCTATTTCAAGGAATATTATGAACTTATTTTGACTGTGCCAGGAATCTAAAGTCCAGTGGTTATGGTGCTATGCAGTTTAAGTAACCAATCTCCTGCAAAGTTGATTCAGTAAATGCTCATAGACTCAGTTATATGGTCTTTAATGAAAGACTATGTTGAATGGTCTTTGAAGAGAGACTCAGTTGTATGGTCTTTAACCAGATTCATTTCTATGGTCTTTAATGAGACACTCGTTGTATGGTCTTTAATGAGAGTTTCAGCCATATGGACTTTAATGAGAGCTTCAACCATATGGACTTTGACGAGAGACTTAGCTATATGGCCTTTACTGAGAGACTCAGTTATATGGTCTTTGACGAGAGGCTTACTTGTATGGTCCTTAACGAGAGATTCAGTTGTATGGTCTTTAATGAGAGACTAGGTTGTATGATCTTTAATGAGAGACTAAGTTATATGGTCTTTGATGAGAGACTCAGCTATATAAAGTTTAACGAAAGACTCAGTTCTATGGTCTTGCATGAGAGACTCAGTTCTGTTGTCTTTCATGAGAGACTCAGATATATGGTCATTGATGAGAGGCTCAGCTATATTGTCTTTAATGAGAGACTCAGTTGAATGGTCCTTAATGAGAGACTCAGTTGTACGACAGGATGGAGATAAGCAGCCTGGAAGTGGGTCATCTCTGTCATAACTTTCTGTGCGTTTTTAAAGAGCACTTGTCATCTGAGCCGCATGTAGTGAATGCAGAGAGAATTACATGTGTGCATAGAGGTATTTGTATGGGGTAGGGAGAATTTTAGATAAAGATGTGGAAACAATAACAAAAGTATCTTATTCAAATACTGACATTTTTAAAATGGTGTCATGTTCATGCAGCAGCATAAAATTACAAGATAGTTTATGATCATCACATTGAAACTGTAAATTAATGAATTTTAACTTAAAAAGTTACTTGAGCATAGTCGATAAGTAAATGTCCTGTCCACTGAATTGTCCCTCCCCACATTGAGTACGCATGATCTGATCTGTGTATAACTTGAGAACTTGTTGAGGGTTTAGGATCCAACTGTCCCTTCCTGTCATCTGATACCTATTTAACTGCTTATATTTCAAATATTCAGAGATCTTGTTTTCCTGCTAAATAACTTTCCTTGCACAAAATCTGGTCCTTTTCATAGTCTTTAGATATTTAGCTTCCCAGGCCATTTAATATGGTGTAATGTATGTAGCACACGATGAAAGTTCCACACCAGAATTTTCCCATTTCGTGATAGCTGATGTTCCGTGGACGTTATTCAATCTGTAAGGGTACCTTGATTGCAATGTCTGTATGCCGGCTACTTATGTGGTAAAATTACTTTTTGTAATAAATATGACTGGGTAGACCTGGAATGTTATGAAATTGTGTAGAAAGCTGCATTTGCTTGTTGTTTAATGAAAACAGTTGTATATTAAATGTCCCTGCTTTCGGAGTCATGCTTTAAATATTCAACTACCTCATTTTGTTTACATTAGCAATGCACAAGAATCAACCAGTGACAAAACGAAACATGATTCATTGAACTAATGTGGGTTAATGTGTTGCAAAATGTGAGAGGTCTGTCAGCTATGGTAAAATTGGCATAGTGTTGTCTGTGTATACATAACATAAGAAGAAAGATCTGTCAGTTATGGTAAAATTGGCATAATGTTGAATGTGGATACATAGCAACAGAAGAAAGATCTGTCGGTTATTGTAAAATTGGCATAGTGTTGACTGTGTATACATAACGATAGAAGGCCAACGAGAGAGCAGTATTTCATTCATCGCGTTGCACTTGGATATAAACAGGCGCGATTGCATTGAGAAAACCGGAAGGCGGGGGCGGGGGTGGGTGGGAAGGGGGCTGGGTGGCATTCCTTACAGGTGAAAGGGAGTCGACCTATGAGTGGAATCTGTGAGATAAACATTGGTGCTTAAGTTATTACACTATGTGAAGTGTGATATGAGATATCAGGGTCGATTACAAAAATAGGTCAATGGAGAAATGGAAGAAGTGTCCTCCTTTGCATTATTATTACATACAGTACATATATTATTTATTGGTGAGTTGCAAGTATTGGTCCGACAACAACAGGTAGGATCACAGAAAGTACATGCCAATCACATGCTTGTACTCGTCTGGCTAAAGGGCTACATCACATGGGATACAGCCTTTGGAATCGTATCTGTAAAATGGTCTTGATAATGTCTCGACAAGTGAAGATGTTGCTATTTATAGACACTAAATCTGGTACGAATAACTGTTAATCATAACTTTATACGTGTATTAGTAACCTGTACTGATGTTTAATGATTCGTTCCAATTGTCGTCACGAATTGTCAGAAAAAGTATAATCTGTTACCATAAAAAGGTTCTAGATGTATATTTCCATTTCGATATATTGCCTGGTACTTGCTCTCATCGTGTAGGTTGTTGTCGTTTAAGATTACAGATAGAGAACCTTTTTTGCACATAAGGATTTATATGTATTTTCTTGGCTTGAAAAACGTTTTAAATTTTAACAAAATTAAATAGCACGCGTGCTGAATACCTTCTGAGCAGCCAACTTTAGTTACAGTTTTGAAACAACGTTGAATCACTTTGAAAATGCATTGCAAACTAAGCAAAATTGTGACAAACTTGCAAATTATTTTTGTGCATTTCATACATTAAAAAAAACGTGTTAATTTTAACCAGTGTTACGTAGTGTATCCTGATATTAATAATTTGAATATATATTCCGCTTCAATTCAATACATATTTCCATTCAAAATGATAAATGTATAATGCATAATAATCATACATTTACTTACAAAATGATACATGAATGATACATAATAATCATACATTTACTTACAAAATGATACATGAATGATACATATTAACCATACATTTGCTTACAAAATGATACATGAATGATACATATTAATCGTACATATCCTTACAGAATGATACATGAATGATCAACCGTACATTTGCTTACAAAATAATACATGGATGATACATATTAATCGTACATTTGCCTACAAAATGATACATGGATGATACATATTAATCGTACATTTGCCTACAAAATGATATATGAACGATACATATTAATCGTACATTTGCTTACAAAAATAACTTTTATTGGCCTCTTTATGCCTGTGCGTCTGAAGGCGATTTACTGAAAACAATTATTGCCTGATGTAGTCATACTATCAAAACATATATTACAGACGCTACAGTCTATCTGAAAATGTACACTTTGGCTGACCCAGTTATGTAGATTTGTAAGTATGGAAATAATAGTTCTAGAAACAATAGGAAATCTATTAGAAGTTTTGTTTTAGTGTACTATATCTGGACCACGTTGAAGGTGTGGATGTCAGTCAACATCGCTATGTAATATCCATATAATGGGATTGCATATTTAAGTGTTTGTAGTAAATCGCCGTTGACAGTATTGTCAAAACAGACTGGTGTGAGGATGTCCATAAATGTTGTCTTATCCATTCTGATACAAAGTTCGGCTGGTTTCTACGTTCTTCATCAACTTGTATCAGTTTCAAACCACTAGGAACTGCAAGAAAATTACATAAACAGGATTGGAGAGGGACGGGGATCTTTCATAATTCGACATTTCATTAAAAGAAGACAAGCTATTGAATTTTGAATTCAAGACTTTTCAATTAGATGTGCCGTTTCAGGAAAAAGAAAATCATGAAAAATTTATTCATTTAGAATTTTCTTTTTATTCGGATTTAAGCTCAAGATTGAAATGGTATCATGTTTTCCTCTTAATACCCCCCCCCCCACCCCGCATCAAATTGCATCGTGATTTCATAGAGATTGATCAATCGCTACAGTCGTATTCAACTTTGATGTCTAATCTAGAATTGAATCTTACAGAAAGGAAATAATAAAATACATACATATGTTACTGCATTCTTAGTTCGATATTCGTTATTTTTAAATGTCTAAATGTACTTTTTTAATTAAAAAAATACATTTTCTTTATGTCTTTATTTTCAATTTTGAAAAACCTTCTCTTGAAAATTCTGATATTGCTGTGATTTCGTCTTAGGAGCTCAGAAAACCGGAGACATCGAAAGAACCCAACAGCATTAAATAGGTCGATCAAACTTATTATAGATAAAACGCCAGGCCACTTTGTTTGCGTTGCATTATCCAAACCCAGTGGTCGAACGTATGATAGCCAAAGGGCTAAATCAGCTCGTTAGCACTGCACTTTCCAGACCCAAATGTTTAACTGCTTTCTGACCAGTTGGCACAGTTTAAAATTGTCTAGTATCACTGCTATAAAATATAACTATAGGTCTTAGCTTCGGTTGGAAAATTTTGTTTTTCTTTTTAATTATTTTACGGATTATTTTTATTCATTTCGTTAAGGTGTTAAAGTAAGTTTATTTCTGTCTTGGCTAGTCAGTTTTGATACATTTTATGTTTCATGTGCAGTTGTATACATAATCAATAGCCTATCGTGTAAACTGAAATCCATCCATCCGTACGCACGTACATACATACATCCACACATCCATCCATCCATCCATGCATGCATGCATATATACATACATGCATACATACATACATACATACATACATGCATACATACATACAGGGGCCCCGAGTGGCCGAGTGGTCTAAAGCCCTCACCGTTCCAGATCACTGCCATCTCACATCTTTCTGCGTGGGTTCGAGTCCAAGGCTCGGCTAGTGTGGGTACATGGGAAAGCCTGCCAGTAGCTTCTCGTGGGTTGGTGGTTCTTCCCTGGGTTTTCCAGGGTTCTTCCTCCACCAGTTATACTGGCCGCCGTGTATAGCCTATCTTGTGCTGAAAAATGACGTTAAACAACAACAACATACATACATACATACATACATACATACATACATACATACATACATACATACATACATACATACATACATACACTGAAATTACAAAATTACACAAATTAATATTCTGAATATAAAATATTATACTCTCACATCAACGCGCGCTCAAACACACACTACCAATACCACAAGAAAAACACAAAACGACTCCACGTGATAAAATTTCTTTCCAGAAGGCCCCCCATATATATATATATATTCTTTCCAGAAGGCCCCCCATATATATATATATATATATATATATATATATATATATATATATATATATATATATATATATATATATATATATATATATATATATATATATATATATATATATATTATAAACTGACAAGGAACAGTGCGAAACTAATATGTAACTAGCCTGAGCGCTTCCGACTCTTTAATTAGTCTTTTTCAAAGGCAAACACAAAACATAGAGAGGAAAAACAAATAAAACAGAAAAACGGTTATGTTTGCTAAACGTTACATGGCTGCTTTTACAGGAAATAAACCTTTAACTTTATTATGTTTCAACTAGTTTATTTCAACTTGTTGCTGATACTGTACAATATTTGTATTGACCTAGAAATCGATGAACCATATCGACATCTTTTATTTTATTTTAATGAAATTATCTTTTGCAGCCGACACATTTTCTTTTAAATAATTCTCTAAATTTGATTAATGGCCTATAATGACTACTATAACATCGAAATATCCGGGATATAATTTGCGCTACCATAATTTACATAAAATAACAGACTGTGTCTGGGATACGGTACCGGAGTACATGACATCGACTGAGTGATGCTACTGAGACGACAAGCAATATCATGACGAAGGATTAACTCTCATCCCGGATCAGATTCCATTGGCAAACTTTTAGTCTATCCTTTGCTATATATTGTAGTCCTGTATTTCATTTCTTTAATTGCTTGTTCATTTTGTCATATCTTTAATTGTATAACACACAATTTAATATTTATTATGTAGCACCATGCCCCTGCGTGGAACACAGAAGTGTGTTTGGTTACCCCAGGGTTGTTCAGAAAAGTGTAACACGTCCTGTACGAGAGAGTACTGAGCTCAGCATTATGCTCTGTTGAAGCATGGAAGTCCAGGGATGAAATCCTGTTTGGGATATCAGGAAGGAGTTCGAGGTCAACTCCAGGTCTGTCGGTGCTGTGGATGACGAAACATCCGGACGATTAAATATTATTTCGAAAAAGCTAGAACCACCCAGAAATCCCAAAACCGTTCAACGCTATTCAGTGAGTTTCTGGCTAAGATTAAGCATAACGCAGTGGAAAGCGCATTCCATGTTTAGTCGTTACCAGGCTAACGAGAAAGGACAGGTGCGTAGCGTACGTTCGAAAGTCAGACACGTGGGGAGATTTAGCACGATTCCATCGATTAAGTGTTTGTCCATGGAATTAGAGCTACGATGTACAGTCATAGTTTTGCGTTTGAAGCTCATCGGGGAGTGGTACCCATAGGATATTCCGTCTTTCATCTCAACGGAGATACATCCGACAATCGTCTGTGCAACCTGGATACGAGGCCTGAGGGATATGAAAAAAATGTCTCAGTTTTCTCTCATTTTTTACTTTGCGGAGGATATGTACAACAACTTGAGGAGTTCTTCTCGATGCGTGCAAGAGATACAATGCTAAAACAGGAGTTCTTTATCGTAGGTGATGCTGAGCGTGCCACTACTGCGTCGCCGTGAGCAAGACCACATTGTGCCCTATGCCCACGACTTTGGTGAGCGTGAGCACCATGTTGATATCGATATTGAGATGGAATGCATTGACGATGGCTTCCGCGAGATCTTCCCGATTTGTTACGATGATATAGGTCTGTACGCTTTCAGCAATCATTACTTTCGCCATGGTTCTATCCTAAGGTAATTTTAAAATCATTTCAATTTTGTTTTCTCACTCAGGCATTGCATGCACTGCTGTCTAATCAGATGCTAGTCGTAGTAGATCTTCTCGATACTATCTCTGGATAAGTCTGATTGTTGCTCTCGCGTCATTAAGGCCTGCCCGCGCGATGCTTCCTGTATTTTGGTCAGCATTAGTTCGATGTCCACAAGCACGCGATTTTGTAAGACAGTGTCAATCGCTTTCTAGACCGATTCAGGGTGATGTATGGTCACGGCCATCACAAAGACCTCGTCGTCGCTAGACATTCTTTCTATATTTCTGGTCATACATCTTTTCGAATTGGCTGAGTGTCGTACACTGATTGCCTACCATGTCCACGATGAGATCGTCCATGGTTCTCATTTTGCTGATCAGTAACGCCATGTCAAAAGAAGCTCCGCGCAGATGCGAACGTATCTTATTGAGCATTTTCTGATAGGTCAGCATAGCCTGTTTGGTACTATTATTTTTAGCCTCCAGTCGCGGTTCGAGACGTTTCACCATAGTCTGCCAGGCTAGTCCAGCTCCGGACAAAATCAACATCATAGGATTAGCCATCGCTCCAGTATAAATCATTACAGTGGCTGTCACGATCAAAAGAATAATTTAAATGATTCTCAGGATGTGCTTGTCCCGTCGGTACGCATTTTTGTAATCGTTAAATCGCCTATGATAACAGCGGTAATACAATTCTATTTCGTGATGCTGTTCTGCTGGTAAGTTTCCATCGGAGTCGTTAAAGTAGAGGATAATTCTGCGTCGACTAAACTCTTTAGCAGCAATTAAATGTTTGGCAAGTTTTCCTTTAAGAATGTTTTGTGTCCGTTCACTTTATCATCGCCAATCTCAGACAACTTGTCTCCCACGAGACACAGTGGATATATCTTTTAAGACTTTGGTGATTTTCAACTGATTTAACCTCACAAGATCAGACAACGTATCAGAAGTCGCTTCCGGTTCCACATGGTCCGGATATTGTTGTGATTCTTTGGCGTGTAACACCTCATCCACAGCTTTTTTCGGTGACACCGACAATAATACGACAGAGCAATTTTTGATACGTTGAGATGGACTTTTTCAAAGTCTTTGATCGCTGAAATATAAACTCTAGTCTCTGTGAACCCATGGACTCCAGTATTTGCTTTGACATTTCTATCTATCGTTGATATTATCCATACGTTTCTGAGAGGTCTTTGGAACAGGGACAAAGTGTCCTCGTGGAAGAGCACTTCCTTTCTTAAACACAGCACTCAGTTTTTGTTCTATTTCCTCTTGCTGAAAATGTTCTAAATACGCGTAGGAGGCTACATCTTCTCAAGACGACTTAGCAACACAGCAATACTTGATGGAAGGGCTAGTCAGGGCAGTGTCCGAAACCGTCTTTCCAGATATGATAGTTCAGGATAAAGCAGAACTTAAAGAAAATACCAAAAACGAAAAGACCAAACTGTTACAACTCAAGCAAGAAGAAAAAAGCTTGAGAAAATGTATCGAAGATGAGGCGATAACTGGCGACAAGAGACCTAGAACAAGATAATGTCTTCATGGAAAGAGAAGGAAAAATGCGAAAGTATGAGAGAGAGAAGGAAAACTAAGCGTACGATATTCTCCGAAAGAAACTAAAGCTGGATTAACCACCCGATAAACCCTATACTCAATGGCTCGAACAGTTTGTTCAGCGCGATCTACCCATCATCAAAGATCTTGTGGACAAACCTACCAGCTCCAGGACCAACGGTTACTTCGTTCTCAAAAGCACGTGAGGTCATGGCCAACATCACTCGAAGTTATCATACTTCTACGAGACATAAAGCAGACGAAACCGAAATAGAGCACATGTTGAATCTCGTCAACGAAATCCGAGAATACAATAAATCTCTAGCAGAAGACAAACAAAATAAAAATTCGTAAAATGGCCTATCACGAAGAATCTCGAGCTCCCGTCTCCTATACTCTCTCTTTTCCGGCAGGATTAGAAGCCTCTTGATTCAAAGAAGAGCCTTAGGAAAGAGTATTAAAAGACCCAACTAAGAACGAAAACATTATAAAAAGAGTAACCTGAAGACATCGAACAAAAAAATCTTCAGTATTTGTAATAACTAATTCAGGAACATGATCTTAAGATGAGCAAAATCACGCTAAGAAACCTTCAGTACGTAAAAATAACGGTAGCCCAAGCTTCAAAAATGGGTTCAAGATGAAAGTGAGAAATATTATCAACACCTAGTAGCAGTTGATCCCACCTCACATGATAAGTGGTGAGAGATGGCAGATAACAGGACAATAAAAGAGCTGATCAATGCCAAACTACTTGAAGCAGAAGCCAAACAACGTGAGGTGGAAGCAAAATGACTCCCCCCCCCACCACCACCACCAAAGGACTATTACTCCGTGGTGGCAGCATCCGTTACTTTCATTCTCCCGCCGACATCGTCTCGTGTCTCAAGCTGCTGATCGCTTCTAAACAAGCGGAGAATGCGGGTGTGGACATCGATAACGAGATGGTCAAAATTCTCAATCATCTTCTAGATAAAAAAAGCTCGTCATCTCCGACCAGTATCGCATTTTATACAAGGACTTGATATAGACGGTTGGCTCTCAGCGATGCCATGCTCCTGTTCGATTCCAAGTCGGTCACTTCAACAATGAGATATAATCCTCCCCTGGAACTCAACCAGCAGTCGTCGTACGAAATTGTCATCATCTCCGCCGAAATCTGGTATAGCTTATTGAACGTTACCATAAACAACAACCGGTTTTCGTACGTGTTCGCGTTTCAACAAAAAACGAGTACGATCTCTCCGGGGGGATACAACGTCACCGGCATCGCCACAAAATCTCCTAACTGATCACGACCAACAGGGACGTATCATCCAAAATCAAAATCGAACCCAATTCCTCAACCCTTCGGACTCTCATCATCCTTGCTGAAATTAAATCTTGCGAATCCACATCGCCAACTCGATCGGTTCTCCTTTAGGGTTTAGCGCGGGAACATCTCTGACCCAAAATGGAGTGTACGAGGGAGATCTCTCAGTCAATATCAACGACGTCAACAGCCTCCTTATCAACTGCTCCATCGCCCAGGGATTCTTGTTTTCCACAGCTCAGCCACAACGTCATTTATTCCACCTGGATTGACGTCCCTCATCCCAGGCTCACTCATTCATGCAACTTCGTCAAAGCTCCTTCATTTACTATCCCATCACGAACACGTGCGCGATCTCGGAAATCACCTTGTGGCTGACAGATTAGTTCGGCAATGCCGTCTCTAACAACAACCAAACAATGGCCTATTATCTGCACGTATATCACAAAGAACTCCTAAAAATATTCGTAAATTAAATAAAGATACAATGAGACCGTGCATCGACGCAAAATAATTGGTGGATTCAAATCCACGATCTTTTCTTCCGTGCGAGTAACCCTTCCATGCATTTCCGGCAAAACGTCCCCAATCTCTCTTAAGGCCGTCTCAGCTGAAACCACTGGAGCAGCCTCAACGGCAAAAACAGCCGTGGGCAAAACAAAAAACAAAAATATCATTATCCAGTCATCGGTGATGACCTCATCAGCACCATCTCCCGTAGCAGATCTTCAGATAGGCGAAACTGGGTTTCCAAAAAACGGCCCGGATCCTCAACGAGCAATCCGAAATATTTCTTTACAGGACCTGGATCGAAAGGTACAAAATGCAGCAGCCCCCATCTTGGGTGCCATCATGTCTGGGTATGGCTTAAAACGATTATGGTAATTTGTATTACCACTATTATAGCAATAGCATCATGCAATGGATGTTCACTCCCGATTATCTCCGTCTCAACGACAATACTCTCGTGGATGACGCCACCAATGAGTACAAGTACGTTGAATAATAGGGCATGAACATCACTAATCTCAACGCGAGCACCCATCAAAAAATAGAGAAGCGCGACGAAGATATGTACCTGCTTCCCCATAATGCCTTTCTGGAAATATGTGGAAATGTACGGAGACCATCCCGCCAATGCGCAGATCGCGCTTCAAAATAACGGATAGTCATTATTCAAGTCGGCTCAATAGCAGCTGAACAATCAAACCGTATAAGAAATCAATTGATACTTACCTCAAGCCAGCATCATCCCAAACCTCATCATGTACAGCGATGAACGCATGCAATTGTGCGCAATCAACAGATGTTGATTCAGAGATACCGACTCAGAAGGGACAGTTGGCAAGGAATTTCGTACAGGTGTAGCTCCAGCCAATCCCACTGCACCGACGGATACAGAATCCTCTAACACTATCAACTACAGATCAGCTGGTTCAGCAGCAGAGAGGTACACGTTAGCCTATGTGACAGCCAACGCGGCAGGATCAACCATGGTGGTAGGCACCCTTCTCTCCCTCTTAACACAGTTGCGTGCTACATACTATAACGTGGGATTCGCCGCTTGACGCGCTGACTCTGAAAGTGGACGATCTGCATGCTGCTTCTTTTTAGCAATATCTTGTGGCGTTTGTCAAACACACTCTAGTACGGGAAAGAGATTCACCCGCTCAATACATGCACAGAGCAGCATCGGTAGCGGATAGACAATTCACCATGACGTGTTTGTCTCTGTGGATGGCCACAATCGCACCCTCTACCACTCCCATGCTCGAGCTGGTGGTACTGAGTCGATTACATCCAGCAAAGACACCAGGGACACTCCCGTGGAAGTGGATTTTCAACTGTCAAAATAATTTCCATTCCTCATATAGTCACCATGGACTCGTGGTGTCTCAAGTGTAAAGCCAGGACAAAGAGTGTAGAGCACATGGAAGTGGTCACCAAAAATCGTTGCCTCATGATGCAATCAAGGTGCGCTGTCTGTGGTTCCAAACAATCGTACTTCATCAAGCAGCATGAGCTGGACACTCAAATGTAGAGGAATCTGCATGAAACACGCATCGTTGACACAGCATGTTCTGTCGATGCATTTACAAACTTTATAGCATGGTCCAAGAGGCCTGTACGAGAAATTCTGATAGCAAACTTAAGCTCGTCCAAGTGATGTATGTGATTTCGAGGCTAGTTTGTATGATTGCTCATCGGATGCATCGCATATAAGAGCGATCGTTCAAAACACCGGTTGTATTTTTTACTCACATTTATTACTACCCACGATGGAATACATGTAAGTGTTGGAAGATAACTCGACCATCCAAAAGGCATATACGGAGAAAATTGTAACGGATTTGGTAAGAGTCCATCCTAAGCCTGCGCTAATGTATTTTGTAACTTCTCAAGAATCTTCGCAAAACTTTTTTCTTTTTGTTTCATTATTAATAACCTCAATAATGTCACGGTTGAAGATTATAAAGACATCACTCAAAACCCCTGGGGCTGAGATTTTAACGCATTGTTGTTTGGTAAATAGCGTTTTGCTGTGCGGTTAAGCGGCATAATCAAGTCCACACCGAACACAATGGTCACTTTTGACATTGAGGTGCTGTAATGTTGATATCATTCTCGAACGCATGCTGGAGTGAGTTTCGCGGCATCTTTGCCCGGTTTGTATGAAGTTGGAACAAGTATCCAATAATCTTGCAAATCCAGAGAGCACCTGTTCAACGGAAACTTTGGAAAGATGACTCATTCTGCTTGTGCAGCAGCTTCAACGGCAATAGTAGCTGTGATATGTCGACTGCACTTTTACTCATCAGCAACCACACATTGAGATTTCAGACCGCCTGACTCGTGCAGGAATCTTTAGATATCACTGTCCTGCTGTCTCACGAAATTTCCTCAGGGTCGGAAGCGGCAACTATGTCGGAGGTCCTAATAGTACAAGTATATCTGTCTTTGTTGTACCTCACGATATCTTTGTTCCATGTTCTTGTGTGGAATGGTTGGGTTGATTTACAGTCTGGCTCATAACATGATGTGGTTCAACTGGGGAAAGCTGTCTTAGTGTCAGCTAGTGGCTCATCGGCAAGTCCTAATAGTGCAAGCATACCTACCTTTGTTATGCCACTTGGTGTCATTATTCCAGGCTGTGGCGAATTTCTTTAGTTGATTTACATTTGGCATGCCAATATATTAAAACATTGTCTAATTGCTTATTTACCAAAATAATTGTTTTTATAGACAGAAATTACGTTGGTCCTTGGCAGCATCGTCCGTTATTTTCCTTGTTGAC
This sequence comes from Sinohyriopsis cumingii, assembly GCA_028554795.2. NCBI lineage: Eukaryota > Metazoa > Mollusca > Bivalvia > Unionida > Unionidae > Sinohyriopsis > Sinohyriopsis cumingii. The sequence goes on from CM068824.1 coordinate 147,553,103, forward strand.
ATCGTTGGCTTTTCCATTATGGGCGCGTTGACACGTCTTCACAGCTAATCGCGATAATATTTAGCAGATGTGCTTGGTCGTAAAAGATGATTATGAGACTTGACTCTAACTACATTTCAGACATGGACGGGCACCATGGCAAACACATTACGAGAGTAATTGTAGTTTGCAGTATTTGGTATGACCTCATTTTCAAAATTAACGTTTTCCAAGGCATATACGTTGACATCTATTACGTCTCAGTTCCATCGAAGTTTCCTTTTACTCACAGATAGTATTTTTTAATATGGAATACTCTTCATTTATCCTAGATTCATAGAGTTTTGATTGCCTCTTGTCGCCTTCGTTTTATCTCTGCTCGTACAGGCCATGGTATCTGAACCAGGGGCAGATAATCCCACCAAGCTACATGATATAGTTTTGTGTTACAATATTTGAACTTGTAAATTGGGCTTTTGTATACAAAAAAATGAAACAACGGGCTTTCCCTTTACATGAGTACAAAATATGATTGTAAGCCTAGATAGAATTAACTTAAAGTAGGTCTCAGAGAATATGAATTCAAATGATCCATCACTGAGTATCACACCAACCTGAATAAGACCAGGCTTTGTACGTTTGAATCCAACAATATAAAACGACGTGGAATGTTTGTATATCTCAGCTATGGTTTTTGCTCTGTTAGACTTAGAAGTGGCTTCCAAAATTTCTCTCACTGGCTTTGTTGTTTCGCTTCTGCACGACATTATACAATGACGTTTCACGCTTTGTTTGTCATATTTTCACCCCAAACAAACGTTCTCAAGAACTCCAAACATAATTGAAAAAGTATACATCGTCTCTGACACTCATTGACAAATTGATAAAGATTGGTTCAAACTAAACGGCGATTAATCTTTTCTGTGACAATTTAGACACACCATTGGTCGGGAAATTTAATTTCCATATTAGATACATCTTTTAAAATTTTGGACATATCCGAGACCTTCAGGTATGATAAATGATAGGTATTTTAGGTGACCCGTTTTGAGTCGAAAAATAAAGGTATTTCATAAGTGTATGTCCTCTTCCCCTCCATACGATCTGTCGTTGTGGGATTTCTGAGAAGAAAACAGAAATAATTTAGATTAAGAACATTTGTTTTATATTGTTATGGATGTGGGTTCTTCTTTTTCTTTTCCATGTGCACGCACTTGTTTGGTTTATTGGTACTAGGTTTCCCTTTGTTCAGGCTCCCTATCCAACAGTTTTTCCATAAACACTAGCGAGTACTCCCCTCAGTAGGAATTATGCATTTTGGTTGGTTTCATTGCTTGTTTTAGTGATTTTGATATCTATGCCAGGGATAGTGCTTGTGTCCATTTTGTGTGTGTACAGAGACTAGTGATGCATTGTTGTGTTTCCTGCTCTTAACCCATACCTGTCTTGTATGGACTGGCTTGAAGGTTGTAATAGCTGTGGCGCTTTTTAATTGTAGTACTGAACTGTACAGGGTAGTACTGAATTGTACATGTAGAACTGAACTGTACAGATAGTACTGAATGATACAGGTAGTACTGAATGATACACATAGTACTGAATGGTACAGGTAGTACTGAATTGTACAGGGAGGTCCTGAATTGTACAGGTTAGTAGTGAATTGTACTAGGTAATACTAAATGGTACATGTAGTACTGAATTGTACAGGAAGTACTGAATAGCACAGTGTAGTACTGAATTGTACAGGGTAGTACTGAATGATACAGGTAGTACTGAATTGTACAGGCAGTGCTGAATTGTACATGTAGAACTGAATTGTACAGGTAGTTCTGATTTGTACAGGTATTACTGAGTTGTACAGGTAGTACTGGATCGTACATCCAGAACTGAAATGTATAGGTAGTTCTGTATTATACTGAATTGTACAGTTTGTACATTCCTGAATTTTAAAATACTTCTGGTAGCACGCTTCATTTTCAAATGCTCTTACTTTTTTAAAACTTTTTTTTGGGAGGGTGCTCTCCCCGGTTGATCTTTTCAGACCATTTGGGGAGGCACTCCCGTCTTACTTGCAATTGTGTATATGCTATATTTTTTAATGCTATCGTTTTTATTAGTTATGCCTTTCATAAGTGCAATGTTATATATATATATATATATATATATATATATATATATATATATATATATATATATATATATATATATATGGGTTATTTGTGTATTTTGTTTTGTTAAAACATGTTTTGTTTTTGTTTTTTAAGGGATGAAATGGTATTTATTCCAGGCATTCATCATCATACAGTAAAAACGTTTTGCTCATTTTTACATCTTTTATTCGCTTTTGTCTCTTATGGGCTCTTCTTCGTGTATCTATGTCTACTTTTTCTGTCGAAGTTGGTGGGTTTGGTTCAGTTGTTATTGTCTCTGTAGTTGTAGTTGACATCGTGAATTCTGAGCAATCGTCATAATCTTAAAAGTACTTATTTACCATGTCGTCTGTCCATTGGGCTGGTTGTGGTTTTAATTTTGGTTTTCCAGCTGTTTTGGTTTCTGTTGTAAATTTTGCTTTCTCTTTGCTTCGCTGCTTTTCTTCTGTTTCGTTTTTTCCCCTGGTTCCCTTGTTGTGTTTTTCCTTCTTCAAAACTGGCTGTGTTTGTTTCTTTTGTTTTTGTTGGATTGCGTCTGCTTTTGTTTTCTGTAATCCTGCTACTTGTTGTTGTGCTTTCTTCTGTTGATGTTGTTGCTGGATGTGTTTTTGTACTAAGTGATGTTGTTGTTTCTCTCCTTGTTGTTGTTTGGAGTTTGTAGTTTCTTGTTTTTTGTTTTGTTTTTGTCGCTCTGTCTCTTGTTTCTGTTTGTCTTGCTGTTGTTGGAGTTTATTTTGTCCATTTTGTTGCCTTTGTTGTTGCCCTTGTTCTACGTTTTTTTTTTCTTTCTACATGGTGTTGACGTTTCTGATCACCTTGCAGATGGTGTTGTTGTTATATTTGTCCTAGTGGTTGTTGTTGTTCTTCTTGTTGCCTTATAGTCGGGAAGATTTCAAGCGTAGCTGTGTAGGTTTGTTCTGTTCTCCTTTAGTGGGTTTCCGCCGAGGTTTTGGGGCATTTATGTGGGGTGTGCCCTGTCTCCCCGCATCTGCTTCACTTTCGGTGGTATATACATCCCGTGTACCAAGCTTTTGTCAGAAAACCGTGTAAGAAGAAAGCTCTTTTGATCCGTCTTAGGTTTGTTTTTTCGATTTCCAGTATTCTGATACCGTTGTATATGGACAATCCTGGAACCGTCGCCAATCTAGATTTTTCTACCGTTATTCCGAATTTATTTTCGAAACGGTTGTTGTTGTTGTTGTAGGTTTAACGCCATTTTTCAGCACAAGATAGGCTATACATGCCAGTATTAATGGTGGAGGAAGAACCCGGAAAAACCATGGAAAGAACCAACTCACGAGAAGCTACTGGCAAGCTTTCTGACATAACCACATTAGCCGAATCCGAGACTCGAACCAAAGCAGACAGAGGTGAGATAGCAGTGATCCGTAACGGTGAGCGCTTTAGACCACTCGGCCACTCGGGGCCCCTTTGAAACCGGCGACCGTTTCTTCTAGGGGTGTTGCCATGGGGATATCTGATAAATGGAGTTCCCCTGTCTGTTTCTTGATATTTTTAGAAGTAGTACTGGGTTTTTAACTTTTACCGTCTCTCCCTAAATATTTAGTTCTTCAAACTCTAATACCGGCAAGTTCCCTCTTGATCTTGTTATATATCCCTCTTCCTTTTCTGTTGACTGAGTAAATTTGTTGTAGAATGTCTGAGTTCCTGGTTTTTAGGGCTATAAGTACTGTGTACGTAACAGGTACTCTTTCTCTCGGTATGTGTCTCATATCCAATTCCTGGGTACCTTCCTGATAATAGCATTCAAGGTATAGGCCTTCTTCAGTCGCAATTCTTCTTGTTTTAAAATACTTTTCCAGTTTCCTTACTGCATTATGAGCCTCCGCCATGTTTTCTCGTTTTCCTTGCTCGTGAGTAGTATTCACTCCATGTTTTCTTGTTCTGTAGATTTGCATAAATTTTTGTATACATTTTATACTTTCGTATAAAATTCCATCGATTCTGAAATTCTGTCTTAAAAGTTACTTTCCTCCTGTTGACTTTCTGGCTGTCTGTTTTGTTCATGACATGGCAAGAAGTTGAGTAAAATCAATTATTTAAAATCGCGCTACTTTGCTTCTCAGTAATGAGTTGTTACCGGCAGTTACATTACCTGTTTTAGTGAGGAAGTGTCAACAGGAATAGTTCCGAGTCTCTTTCAGAGGTGTATTTTGAGTGGAAAGAGACAATAACTGTTCTGAATCAATGCTCTTTCTGTGTTCATTTTCTGTTGTTGTTTTGAAAACGTTACCGATTAGAAAAAGTCTTTATAAATAGAATATAAGGAATGAGCTTCTTAAATACGAAAAATGTATGGTTTCTGCAGATTTCGTTTGAAATATGTTTTCAACACCTTTCTGATCCAAGAAAAAATTGGTTTGCTGTAACATTATCACTGGCGTACAACCAATCGCAAACGGCCATTACGAATCGCATGTTTTCTATGATTATTTCCCTTTAGGTATTCAGACTTTGATGGTAGGCACAATCCTTCCTGGCTGTTTTTATTTTTCTTTCAAAGTGCCGGTCCGAAACCTATTTTTGTAAAATAGCTGCTCATTACACGAACTAATTGGATGTTCTTCTTAGATAAAGGCAAATGTATGTATGTATGTTATAACTCTCTATCCTTCCCTCTCTCTGTGAATATATATATATATATATATATATATATATATATATATATATATATATATATATATATATATATATAGAGAGAGAGAGAGAGAGAGAGAGAGAGAGAGAGAGAGAGAGAGGGACTTGAGAAGTTAAGAAGCTGTCGATGCATTCAGTCTTGTTTACCTGTACCATGGCATACCTGTATGTATGTATGTATGTATGTATGTATGTATGTATGTGATGTGATGTGATGTGATGTAATGTGATTTTTATTTTTAACGTAGTTTTAACATTTTTTCAGTCATATCACTACGATGTCTGCAGTGTGGCAGTTTATAGTGATATCTAACACTGGGGCATCATGCCGCAGACATGTAGCATGATGTCCCACCGAGTCAAATTATCCTGACACCAGGTCGACCAGTCCTAACACTAACCTCATAATGCTGAACGCCAAGCGAGGCAGCTGTTAGTATCATTTTTTAAGTCTCTGGTATGACTCGTCCGGGGATCGAACCCACGACCTCCCGCATCCGAGGCGGACGCTCTAACCACTAGGCCACCGGAGCGATTATGTATGTATGTATGTATGTATGTAGGTAGGTAGGTAGGTAGGTAGGTAGCTAGCTAGCTAGCTAGCTAGGTAGGTAGGTAGGTAGCTACGTAGGTAGGTAGGTAGGAAGGTAGGTAGGTGTGTGTGTGTAGGGGGTTGTGCCTGTGCATGTTTGTGTGCAAATCAACTCTTCGATGCGGTTATGAGTAATACATGTTGAACGACAATATCATAGCCAAAAATAAATATGTGCGATAAATTCTTTTTTGCTCTTCTGTAATGTAGGCATAACGGGTACATATAACAGTTTGCCAATAAACACCTTCATCAAACCTATTTTTCTATTTGAAGGAACGCCTTCTTTAAAAAAAAATTAAAAATAAATGCACCGGAGCTTAACATTTATTCTGTTAAACAGTGAACCTTCTAAAACGTATTCTTTACGACATAAGTCAAAATGGATTTTTAAAGGGGGGGGGGGGCTTAAGACATCCTTTATGACAGCAATCAAAGCAGGTTTTCAAAAGGGTGGCTTATTTATGACCTGGTACTTTTACACTGAATGCTTCTTGCTTGTGCATCATCAAAATGATTCGTATAGTTGCCTTGCATGCAAGCATCTGGCCGCATGCCTAGTAGTTGAAACAGTATAAAAAAAAACAATTACTCGATCAAACATTATTAAATTTAATAACATGTTTTGATCCCTTTTAACTGGTGGATCAGCTCTTGCAACCAAATGATTCTCAGAACTAACTTATATTCTTACTATACTCTGGTTGATTTTTATTAGTTTGGTAATAATTATAGATTTTTATTTGCCAGGTAATACTTATAGATTTTTATTAGCTTGGTCATATTTGTCTTACGTACTTTTCTGCACAACAGATACTGGATGACTCCATAACATAACAATTTGATGGATCAAATGGACATATTAGTAAGGTTTAACAGCAATAAAAATAGAAGCAAAAACGATGATTATTACAACAACAAGAAAAGTAACTACAACACCACTTACGTTTTCGCTTTTTCGCTTTATGTTTCTTACCGTATCACTTTCCACTTATTTTCTCTCGATAAGGAATTAGACCATGAAGGTTATACCAAAAGATTGTCATCTTTAAAGTGCAATTTATAGATCTGATTCTAAGAAAGAAAAGGATACCCGCATGTTTTATGAATGTATCCACGGGCGATAACCTGCTGGGTGTTTTTCAGGTAAGAAAGCAAGGATAAACATGTGTTTCTAAATCCACGAGCTACAGTCCTTTTGATCACCCATATCACTCACCTACACCTGTTGGATGATAAAAATTTGCCGCTCTCATTGGTCGCATTTAGTCAAATTTAGCCTTGACCAGACAAAATATTGTCTGTTTTACTGTTGGCCCCCGGGAGAACCCTGTCATCTCGACTCTTTGTCCCGGGCAGCACCTGGTGGATCTGAGAGAGAGAGAGAGAGAGAGAGAGAGAGAGAGAGAGAGAGAGAGATTTAAATTGACATTATTTCTGACAGTAACTGACTCTGATATAAAGGTAAAAAAATTGTAGGAAATTACAGCGTAAGATTTTCTTACTTTCTTACTTTTTTTCTTTTTATCTTACTGTGGTTTTGGTTGATCTCATTTGAATATATTTTGAATATACAGTTTAATAATAATCGGCCTAACTGTTGTTTGTCCTGAACATCTTTTTTTTTCTTCTGGAGAAATTATTTACGTATGCATCGAAAATATCAATAGCACTGATTTATGAGTTGGAAGTGTGTGTATATTTGTATGTCCCAAATTAAGTCATCGCTATGCTACATCCTATTATAGATATTATTGCTATAATAATAATAATAATAATAATAATAATAATAATAATAATAATAATAATAATAATGATAATAATAATGATGATGATAATAATAATAATAATAATAATAATAATAATAATAATAATAATATACTGCTTCATTATTACCCTTATCGGTGCAATGTTATTGATAAGTAATAGAAACAGCTGAATTATCAGGATTAGAGGTTGTAATTGCTCTTGCTGAGTGTATGATAACGGTAATGAATATAAAGACAAGAAAAAATAATGACCCTATTACCTACAAACATTGTGTTAAAGTCTGATAGTTCTGTTGATGTCATATTGACAAAGGGGGTGGGGTTGGTTTGGAGAAAAATGTTTATTATTTTTAAAGTTTCTCGTGAGAAATTGCACAATATTTGAACCAGGGAAGGTTCATATGTGTATCAAGATAAATGTATGTGTCGGATTGTTTGTTAATTTCTGTCACCTCTTTCGACTAGAAATCACAACTATTGTACGCCATAGTTAGAATTGGTCCCGACTAAATAAATTTTATTTCGCCACGTTTCTCAGCAGCGGCACAGATGCTGTTGATTTGTGTTGCGATAGGTCGTCTCTCACGTCCATTTGTCGCCGGTGCGAAACTCTGAGACACATCTCCTTGCGCATTGTCGTATCAGACTTAAATATGACAGGACAATAAATGAAATTTAATCTCCACGTACTTAACTGTTAGTATCCCTTAATCTACTCTTCAATCTAATGCTTGCCAATCTAAATTAAAACTGTGTCGCATTCAGACATAAGGAAGGATATTATCCAATCAAAAGACAGCAAACAGGCGCTGTCCCTTTTATCGATCGAGGGCGTGTCACGGAGGCACGCGACAAGCAAAGACGGTCACGCCTACAAAGAGAACTATTGACTCCGTAGTCTTTGTCTTCAAATCAAAGTACATGCTATTTGTCAATCTTTTATAATTGTGGATAGCTGATTGAAAAGGAAGTCGTCCCAGTTTTTCTTCATCCTCTCCAGTAGATATTACTCCTCGTGAGCGGCACTAGATAATCAGTGTTGGATAGATTACACGGAACGAAAGACTTCGCAGGTGACTTGGAAACTTACAAAACAAGAAGTGAAATTTATATATGCATAAAGACGGACACTTCGCACTGCTGTGAGTATAATTATATGATAATTCATTAAATGTCATGTAAATCATTTTTTAAGTACTTGATGGTTGCCTTTAAATAAAACAAAGAATTTATTCGTCGAAAAAATGTGGCATTTGCTTAGTATATAAATTATCTGAAGGACAACTTAAAATGATGGCCACGTCTCTTATATATTAAACTGTCAAATGTAATTTTGAAACACTGTGTCAATATTTATAAAAGAGATTTGTGTACCTCTAGTCAATGTCAACAATTGAACATACTCCCCAAAACACTCGAGTGCTTAATCCAATTCCGATGGAATACTCACTAATATGACAATGACACAGACGCTAAATGACAATCATGTTGCAATATATAGTTAGTGATTACCAATCAGCAACATCAATTAATGAAATTCGCATTTGCATATGTGTAATATCTGATTTGTTGATCAAAAACTTGTGACATTCCTGAAAGTACTCATTCAAAATCAAACGCATAATATAGTTGAATTGTTTCGTGGGATCGATACTGTATAAATCAATGTAAACTTATAACTGTCTATCCTTCCCTCTCTCTGTGAATATGAATATATGATCATATATATATATATATATATATATATATATATATATATATATATATATATATAGAGAGAGAGAGAGAGAGAGAGAGAGAGAGAGAGAGGGACTTGAGAAGTTAAGAAGCTGTCGATGCATTCAGTCTTGTGTTTACCTGTACCATGGCATACCTGTATATGAGAAGTTTCGCCCCTTTATCTCCATTTTATCAAAATGCTTACGTAGATTCGATTGAGTAAATATTTAGTCATACCGTTAAGCATAATATTTCATGCAATCAGTTTATTAAGAAATGACAGGGTAATTCATTTCGAAATTTAAGAGATTAAATATAGTTTTAACCCTTTTTTTCTCTAGGCTGGCAAATGCAACAAAAAAAGTTTGAATGACATATTTTAGATCGAAATAAAGGAGAATCTTCTCAAATATTTACTTAACGTCCAACATGAAATCTCGTACTAAATGCATAAATTTATAGGAAAAAAAATGTGCTTCCTTATCACGAAGGGATTTATAGTTTATATATTTATCTTTTATTTCCTCAAGTTATTCTCAAGCTAAAATGTAGTAGAAAATGTAACAGAAAACAAGTATTTTGTATTTTCTAGATAATAAGACGAGATAAGTTGATCAGTCATCTCGCAATTAGTAGGTTTTTTTTTTAATTGGTGCGCTTCTTCACAAATGTCTGTCAGTCTTTTTTGTTTCTCGGTAACTAAAATAATTTTAAAAAAATATAAAAAGATAAATAAGGTGGACAGAAAGAGTAAAAGTTATTTAGCAACAATACGAGATCCCAATAAAATTCTAAATGAAAAATATGAATGGTGTGTTCTATTTATGATAATATTATATATATAAAGCAAGAAACATTTGAAACATTATTTGTTTGATGACTTTTGCATTTTTTTAATAAAATTCATTTTCTACGCCTTGTTAATGCGATTTCTGAATCTACAAAATGGTTTTTTCTGATTAAGAAGGATGTTTTATGAATAATCTACTCGGTACTAATTCATTAATACACGTACGTAATGCATGGTAATTAACTAAGTAACTTTGTCACGGATATGTGTTTCTGTGTCAGTCATATAATACTTACTCACACAAGGCAGGCTGTATGAGATATTTTTTTAAATACTGAATTGTGATTATATATATATATATATATATATATATATATATATATATATATATATATATATATATATATATATATATATATATATATATATATATATATAATGGCCAACTCGGTTTGGAATTTCTTTCTGATTACCTGCATCACAAATGTTTCTCATTTATTTGCTACTCACGATTTAAAACAAAATAAATCGGTACCTTTTACTGCATTATTTTGGTCTCTGTTAGGTTTCTTAAATTGTATGCTAATCATATTAGTCAAAACACACACACACACACACACACACACACACACACACACATATATATATATATATATATATATATATATATATATATATATATATATATATATATATATATATATATATATATATATACATATATATATATATATATATATATATATATATATATATATATATATATATATATATATATATATATATATATATATATATATATATATATATATATATTGCAAGTACACCTATGTAATGTCACTCTTCATTATTGGAATAATGTAAACCATTATTAAACAGTCTTTGAGCATATAGGAAAAATACATGATATGACGATAATCTGTAAGATTCATTTCCATCTGATTTTCAATGTGGTTCAGCTATCACATATCTCACTCTTTCATTCATACGGGATTGTATACACTTCCCACGACACTTTTCATAGAAACATTCCGCAAATTGACTTGTATTTCACGGTGGATGTTGTTAAACAATAAAGTCTTTTGACTAGGTACAGCTAATGCTTAACTTTAAAGAAAGGCAGACAGTTTTCGACAAGTGTACGTGAACTTATTGAACTAGCTCTGTAAAATGTAGACATGCATGAGATTTGATCTAGCTTTATAAAATAGTACATGGCTAATTCTATCCTATCATTTTATTTTATTTGGTTTAACGATTGATTACTCGTAAAGTTCCTCTATATAAAAATCGTTCTTTTCTTATTTAGTAATTATATTCGTGTTTGTGTTTCATGCATTTAACTACAAATATTTTTCTAATTGGTAATATCACAATGTTTCTTTTTATTTTTAAACTCCGCTGTAGACACTTTACAGTTTCTCTTTGCTGTTTCTATCGTAAAGATTTTATACATTATTTTCTTGTCTTACATGTTATTATGCATTGCATCTTTATTTACCTGTTTGTTCTTCAGGTGAGGCAAAATATTGCATTTAAAGTTTGTTTTTTAGTTTTATTTCAAAATACATGTTACCGTATGTACTCGCTTATAATTCGATTTCTACTGCAAATTGCACAGACCCAGATCTGTCTGCGCATAACGCGCCGGCAGATCTCGGCCTGTGAATAATCAGTAGAACAAGTAACATAGATCCTCATCTGCAGGCGCATTGTGCTACATCAGATCAATGTCATTCTTGCATGCTGTTTGGCTCGACTTATAAGCGAGTATAACGGTATTTTCTTTCTCGTTTTCAAAATTAAGTAGACACTTCTTCATCTTGTATTAGTTATTTTCTTCAGGTTTCGTTAATTTTTAATCAAGTAATTGTATGTGTCTACTGGAGTAATAAAAACGCTAACAATAGAAACCAAAGGTAGGAACATCGAGGGCAGCGTTCGTGATAAAAAAACAACTAGGTTCCTTATCCTTTGTATAACACTATTAAAAATTGCAATTTAATACACCGACACACCAGGTGTTCCTGTACTTGAATCAGTTGCAATATGAATTAAGTGCTTGGAATGCTAATTTAATGTGCACCGTGTAATTTTTTTTTATGTTACGGATCAAAATCTTATTTTAAGTAAACCTATATAAGTCGTCTTACCAATCAAACCGTGAATATAAAAACACGCCAGGTGAAATTAGGTAGGAAAAGGTACTCTAGTACAAAAAATGATACAATTAAATTATAAACATGGCGATAAATAGATCGATATACAATTCGAATAATCTCATTTGAAATTGTTATTACTTTGTTGTTAAAGGAATTGAGCAATCATGTTGACTTTTTCTATGCATGTACTTAGTTGTCTGCAATGTAAAACTTTACAATTAACCCACAACACCGCCATCATATGCCACCGTTACCACCACTGATTTATCCTCATAATAATCACAAATATTCATGCTTCCTTTCTCCACAACAACAATAACAACAGCGAAAATTCAAAACTAAAAATATCGGCAGCATCAAGAAAAAGAACAACCACCACCACCACAACAACAACAACGACAATAATAATAATAATAATAATAATAATAATAATAATAATAATAATATTGCTCGAATAAACGGCATAACTCCAAATGGCTTTTTAAGTCTATACATGAAGGTTTCTCTAGCACGCGACCCTCAAAAGCATCAAATGACCATTTTGACCCGTAATACTTTGAGTTTTGTAAGACAACGTCAATAATAATAATAATAGTAATAATAATAATAATAATGAAGATGACGATGATGATGATAAGATACGTATGCATGTTGGTGGAGGATGATAATATAAATAACATACGTATGCATGGTCATCTGTCCGTCTGACAAGAAGGATATTCTCCTGATAACAATGTGGATGATGACAGTGATGATGAATAGGGGCCTATATTGTAAAATTAAATTTCCGTGTGTACAAAAATAATAACTTTATTATAACTGTCTCTTTATTTACAACCAATTATTATTTTAACCCGAAACAATACTGTAACAGTGAAATACATTTTATCGATCGGAAAGGCATTCTTTTTTATATAACTGTTTTACATTACTCATTTTATACAAACTAAAGTCCAACTTGGCAATGAAATGTACGATCTGATGAAGAAATATACAGATTAATCCCGACATGTACTTCGATTTTACCTTATCTAATTATAACCCATTATCTTCTACTCTACATGTAATCGGGGTACATATGATAAAATTATTTCATTTACTTGTAGTATATGGAAGTCGTTAATACCGTATAACGGTCAATCTTTGCACCTGTAGTCAGCATTTTCTTAGCAAACGCTGGGCCCGACTTGCTCATTTTGGCGGGGCTTCACTGGATTTACGCACGGGGCCCCCTGTGAGTAAGCCATTTGGAAATAAACTTTTTAACAAGTTTTGTATGATATTGAACTTAAAATTTTCTTCCATCTCTTTTGAATTACTTTCTCTTAGATACACGATTAAATAATGGCGATGACTTCAACTGCTCCAAATGTTATCGTGTGTAACTAGATTTCAAAAGTCAGATATATTCACAATTGTGTAACTCAAGCAATCCAATTTGTATACATGTTCTGATTTATTTCCATAACCAATCCAATCATATTATGATCTTACGTATGCTAGCTTGAAATATCAACTGATAATGATGGCAATTTTTGTGTCTAAAGTCTATGAAAGTGATGTACACGATTGTTAAAGTACACAGTTGTTAAATAAATCGAAAATTATTTCGTGAAATACATGTGAGAGATTTGTGTAATGTGGGAAGCAAACATAATACTATTTTCACGTCCTAAATCTTTTTGATTTTGATTGAAATGTTTAAAATGCAATCATGATTATCATCTTCGTCATTATCGCAATTCTTATTGCTGTTGCTGTTATTGTTTTTCTTCTTCTTCGTCTTCATCATCTTCTTCTTCTTATTATTATTATTATTATTATCACTATTATTACTATTATTATTATTACTATTACTATTATTATTATTATTATTATTATTATTATTATTAGCAGCAGCAGCAGCAGTAGCAGCAGCAGCAACAGCAGTAGTAGAAGTATCAATATCTTCATTAGCATCATTATCGTTATCATTATTGTCTCCGTCATCAACTTATTTGACGAACTCATTATTAACATCGAAATCTTCTTTATATTCTATTTGATGATCGCTTTGCCCTGGTGGCCGTTATTATCGTTTTGCATATTAGATGACAAGTTTGGTTGGTTAACTAAAGTTATTTATATTTGGGGAGCGCACATTTCTAGTGGGCTCCCTTTACTGTACTTGGCAATTATACCTGTTCCAGCGGACACTACTTGCCACGCGCCAATGACATCACATGACGTCACGTGATTTTCAAAATCTATTATGCCTTTATTGTTTTCTCTACTAGGAAGTGTCCTCCAGCAGTATTGTCTGGTAAAGTGAAGTGTCATCGACTTCGGTTTGGGTACATTAATCCACCATACGACATAATAATTCAACGTGTAAAAGGCAGTAATCGAATAATCATCCTTTTGAACCATCTATACGTTGTTATAGTCATCGTGATCATTGCATCCTTCATATTGTATTGTCCCCTTAATACACACGGTCTGCTGCTACTGCTGCTACTACTACTACTACCACTACACGTCATCATCATCATTCTCATTTGTTGTAATATTCGTCTTCCTATTATCATTACTGTGTAAAATAGTAGTAGTTGCTGTTATTGTTGAAATTCTTATAATTTTTGTTCCTGCTGCTTCTGGTATACTGTCACTTTGCTTATCTTATCAATGTGAACAAATTTATCAGCATTTGATAAATAAATATTACATCATTGTAACCTAAAACCAAAAGTAGGTTTTCTAACATGTAGGCTACTGAGTACATTTCAATACACAATCTTTCCGATAACCTTCTTTATAAATGGAGATACTTCACCATTAGTTTATCCGTCCTCGAGCAGAATTAGACATCAGCTGTATTTTTAGTCGTCTGCATTTTCATACTAAATCTGGCTTTGTCATATTAGTGATCACCTTACTCGCCCTTACTATCTTACCCTGATAGTAATACCAAGAATTCATACCTTTCTTGTTGCTGTGTGTTTGTTGAAGGTTTTTACGAGCACCTGTTGGGTGAAAATTACCCGGGGTACCCATTGTTCGCAATAGGTCTTCTAAGACCAGACCTTTGTCAGTATTTATCACACATTCCTCTTGAGACTCATGCAGCGGCAAGTAATAATGGCAGTTACTCTTTGTCGTTTAGATAAGTAGAAGTAAGACCTACCGGGCGGGGCCCCGAGTGGCCGAGTGGTCTAAAGCGCTCTCCGTTACGGATCACTGCCATTTCACCTCTGTCTGCGTGGGTTCGAGTCTCGGATTCGGCTAATGTGGGTATGTGAGAAAGCTTGCCAGTAGCTTCTCGTGGGTCGGTGGTTCTTTCCGGGGTTTTCCCGGGTTCTTCCTCCACCATTAATACTGGCCGCCATGTATAGCCTATCGTGTGCTGAAAAATGGCGTTAAAACCCTACAACAACTACAACAACCTACCGGGCCTTGTTGTGACTTACACTAACTTTTTTTTTCTTCTCTCCTTCCTTTCTCTCTTAAATTCACAGACCACACATACACACAAAGACACCCTCAGATATTATTGCCACCAATCAAAAGTTATACCGATATGGTAAAAAAAAGTCCTAGATTTGTACATTGTGGATTGTCAATCTTTTTTTTAAACTATTGTATTTTCATGTAACTTGTTGAAAAAACAAACAAGACAAAACATATTTATCTCCCTTGGCATATTAGTCGAAACCATTAATCCGTGCCTTAAACTCAGACTGGCAGCAAATACAGTGTTGTCTTCATTACTGGAAGAATTCCCATCTAGACGAAGCGATATCCACTAATGTGATCCAGTCAAGGAGCTTAATGTATAGCAAAAACAAAGGAGCACGGCACATGGAAAAACAAATATGTGCAAAATGAATAAAATACAACACCAAAATATATCCGATTTGCCACTTGTAATATTTGGGGGAGTTGGCAAAACCCTGGCATTTAGTTCATAAATTTGTAGAGCATCATGTATTGTGTTGGTTAACCCAAAACACTTTATTTTTGAAAGACCTTTGCTGATGTACCAAGAGCGAAAACTCGTTCTTGAACTCAATGTCAGTTTTACGATTTATTTATTCCTTAAACATTTTGACCACAAGTTGAAAGTCCCAAACTTTGACCGTCTGTAGCTATAAAAAGAATGAGTGTCATGGATTCCATTTTTGATTTTGTAGTGTTGAGACTGAGGTTGAAGTTCCTAGCTGATTGTGAGGTATTTAGGTTGAGGTTGAAGTTCCTAGCTGATTTTGAGGTGTTGTGACAGGCATAAGCTATATAGGCCGGTTGTGGGGCTATTAGTTTGTTTCGTGTATTTGTTTGCTTGCATGCCATTGCATAATTTTGAAACGAAACATCATGACCTTAACTAATAATAAAGAAGTGGACGAATGAAGGAGTGAGTACATAATGGAATAATTAATTGATGCTGCTCAATCTATTATGACAGTATTAGTATTACTAATAGTCCTTATACGATTTATACCGTGCACACACACACACACACGCACACACATACATGTATGTATACATACATACACACACACAAGCACACACACACACACACACACACACACACACACACACATATATATATATATATATATATATATATATATATATATATATATATATATATATATATATATATATATATATATATATATATATATATATATATATATATATATATATATATATATATATATATGTATGTATGTATGTATAAAGAGAGAGGGAGAATGCATAGTTTAAAATCAGCGTTCTCCACCGCATCCTGTCGTCATCCTAAAAATGAAGATTGCAGATCATTCGGTCTTTTTTGACTTGACCCAAGCGTATCTTTTGATAAAGTTAGAATCTTATAATTCTATCGCTGATCTAAGCACCATCCAGTTCTAACTATAACGTGGATCAAGGACGAATTGACAACTCATAAAATGGCAAACTCGCCGACAGAATTCGTCACAAGTCGGCGAGTTATGTCAAAAACCATAACCAAATTTAAAAGAACCCCAAAAACAACGAAATCAAACAATATTTGTTTCAATGTGTATTAATATAGTTGATCAATATGCAATAAAAACAAACATTACGAAAATAGAATGCGGATCATCACCTTGATACTCCCGCTTTATTCAATATTTCATTCATATTTCTGCTGGAAAGTGATTTCGGAAATGATCGTGTTAAAGAAAAGGAAGAACATTGTGTAAATGAATAATGATGCTGGAAAATATCTTTCGGGGAATTCGCGTGCCTCATCGTGTATAAACGGCCAAGTTGACAGTTGGCGAGTTTGTCGTTTTGCAAAATGTCACATCGTCTAGTTTGTGCGTTATCGGCAGGTTGCTTATTTGGCAACCTGTGCACATCTACAATTCTGAATGATAGACATGCCATATGAATTTACCGACTCAGCTTCAATTTCGTGCTGTGCACTTGATTTTGCAATTAAAAGCAAGAAGCGTTACCCAAGGTTTACGTTTATCGGGATTTCGACCAGTTGTTGCAGAAACTTTGCGATATCAGTAAAAGGGAAATAAATAATTGTCACAACTTAGAAAAATATAGATGCAAATTATTTAGTATAGTTGTAAAGCGCAGCTGTTGGACAAAACTTATCAACAATGTCAGATCAGTACCTGCTCCTCCCCCTTTTTCTCTCTCATATCTTTAATCTGAAATTACTATATTACAAATTAATACATTCCTGTAAGCTTCTTTCCATTCGCAATATAGATACAGTAGTACATAAATACCTAGGTACCTAAGTAAATAAATCTGTTCGAGATGGGTCATATATAAATCAAGACACAATCCAACAGCTTTTGTCATGACACTTATCAGTTAAAATTATCGCGATTATCAGTTAAATTATCGTTTCTATTTATCCTTATTGTATTGTTCAGGACACTGAACAGATGTATAATCGTGAGTAGTAAAAGGTTTAGTTACGCTGGAAGGGCTGGAAGGGGATTTACATTAGATACTAGTTTTTGGAACAATAAGCGAATTGCAGCAAAGCTGCGTGAAAAAGGTTGGTATACTTTCATATGCATACAAATAAAACATAAGATTACACTGGTAATAGTATAACAAGCTGAATTTTGGCGGAATTCGTGTGCTGTTTTGTTAACAAATGTAAAATACAACTTTCACACACGTCGGACTAAACTTTGGGTCATTAAATATACGGATAATCAATAGCAGAGACAAAAGCATGCAGAGCACAGCTGACTTACATTGTGTGACATCATACGCATGCTGTATACAGACTGGCACCGTTCGACGACACCGGGATTAGTTACACTAAAGGTAGTGCTCTTTCTAACAAAGCAAAGTTTTATTAGGGGTTACTCGACTTTCTAGGATAAACAGGATTACAATAATAAACTGTAAAAAAATTCAGTCTTTTTCACTAATTTGATATCAATATTTCAGAAGTGTTTGTTAATGTCAGCTGCTTTTTGAAGGAAAACAACAATTGGGCCTACCTTCGCTTGACCATTCTGCTTTGAATCAATGTTCTGAACTCGTATAGTCATACCTTGACCATTAAATGATCTGACTTTGCACAGTCATTTTACATGCTTTGATTTGTATATTTAAGTGTGATTTTACCCTGCACTTAATTAATGACAATCGATGACACCTGACATTTTTCTGACCTCTTCGTAGGGAAACGCGATCGGATCATCCTCGACGTTTTTCTTCATGTACAGAAAAAAACTAGGATGCAATTCACCACAATTGAGAACGATGTTCTGAACTATTTTGTCACATGAAATAATATGGCGGTGGAAAGAGAACCACAAAATCCATCGACCCGTCACATTTATGTGTTTTCCTGTAACTACATCCGAGATTATTTCACGATATGACGGAAATTACAAAGCCATGTTCCTATTGCAAAAACAAAAAGAAAAGAAACACACAAAAAACAAGAAAAACACGTCAAACGGGTATAGCATATGACATCGGGAACCGGCACCAGTTTGCTTTTAAGAAAGAAAAAAAAAAACTTATCTTAGCAAAAATATAAATCTCATTTCAAGATCCTACCCCTAATGTTTCTTTCAATCAGACGCTCGCCTAAGTCTAGAACACCGATGTATCTTTCGCCCTCTCCATCCTGGACTTACAATGGTTGTATTCAATGTACAATCGAATATCATAAAATTGTTATGTATCTTATTCTAAGTGTGAATGAAATGATCCACTCCAGATTAACTACGCTTAAGCTGACTACAACTTGTCAGTTCTGATATCCAGTAAATAATATTAACGAAACGATTTGACATTATTGTGTTCTGTGTATGCCTTCAAATGAAAAAATTCCATCGCGCTTGAAACTAAAAGAAAGACAAAAACAACTATACTAATGAAGAACTTTTACGAATATTACATAAAACGTGAAAATTATTCCCAGCCTGTAACAACATTCTCCCATTACCAGGTAACTGGCAACTTGTGTTCAGGTAATAAAATGCCTCCTAAAAGAAATTAAGACAAACTTTCCATCTTAACGTATTTTAGCAATACATCGTATATTGAACGATGTATCAAAAACGTTAATGAGGGATTGTTTTCATTCTTTGTGTAAAAAATGGTAATTTGTTCTTGTGATATCTACTAAATTAGATATTTCAGACGTCAAGGCCGACCAATGTATACTAAGAAAAATATAAAGATATATTCAATATGTGATTGTCCACTTTTTTGTCTTACCTTTGTTCACTTTCGGGCAATTACACTTTTTCGAATTTAAGTCGGTGAGCCTCAATATTTCGATGATGGATAATTTAATGTGTCTGATAAAATTTAATGTCAATCTGGGACATGTCAACGACACGTTTAGTTTCAGAGAGAGAGAAAGAGAGAGAGAATATGTGCGTATGTATATATATATATATATATATATATATATATATATATATATATATATATATATATATATATATATGTGTGTGTGTGTGTGTGTGTGTGTGAAGGGGAGGGGGCAGTGAGACTGCTGAACGAGTTCCAAACATTTATAGTGGGAAGAATTAATTCATGATGAAGGGACGATGAGGGGTTCATTCAGCCTGTGCAGTTATTTTAGTTTAGCGTAGTCAGTTAGTACCTAGATAAACATTTCAGTTCCAATCATACCAAAATATGAACATTGCGACCCGTTGAAAGGGCATGAACTAAAACGTCAGCAGAGTAAATTTACACATAAAAACCACCCACTTCTTTCATTTTTCATTCATTGATACTGTCACCCGGTACTATAAAGAAGGGGCTATGGGGAAAAATTTTCTTGCGCATATTTTCGCGATGTGTGGTGATGTTGATTAATTTGGCATTTTAATATGGTGTGTTTGCTCCTATTTCCCAAATCTTTCATCGATGCCAATCATAGCCATATAACGGGGCTTATTTCGCCTCTTAAGAAAACATATCAGCAAATGCTCTAGGAGATAGAATTACACCTAGGGTGGGCAGTATAACAATGTTCGTCAGTTGCAATCTAAGATTTGAATTCTGTTGATAAGTACGTTGTCAAATTGCTATAACATATTATGAGTTTGCTTGCTTGACCTGAGTCAATCTTTTCCACTTTTCAGATCGATTACAATAAAGGCTATTGACCGAGATGCTGTGACTCCTGCAGTTCATAAGAGAAAATCTATTTAAACTTTTCAGTTAATACTTTCGGGTCCACTGGGACTCTACAACATTTCGACGAGTGGTTAAAATGGTAAATATTGACCAGCCCCTGACTGACACATCCAATCTTCTGCGTGATATACTGAAGAGCAAGGAAAAGCGTCTACAAGACCTTTCAAACGCCAACAGCATGCCTGGCAGCACTTGTGGGCCTCCCAAAACCCCCACAGAGAACGGGTCTGAGGATATACATGGAGATGAAAAACATGATGGTGCATCTGATCACTCTGCAGATGAATTTGGTGATCAGAGTGATGGGGAGTCCAGTCTTCTGGGTCAGAGTCGGCTTGACGAGGCAGAGATGGACGAAGCAAGATCTGATGCAGAGAACGGATTCAGTGACATCAACTCTTCTCCATCATCAGATACAAAAGAGGCGAAAAGAGCGAGGGTAGAGAATATTATTACATCCATACAAGGGCAACCTTCCCAAGATACAATGGAGAGCTCATATGGATTCTCTGAGGTTAAGAGGCCTAAAAGGAAGCAATACCAACCCCAGCCTCACGTAACGAAACCGAGTGATCTTCATCAGCAGGAACAGCCGAGTCCAAAAATTAGACGCACAGACTGTAACAGCACGAGCAGCGTGGAAGACGAAATATGGCAGCTTCGCAGCCAACTTAACGCTGTCCAGAACTATATAAAACACTGCGATGAAACAACCAATAAGCAAATGAATGGCTACGGATGTATAGAAAATATTCAGAGATTACACCAGGCTTACTTTGCAAACCAGTCTCCAGGACAACCTCCAAGATTTTTGCACGACCGAATCTTTGATGACAAATCAGAATTGTATACCAAAGAAAAACACGAGTCTAGAATCAGTACTTCGAATATCAAGGTTCCAATTGTCAATGGCAAAGGGATTCATCACGAGGAGTCTGATTTACATATAGAAATCGACGACAAGGAATATGAAGAACTTACAAAATGCTTAAAAAGTCGAATTGGAGAGGCTGTGAGCTCTGCTATTGAAAAGGCGTTATCAAAATTCTTTCACAGGCGCTCTCAAAAAGTTCGTGACGAACCAAAAGTGACAGAAAACCAGAAAAGAAACGAAGACCCGAAAAAAGTTGTTATTGAAAAGAAACAGACCACTGACCATTCGTTAAAACACATTTTGCAGCTACCTGAAAGAACAAACGGTTTCAGACTTCCAGAACATCACAGTGCCTTTGATCTGCCGAAACTCGGTGGTCATGACTTCTCCCGGAATCCATTTCCACATCATCCCTCGATATCATTCCATCCCCCATTGTCCTATTACCTTCCATCTCATGTCCTAGCCCCTCCTGTGTACTCCTCTCCGGTCGAGCCTGAGCAGACGGAAGCACTAGCTTTAGTTGTGTCTCCCCCGAAGAAAAAGAGGACCAAGGTCACAGATACTCGTCTTTCTCCGCGGGCAGCGCGTGCCTTGCTTCAGGAGTCTTCTCTGGGTTCCCAGTCCGATCTAGAGAGAATGTCTAATGGAGAATATAGCTCGATGATCCCTGGGACAAGCGTCGCCATTCCGAACCCTGGTCTCCACCACTCTGATTTCATGAGCTTCTACAAGGAACAGTCGATGTTGAACCATTCCTTTGATCTGGATAGATGCACACCAAGCTCCTCCATCTCCCCTAATGAGGGCTTCCACTCGATGAAGAACGACATCTACGATGGGCTTGACGGTTTTGATTCACATCATAAACATTTGATATCCTTTTCATAAGTAGCAGTTGACCTTTGATATCGGGTATGGTACAGTGTTGTCTCAAATTTACTCCTTAGTCGATTTCTTTGATATCGGTTATGGTACAGTGTTATCTCTAATTTACTCCTTAGTCTATATCTGTGTTTCTTTCTGCACGTACATCAAGTCTCTCTCTCTCTCTCTCTCTCTCTCTCTCTCTCTCTCTCTCTCTCTCTCGTATGTATGCATGCATGCATGCATGCATGCATGTATGTATGTATGTATGTATGTATGTATGTATGTATGTATGTATGTATGTATGTATGTGCGTGCGTGCGTCCGTGTGTGTGAGTGAGTGTGTCTGTGTCTGTGTCTGTATGTGTCTGTCTGTCTCTGCATGTGTCTGTCTGTCTGTCTGTCATTCAAACCCGCCCTTCGTGTTGTATTTGACAAAGCCAGTGGTAATTGTTTTAAATTAACGGACAAAACTGGGAAAACCGTTCTTTTTTTCTGAACAAAAAATCTTTCATCGTGCCTTTGAAGATGAGGGTACTGATCAGTGTATTGCGTACCTTCGTATATTTCATGCTGATTACTCTAGTTTATTATGCGTTTCAATTACTCAGCACGATCAGCCATTATGCCTACAAATATTACGTGATAGACTCTCTTATATGAACCATAGTAAAAGCTAATTTCATTAATCTGGTTGACTAATCTACCTGACTTCTTAGAATAACAGTGGAAAATCAATGATACACGGCACGCTCTCAAGACCGGATGCCGGTTTCATATGTCACAACAATTGAATTTCTCATGGGACGCATGCCACTCGATGATACGTTTCATAAAGCAAGAGTCTCGGTTTCTCATTAGTTTCGCGTTTCATTATTCAAAAGACAACCCCACTCCCATAAAGAACACTGGGCTATTAAGAAAATTGGTTTATGAGTGATGAAAGATGGCAAGAAAAGCGACTGGAAACAATCCATAAACAGCGTTTTTCGAGTGATTGGCTCACCAGTGGGTTCCCTCTTAATGCCCAGTAGCGTTAATAGCTACTGTATAATTTAGTTCGATCGACTTTAACTAATTTATTTTCAATCTAATTCAATTTTCCCAAAAATCATCTCAAGGAAATATAATCTCTCTCTAGAATTGCTCATCTGTTTTATATGAAATCATAGACAAAGTGATTGAAAATTTTAGGAAGCAGGAATAAGAATGATTTATTTATAGATACTTATTCGGCAAAGTTTCATTCCTACAGTGTATTAATTTAATTTCTTGGATATGCCGCAGACGTACCATAGTCATATTTGTTGCTTTTCTTCATTTTTTTCAAACTTAAATATTCAGTTCAATTCTCTTATATATAATAGATACATATTTAAATTTTAGAATTTTTCATATTCTGTCAAAGAAAATGACTCAATTTGGGTTCCAAAAGGTGCCAGCGAAAGGCACGTTTTTCTTGTATTTTTAAGTTTAATAATGCAAAACCCCGCGACAAAAAGAGTAGATGAACAAATGAATTAAACAGTATTAAGGAGACCTAAATTTCGAATAGAATCAATAAAATTGTAACAAATCGAGAATTTCAGTATCAAGTGAAGAAACATTTCTTTCAGAACGTGTATCAAAGTGGTCTCGAATAGAAAATGCTTGAATGTTTTTGTTTTCTTAAACTTTGGCCCCGTTGAGGTAGCAGTTGTTTTCCTTAACCTTGTGTACACAGACACGTTGACTCCAATGCATCTGCGGAAGGCCAAGTTGATGTTCTTTTACGTGAGATATCCCAGTTCCGCCATCTTGAAAGTTTACTTCCCAGACGTCCAGTTCAACAAGAACAACACCGCGCAGCTAGTCAAATGGTTCAGCAACTTCCGGTACGTTTTAGTTTACTTGCTTCATTAGATTGCTTGATTCTTCTATAGCAGTTGTAAAAAGACTGACCTAAAATGTTTAGGATGAATTTAATAAACTTTTGCACAACATGTACATTACTTTTTGCTTCAATACTTTTTCGATATACACTAAACAACCGTAAATTGCACACTGCTGAGTCAGAACGTTTGGCTGCTCTACAGAGGTGGCGTGCATACGGAGATTTTGATTTGTATTAGAATAGTTTTTGGGACCAAAATAAATATAGCCAGGATAATGACTAAACTGGTTCCTTAAGGACTATCTAAAGGAAATTTCGTTGTATTGGTTAATTTTCATTATCTGCCATCTATCATTTCACTCTGTTGTTGAAGATAAGTAGGACAACTAACGCAAAACAGTTCAATGTCATAAAATATACAGAACGACAGACGGTTGCAGTTGACATAAATGACAAATGTCATATGGAGACTGTGTCTAGGAACCTGTTCGAGTCGTCTGCTTTCACAGAACCCGGATGTGTGACCTATGACATTCAAGGGATTCTTATCAGCCCATATTTAGGAGATGATCTTCTCACATTTAAGAGAAACCAAACCTAGTCTGAGAAAATTGCTTATTATCGATAATCATACGAGGTTAAATATCCAAATTCTAGCTATTAGAGTGTCATTGAAAGGGAAATTGGGCACTTAAGGAAACGGTATTCAGTCACTGATAAGTAAGAATTGATTCCAGACGGTTTAAAGGGATAATTAGTCTTTATTTTATGTGTAATTTTCCTGCAGTTATAAAGTTCTTCTTGTTTGGAAGAGTTTCTCGCCAATTCAGAAATTGTCCACCATTTTGAATGATAAATAGCATGTAAATTGATGCTTTCAATGTGGAAATTATAAATATTCCAACGACCATCTTCCTTTCAGCGCTATTATTGAAATTATCACAAATATAAATCATCTCTCTAGATGTCATTAAGCAGGATTGATTATCTCTGTGTGGTGAAGAAAGGGCTGATGTCATATTAAACGGGATGACAGATTTCAAGGGCGGATGTATTTTATAACGAGACGACAGAGTCAGAATAAATAGACATAACACGTCTGTACCTGTTTGGATGCTTACAGTTAAAAGATATGATTTCTCTAAGACAGGAAGAGAAGTGTGGTGGTGTGGCTATAGTCGTTCCAGACCAAATAATAGTCGTATCCCACTGAAAACACTAGGATTTTTCGGGATATAATAAAGAATTGACATTTATAGAGCTATCCATCTGATTTACCGACAGCTTGATGAATGCAGAGAGTAACAAAACTTTTACAACGCCATGTAGAGTAAAAGGACAAATAAGATAAATTTCAAAATGAGTTATACAATGTTATTCGCTTTCTAATTGGCCAAATTAATGAGTCGCGAAATGTACCATTAACTGATGCATGATATATATATATATATATATATATATATATATATATATATATATATATATATATATATATATATATATATATATATATATATATATATATATATGGTCGCACTTTATTATTTTCCCAGCTAAATGTTGCTGGAAGCAGATGTCATGTCTGTACATGCCAAAAACATATCATGATCTTTTCACGGATTGTTAGCATTCTCAACGAATGACCCCCATAGCCTGACGCATCGAGGACGTGCGAAAACCATGTTGTTTAAAGATGCAGTCAACGAAGTAGGTAAAGGTCTTGGGTTGATATTTCAGAAGGTCGTTGATGTTTAAACATTTGGCGAGAATACAATCTGAATAGTTTCTATCACTTATGATCTGTGTCAAAAGTGAGGTTTCGTTGTTGTCTAGTCCTTAAAACCTGTTACCCGCGCCGTGTATTATGGCATTCTTTTTCTATGACATCTGTTATTTAGCCCCAGTCACCAGCCGCTGCATATATAATTAGTTTTAAACCTGACATTCTTAACCATTCTCGTATATTTCGACTGAATAAATATAATTAAGACTAAAAACACCTTCTTTCTATTGTTCTGATTTTATTCAAAGTCATCTTATTGTTTCTATTTTTTTTTAAAAATTAATATTAAGCATGGATTTTATGACTCTTCTCAATGACTTTCCATTTATTTGATATGGAAGACTAACGAGAGAATTTTTTAGTTTCCACAATAATGTATATTTATATTGATTAAATGTAATGAAATTAATAGAACGAAATAAAGTGTGTTTTCACATTTCTTTTTGACATTCCTGTTTTCAAATGTTTGTAGAAAATAAACCTTCAAACAAGGAAAATTACGTTTGTGTTTAAAATCGTTTTATTTCTGCCATCCAAGAAGCCCCAAACCACAGATGTTCTTCTCAGTTTCGATATTTTTACGAGACTGTTTTATTAGTGGTGCCAATTTTTTTCTCTACGTCACATAACTAATCGTTAGAAATGTCAGATCAATTCCGAATGCGATAAAGATTTAGCAGATGTTTCACGTCTTCATTTATTCCTATTCTTTATCAGGTCAGATTAGACACAAGGTAATTAGCTTTGAATCTGTTTCATTAGCTTTACCCGTTACCAGGCGAAAGGATTTCTTGAAAGATTGTTTAATAGTGATTGATGCTACGGTGTTGTTGACTAAGCATGCGAACCTAAAAGAAGACAGGTAATTTACGCTATGGAGAACGTGTTCAAGGTGGGGTTATATAGTACTTAGTGTCAAGAGACTGAGATGGTGATATCACCGGAGAAAATTAAATCTTAATGAAAATGAGTTCGTATAGAATTCTACCTTAGACCCACGACAAGTCATGTCAGAGGAATCTGTCAGGCGAATCTCTGCAAGAAGGATTACCGAGTTTTCAGCGAATGGAGTTAAATTGTCAATAGTTCCGTCATCGTGTTCAAATATAGGTAATCGGGATAAAACAAACTGGAGAGAACGATCTCACTCTAATTAATTATCTTAGAAGCGATTCGATCTAAAAATATTTGTTTGCTCTTTGATTTAAGTTTGGCAATCTTCGCATTTCTACACTCTGCATCATGTTGTTTTTGTCAGTGTCTTTTGCCTGCAGAGACGAAATTATAAACTGGCCGATTAAAAATCCACACAGTTTCAATGGCATCATCTTTCCTTAGCGTGACATAGTACTGCTGAAAGAACTAAGACACCGCTCTCTATTATTTAATATTCTTATTGTAGACGAAACATTGTTGTGAAATATTGTATTCTTGCGGTTATGATCGTTAGGATTCGATTACTAGATGTTTCCTTCTATTCTTGAAAAATATGATTTTCCTATGATGTTTATTGTGAATTATTTCTTGGGTCACAGTGAACTATTATTAGTTTTAATTACAGAAGGTATGCTATGCTTCCTTTTCATAAAAATTGAGCCATTGTAAAAAGAAGGAACAAGACTTTTAAAAATTTAATAAACCTTTACAGCATGTGAGTATTTATCATGATCTATGATATTTGCAGAGTAAAACGTTTTGTCACGGAAATTAGCAATTTCGAGTAGCCGGATACTTCAGCAAGGCTTATACTGTATAATACGCTATATTATTTTTTAAAATTAAGAAATTGTGAAAGCGCCTGCAGCAACTTCTTCCGCCCATCTCTCTTTACTTTCACTTTAATATTAAATTCTGTTTACAGTAGTAAAGGACACAGTTCGCTATGAATTAGGTATACTTTATAATCGTCCTGGACAAGTAGTGGCTTATGCATGGGACAAAGTAGTGACTTAAAATGACTTTATGGGACAAGTATTTACTTAAAATGATTGCATGGGACAAGTATTGACTTAAAATGATTGCATGGGACAAGTATTGACTTAAAATGATTGAATATGATAAGTATTGGCTTAAAATGATTGTATGGGACAAGTATTTACTTAAAATGATTGTATAGGACAGGTATTGACTTAATATGATTGTATAGGACAAATATTGACTTAATATGATTGTATAGGACAAGTATTGACTTAATATGATTGTATGGGACAAGTATTTACTTAAAATTATTGTATAGGACAAGTATTGACTTAATATGATTGTATGGGACAAGTATTTACTTAAAATGATTGTATGGGACAAGTATTGACTTAAAATGATTGCATGGGACAAGTATTGACTTAATATAATTGTATGGGACAAGTATTTACTTAAAAGATTGCATGGGACAAGTATTGACTAACATATTACATTCATAAACTGATATTACAGTTTTTAGAATATCATTGTAATATTTTAAGAATATTACTATTTTTGCTAATACCGCCTGATTTGTATAAACCCAGAATTTACTTGATCATTGTAATATTCATTACAAGGTATAGCGTAGCAAGCTGTATCCAACTTCTGTATTTTAAAATAGGATATATATATTGTAATTAAAATGTAACCGGCTGTAAATATGACTCGGGAAAGACGGTGTTACAAAGCAACGGGCATGACTTTGTTTAATTGTAATTAATGCAAGTTCTAAGTGATATCACTAAGGCATTGATAAATCAAAGGTGTCTTGGTAGAGATTGAATAGTTGTAATGAGATGTGTAGCTATTTACTCCATCCTCAAAATCCGCTAGACGTTAACAAGGCAAGCCTGAAGAGCCTGAGGTGACCAAGCTTAGCTAACCGTTCAGTTTATTTCATTGTAGAAATGAGAACTAATTCATTCAAATGTACATGTCTAATGAAAAATGTGTCTAAACATCATGGGGTGTTATTCTAAAGTGATGTAATCTGACACAGATTTTTTTGTTGTTGCTGTCACTTCGTTATTTCTGTTCACTTTTCCATCCGACGTGTTCAAGTCTACAGTATTACGTATAGTTTGTAAAACTCTGGTCTTTGCTTTTCAGGGAATTCTTCTATATCCAGATGGAGAAGTACGCGCGACAGGCTTTGGCGGAAGGAATCAAGCACGCAGAGGAACTGGTGGTCACCCTAGATTCGGAACTATATAGAATCCTGAATCTTCATTACAATAGAAATAACCAAATAGAGGTGAGGTTTTCATTAGTAAAACGTACAATTACAAAATAAAATAAAAAATAATAAAATAAAAAATAAAATATAATTTTTTTAAAAAGAAGAAACAGAATAAATTAAACGTTTAGCAAGGTAAAAGGTTCAAAGAACATAATAGAAGGACCTAGGATAAACTTCAATATACAAAAAAATATGTTTGGTTAGATAATTCAGCTTATGAGAATGACGAACAATGGATCGCTCCAATTCAAATTTTGGGTAAAATTCTGTTGTGCATTACAGAATAGAAATATCAACAACTGAGATTATGCAAAAATTTCATGCAAATTGATTAAACAATATAGATTTATATATGGATGTATGCATCATTCAAGCACGTCAGGTATGTAACGTACGTACTCGCTTATAAGTCGAGTTTAACTGCAAACTAAACAGACCCAGATCTGCCGTCACATAATGAACCAGCAGATCTGGGTCTTTTCAGTTTGTTATGAGTAATCAGTACAACAAAACAACATAGACCCTTTAGTGCCGGTGCATTTACGAACTCAGATTCGGTCTTTGTTGCTAGCAGCTGGAGTCAAGTTATTGGCGAATTCGGTCTTTGTTGCTAGCAGCTGGAGTCAAGTTATTGGCGAACAGAATGAATTGTTTGGTATAATGCTTTCAATATATGCTGCGTTATTCTTTGCTTGTCGATTTTTTACTTGCTTAGGTATACAGTGTAAGAAACAAGGCTTAAGTATACAGAAGAGGAAACAAGGCTTAGGTGTACTGTGCTAGAGACAATGCTTGAGTGTATAGTCTTAGAGACAAGGCTTAAGTGCACATTATTATAGACAATGCTTAAGTATGCAGTGTTATGGAGACAAGTCTTGAGTGTACAGTGGTAGAGACAATTCTTAAGTGTACAGTGTTAGAGACAAGACTTAAGTATACAGTGGTAGAAACAAGGCTTAAGTGTGCAGTGCTAAAGACAATGCTTAAGTGTACATTGGAAAAGACAAGGTTTAAGTGTACAGTGGTAGAGACAATGCTTAAGTGTACAGTGTGAGAGACAAGGCTTAATTGTACAGTAGTAAAAACAAGGCTTAAGTGTACACTGCTAGAGACAATTCATAAGTGTACAGTGGTAGAGACAATAGTTAAGTGTACATTGGTAGAGGCAATTCTTAAGTGTACAGTGGTAGAAACAAGGGTTAAGTGTGCAGTGCTAAAGACAATGCTTAAGTATACAGTCTTAGAGACAAGGCTTAAGTGTTCAATGTTAGAAAAGATGGTTAAATATACAGTAGTAGATACAAGACTTAAGTGTACAGTGGTAGAGACAATGCTTAAGTGTACATTGGTAGAGGCAATTCTTAAGTGTACAGTGGTAGATACAAGGTTTAAGTGCACATTGAGAGAGATAATGTTTGAGTGTACAGTGGTAGAGAGAACGCTTAAGTGTACATTGGTAGAGATAATGCTTAAGTGTACAGTAATAGAGACAAGGCTTAAGTGTACAGTGGAAGAGACGAGGTTTAAGTGTACAAAGGTAGAGATATTGCTTAAGTGTATTCTTAGAGACAAGGCTTAAGTGTACAGTGGTAGAGACAAGGTTTAAGTGTACATTGTTAGAGATAATGCTTACGTATACAGTCGTAAATACAATACTTAAGATACAGTGTTTAAGACAATGTTTGAGTGTACAGTGTTAGAGAGAATGCTTAAGTGTACAGTGGTAGAGACAAAGTTCTTAGCATACTGGAAGTTTTCCTTTCAGTCAGTATATAGACGTTACTCATGTCATTGAAGTAATAAGCAGCTTGCAAACTCGTCAAATTATGCATCGTTCGTTTTTCTTAATCATCAAAATCAAACCAAAATGCTATAATCAAGAGATCGTTAACATTTATTTTTAATTCTAATGCATGTTTAAAAAAAGGGGGATGGGGTAGATAACTGTTGGCTTACTCTTCAGCTTATTTTTTGTTCAGCATCTATTGTTGTACGAGCTGTACGCACTCGAGGTTTCCCTCCATTACTTTTGCGAAACACTGATAAATATTTAATGATTGCACCGGAGTAGATTATCAATAATAAAAATTTCTGTTTAGATCGGAATGATGCAGAATTCTGTGTGTCAAAACAATGAGCTTTGGGTATAGATCAAAGATAAGGCATCTTCCAGAATGAGATGTGCTTTAAGATGTCTGTTCCGCTGTTATGGTTCCACCACAGTCCCAAAGATAATTTTACGACACACTTCCATAAAACATGCATCAATCATAGTTAGCGAAGAATCCATCAAACCGCTCTTTGAAAATGGTGTCTGCAAAAATCATAAATTAATTATTAATAACGTGCAACACTAAGAGATATTAAGAAACGACGTCCGCCCTTCTGATCGGCCGAGCTGTCAGGAACGACTTACGAGCGAAGAAGATACAATTAACTAATGCACATTTACTTCCAGATTATTAATATTGCCTCACATACTTCTGGGAATTGGATTTCAATTGTGAGAAAGTCGCCTAGTCGCCGTCAGAAAGGGTTTAGATATGGTGAAATCGCTTCTCTTCCTGACCAAATCTATTTTTCTTGTAGCAAGGGTCCCGTGGGACTCTGGACGATACATCAATGTTATTGTACCCAAATGAAGAAGGGCTGTTTCTCAGACATCTATTGTAGGGAGATAGGATCTCGAGGTAGCTCCATGAAAAAGCATCAAACAAGAGAAGAAAAGATTGTTCCCAACGCTAATGGGATTGGCAATTGGTACTGGAAAGATTGGGTGGTGTGCACAGGATGATGTAGTTAAAAAAAACAACTGAAATTGCGGGAATACGTACCTTGGGAATTTTAAAACAGAAAACAGAAAAGTAATGGCATCATAAATGTCACATATAGGAGACGCCTATCTTCGTCATTAGTCTTAATGCAGTCTTTAATTCAGAGATAATGTAGAGTTTCTTTTGTATCTGGAATCGAAAGCACCAGAAAAATGCAGAGTCTATCTTTTGTGCTTCAAAGAATTTTTCGATCCACACAAGTCATATCCCGTAGGAAATTAGAAGAAGAGTCAGAAAGAGCAGTGACATTATTTATCTACAATCAAACAAGAGTTAATAAGAAAATTTAATAATACAACGAGCAAAGAAGAACGAAAGCATATCGTCTTATCTCACGGGATATGGGACCAAAAGTGTTTAGATTCCTTTCGTTTCGGCAGCTTTACACTTACGTGACCGAATGCCAGTAGTGCGCTCGTATTAAAAAA
Organism: Sinohyriopsis cumingii; assembly: GCA_028554795.2. NCBI lineage: Eukaryota > Metazoa > Mollusca > Bivalvia > Unionida > Unionidae > Sinohyriopsis > Sinohyriopsis cumingii. The sequence continues at coordinate 147,585,438 of CM068824.1, forward strand.
TGAAAAATGAAAACAGTTAGCAAGTTTTTGTCTATTTGATGTCGACATTAGCACGGTTTTAATAAAAAGGAAGGATAGTCAAAATGAGATTCCATATGAGACTGTAATGAATTGGATCTCATCGCGCTTCTTGAATTATATTTTCTGAATGTATGTTTGGCTGGAGACTTTGGAACAAAACGATTATTTGATTTTTATTGTATTTCGGGAACCACGAGAAACGAGTCAACAATAATTCCCCCGAACGAAATGTTATAAAAGCAGTTAAAAAAAAAAACTCGTATTAAAGCTAGTCAATATGTAAAATTTAGGCATAAGGAAAGAAACATCTCATAAATAAGACCTTTCAGTTTAGCATAGGTAGTAACACATATGATTACCTGTATTGAGAACCTCTTACTGAAATTCATAGACTCTATTTTTAGCATAATCAATTATACCTAAAAGTATGATAATACATATTCTTAACACTGGTCTTCTGACAAAAGTAGTTTGGACCATTCTGTTAATTTGATTCTAGCTACCGTCAAAACAGTATTGCGCCAATGCGGAAAACTATCGTCTACTGTAATCACCCGTGTAATTTGAGTATCAAGTAGTAAGAATATCAATTGACTTTCAGTTATTTTTCCAGGTACCTGACAATTTCCGTGTAGTGGTACAAACCACTCTCAGGGAATTCTTCAATGCTGTCAAGAATGGGAAAGACCAGGAACCTTCGTGGAAGAAGCCAGTTTACAAGGTGATCGCCCGTTTAGATGATGCACTTCCGGAATACTTTAAATCGCCTAACTGGATGGAGCAACTTGGAGACTCATAAATCCAAGGGTTTGCACGTCTATTTCTTGAAATGCATCAAACTGATCAAAGACTCGCGAGGAAATAATTTTTGCTTGTTAAAATTGCATTCCAATAATAGAAGACTTTTGTTTTACACGAGAAAGTGGACAATAATTGTTGAAGACGTTCGATATTATCAGATAAAGAAATACATATATAGAATATTTATCATATATAACCGTTGGTATAACATTCTTCTTATTTTGTGATTTTTTTTTGTTGTTGTTGCTGAAATTGCATGTACAGTGTACATAATATTTCTACAGTATTCTATTAGGTTCTTTGTTGCGACAGGTTTTAACTGTCTTCAGTCTCGTACTCTAGTAAAATGAGTGCAATTAATATTGTTAACTTCGAACCAGCAGCTTTAGTGGTTTTATTTTCCCCAAAGTGCAATTGACAAAATCCAGTATCAAACGAAAACCTACTGATATTTTAGCGATGTTAATAGTTTATTATTATTATTATTCAACGTATAATAGTTATGTGTACCATTTTTAATTACATGCCCTATTGCAATAGTGTTGCATTACAAACAACATCCTGTACAGATCTAATGGATGTTTAATTTGCTTTTAATTATTTTAAAAACACCCAAAGTCACGTAAAGTTTAAAAGATCTAAATGAAAACTTTGTCAGAAGTTAACTGTCTTTTTCTTTCTATGTGCCTCATTAGAGAATCCAAAAATTAGTATGTATGTATTTAGTCATAGTTTTCAAACGTTCGTTAAGGCACACATATTTTTGCAGAAATTAGTGAATGTTCGACCGATTCTTTTTTTTTTTTTGTTTTACTGTGAGATTTCAACATTTAAAGATTTCGCAGAGTAATTATCACTAGACGATGATGATGATGATGATGCTTATTATTATATTCATTATTATTATTATTATTATTATTATTATTATTATTATTATTATTATTATCCATTTTGTCTTGTCTGCGACGAATATGGGATAATAGGTCAGATAGCACAGTCTCAATGTCCCGTCAGCAAGGGACTATTTGTCGGCATTAGATTTCACTTGACAATTTTCAGAGGTTCACATTGTACAGACGTAAATTATAAGTATTTCTAAGTTCAGAGGTTAGATCTTTTGGCGTCACGAAAAGTGACATTTGAAAAGCTAAATTCCCTGCTTAATTCACATCCAGAATAGTTCACTATTTCCCTGTAATATAGATTCTTTAGGCCACTGAGTGCCTTTCGCACCCTTCCCTGTAAGACGCATTAAGTTAAGTTTTTATTTCAATTTTATTTAGTGTTGGTTCATTTTATCGTGGCCATAAGGTGACTGCCGTTCTTTCATATAACAACATCAACTACTATTACTACTACTACTACTACTACTACTGCTACTACTACTACTAATATTAAAACAGTGTCTTTTATCTTGAATAATTAATTTTTCCAGTATTTATTACTCATAACAAAAGGAAAATAATCACTCCCCTGTTCTTGAATTTTTATAACTTGTCGATATTTTTATACTCTTGATTATGCTAGAATCTACTTTCATATTCATCTACTCCATCTATTTCTTGTTTTCTTTTCATCTGTAATTTTACCATAACTCCATCACTAGGATTTTAATTAATGCAAATCACTATCGGACTCCATAGAAGGTACTTGATCAGTTCAGGTATTTGCATTGGATAGTTCACAAAGTCCTTCTAGCCTGCCTTGTTTGTTTTAGAAGTAAATTTATATTCCTAATAACTTGTATAAATTATTTCGGAAGAATTCATAAGATTAATTTTGACCATTTATATGAAAACGGATTTTGAGAAAATGACGGTAAGATAAAAGGAATGACCCGAGTAAACCAAATGTTTTTACTTACTGTCGGTCTAGCCCGGTGTAGCCTGTATGCAAGAATTATGGATACTGGTTTATTATTATCATGATCTCCATTATTATTATTATTATTATTATTACTAGTAGTAGTAGTAGTAGTAGCAGTAGTAGTAGTAGCAGTAGTAGTAGTAGTAGCAGTAGTAGTAGTCTTCGTATTAGTCCTCAAAACCAGACACTGTTTTATTTAGGCCGATTTATTAGAGGAGGGTCCGGTTTCCTGAAGTTTCACTTATTATTATTATTATTATTATGTTATCGACATTTTTCTAGTTGAGGTATATTAGTCATACAATACAATTGATTTTCAAGTGCCTTCGTATAAAACTCCCAGATAATTGTATCGCTAATTACTGATGATATTTGATGTTCTTTCTAATTTTAATGGAAAAGTGCATTATTTTGTTTAAATGTCTGTACATACTTATTTTTGTTTTTGTTGATGTATTTCATTTTCTAGTCAGTATTTGCCGGCATAAAATCGGAATGACTATTTTTAATTATTCGTAAGGAAGCTCTTTACTTGACAACATGTGTTTACGTGTGTTCATATACGGTAGACTGGCTGTCGAAATGAATGAAAGATAAACTCTATAAAGGAGGCAATAATTAAACATACATTTATCTAATAAGTAAATACATTATAAGAAAACTTCATGGATTAATGCCTCAAACTTTCCACATTCCACCTGCGGCAAAACAAATAAACAACAGTTTAAAAAATATATAAAATTGTAAACGAATATGCTTTACATAAAACGGGACAACAACGAAACATTTTGAAATTAATTCTTTCTTTTTATGATGGTATTATTTCACAGCGCTTTGTCGTTTTGTCCACGTTTTTATTTGAAGAGATGTTTCAGAAGAAAAGATAGATTGAGCGATTGATTTGTTTTTAACTGAACTTAAGTACATGAAAGGTTATTAAACACCGAGGCAAGTGGAGTAAGAGTCCTTGCCTAATATATACAAAGTTTTGTCCAAGCAAGATTCGAAGCTGCAACCGTCTGATTGTTTGCTTGGCATTCCAAACGCCGCTCCACTGTGGCTTTCAGAAGTGATGAAGTAATTTAAAACGTTTCGTTCCATTTTGTTCGTGTAGATTGAACATTCTTAATCTGTCATCGTATGTACATCTTACTGTGGACCATAGACATACACGTATCATACTTATATATCTTGACTAATTGCAATTATTTCGTGTTATATTTTTGTTTACCTTACTTTTGAAATTGATTTGTTCTATAAATGAATTATCGCAAAATAATATACACATGAAGTGAAATCCTATGTTTGACTAAGGCGATGTCCAGTCGCATTCTTTTTTAAAAAGTACAAAATATAAATATCAAAAAGTCATAACATTGTTGTTCTACAGAGTTCATATATTACACTATTTTACCTGTCTAAAACAATGTTTTTAATTATTTTAAAATAAATTGTGACCTATTCAGGACAAGAACTTAAGTTATCTTTGTAAATAAGAGAGAAGGGAGTGGGGCACCGTAACGTGCTTTTACGTTTTACTTTCTTGTTCATACTTGACGTTACCACCTGGATAGCTTAGACTGAAAGGTTGCCGTTAAAAAATCTAGTCAATGATTATCAGGTGAACACTTCAATTTTTGCACCTTATTTTTATTTTTTGTAATGTTTTCTTCATTTGTATAAAATGCTCACGATTTTTTGTTCAAATGTGCCATGATTTCATCGTTGCTGTCAGTTTCTTTCATATGATTTTAAGCCGAGTAGATTTTGCAAAAATATAAATATTTAAAAATAGTAAATATAAAATACAAAATGTAAATCAAAATATAATGTGACATAATCAAGTCTGATTTTCTTGTATCTAACTAATTTATGGATGCTAAAAAATATAAGCATTATATTATTAAGAATATTTTAAGCTAAGTTTGACCAATGATATCATCTCCTTCTGGTCAGCAACAATTATCTCTGACATGCTATCGGGGTTTCCAGGAATTTTACACATTAACTTACAGTACATGATTTTCACACAACACAACTTCTTTGTGTAATTTATTTTACACATATTATGCAGATATTATAATGTAATTTTACATTTGTAAAACATACGAAAATGTACTAACGTGATTTATTTTGACTCGGTACGGTAATTATGAAGAAAAACTTTCGACGAAGGCGACAGTTTGGAGCTGTTTGCAAATTTTTACTCATCAATGTCAGTATACTAATTTTTAAACCACATGATTCCTTTTGTATCTGTAACATAGAAATGAAACTTGTACTTGTATATTTTCTACAGGCACCTCAATTATACTGGTGTTACTTCTAGCTAAATATTGTTGCACGGTATCCATTGACCCCCATTTTAAGAAGAAGTAACGACTCAGATTTTTATACCATTTAAGTTTGTGTTGTCAATTAATTTTTAAAGACAATTGGAACATTTATTCCATGACGTACAGGGAATTTGAGTTTCTATTAATGCTAATTTCAAGTCAATTTTAAAAAGTTTACTTAAGAATAAGAATGAGAAACAGCTGAATATCCCGTGTATCGTAATACCAATTTTCACCTTCTAAAATATGTTTGAAGAGTCAGTTAAATAGCCCCAATGAATGGGTTCCTTGCTGCTCCATTGTTACCCCCCCCCCCTCCGGATTTCTAAAGCAGTGACTGGGGGCTTCAATAGGGAGTCGGACATGAAGTAGGTTCGATGGGTTTGGATACCGAACCCTGTAATATTTTTGTCCCCTTTTTAGTCCCCATGTATGACAATAGTACAATGCTGTTTAAATCTATAATTATCTTGTACAAGACATGAGATTTAGAATTGCAATGTAAATAGATTAGTTTACAATACTCATATTATTATTGGAAATCCACAACTTTTCGATTTGATTATCTTATATATTTGTCTATTTTACGTCCAGTTATATCCTAAATTAGCCGTGGTTTAGGCAACAGATTTTCGTATACATATTTTTATCAGAAAGTATTGTGTACTCCTTCTCTGGGGTATTTCTCCTTTACAGATCTGTATATGAATAGAACTTTTGAAATTTAGACGAATCACGTTATGTAAGATTTTTTCTTCAAATTTGTAAAAGCTAAGAGAAAAAAAATTATATCAGTGCAAAAGAAATAAAAAAATAAAGTATATAGTGTCGTTTGTTTTTAGACTCTTTTTGCTAAATTGAACAGGAGGTCACGCCTTAATGCATTTTCTAAATAGCAATAATGAAATCTGACAAGGCAAAAAGTCATGTTTGTTCCATCGAGAATGCACCCATTTGATTATTTAAAACACGTTTACTTCATTTTATTTTGCTGATGTATTGCAAATTAACAGGTGGCAGTTCTTTGTTTTGTTATCGTTGACCTTATATGTTTATTACACGTTTTTAATAATCGTCATCAAGTTTATATATCAATTATAACCGAGCAGCATGTCCTATTAGAGAGACAAAACAAGATTTGTTTAAAAAAAGATAATGAACAGGTGTTGTTCATATTGTATAGTAATGTCAATATTTATAACAATACGAATTTTAAAATTTTTGCAAAACATTTTTATTTCCTATTTCGGATCAGATTAACACAGGCACTCGTGACAGTTTCTTGCAGGTCAAATACGATCTGTGTCGTTCGATGCCCGATTAAAATTATGTCGTTAATTTCCATTGATACATTGCAGAGGAAGTATACAATATTTTACACCAGTCGAGTTTGTCGCACAGATTCGTAATGTAGGCCGACCGTCGTCATCTCGGTCACTTCAGCTGCACGTATATACATTTTATTTGTTGTTTACGTCCAAAATTTGTTGAAATTATTATAAAATAAGTACCATGTATAATACTGATGCGTAAATTGTATGTTACGCTGTATAAAGTAAGGTGGTGATTTTGGGTCATATGAAGCTCACGAAACTGCATTGCGTGATTATTTTTTTCTTCATTAGAGATAATTTTTTGGGGACGTGTTAGAAAGAACAGTCACCAGCCAAAGCATCATCCACTGGTACGTCTATTGAAAGAGTTCCATCTCAGGTTAGTCAAGTCAACTTTTCTTAAAATCACACACGAGAAAAACGTTAATCTAAATAAATAATGGCGTTCATTTCACCATGTTGGCCGCGTTATGCTTGCGCTGAGTAAATCGGTTTTTACACGAGTAATTAGTTTCGAAAAGTCATAACATACGATTTTGTATTAAAGTGTGAGGGGATGGGTGATCAAATCTTATGTTTTTCAACCCGAACAAAAAGAAAAATAAAGACAAAACAAAACAACCAAACAATCACCGATGAATATATTTCGAACTAATTCGATTTAAAAAAAACAGCAAATATAATTATTCTTCTATCGTGTGGATCGTATGATAATTCGCTAATTTGTTGCAGCCTCATATAGTCTAAAACCACTGGAGTTGAGTGCTATTCTTATTCTTTTAATAATGTAAAAATGTACAGTGTGGAAGAGGGAGGGGTCCAGTGCGTAAATCAGATGGTGGGGGGCTTAGTGTATTAATCATATATTTACATTCTAGTCTAAAACAAATCTTTATTCTGTTAAGTTTTGGGTTTGGAGGTGGCGGAGTCCATACATGACAAATAAACGAATAAATCGGGCTTTTCCTCGGATTGTTGTTAAATAACTGGTTGGAATTCTAACGTTAAAGGAAGGACACTTTGATGGGTAGACCTGCACTATGTCTTGTTGAGAAGCACGAGAATATTGTTTAGTTACAATGCGATGAGGAAGTTGCAGTTCATGTGGCTGTTCAAACGTACAAAGGAAATCATGTACACCGAGATCAAGTTTTCGTGTATTGATGCGTTTTTGGTTTACTTAGGCGTAAGCAAAGTAAACTTCTGTTACAGTTTTTCGTTGTGCATTTTCCCATGTCCGTCGTACTGTGTCTGTATACAGTTGCTATAAATACCACTTAATCAAATTACACACGACATGAGAACATTCCGAAATTAAGGTCTTTCCAGTTTGTTTAGTGGATACCCATACGTTATCCAATATGTCTGCCGTTACTAAAACTAGATCTTTTATTGAAACTACTTCTTCTCAAAAAGCGCTAAACAGAATATGACCAATATGGGAAAGAACCTTTTGTCACAATGGGCTTTCAAATTTGTTCAGATGCTGCCTGTACGTTGTCAAAACTTGTCGCCTCTGCAAAAATATTATTAAGGCAAACTATGAAACAACTTCTCGACGAAAACTGTTTGACAGAATTTTATAAATTGGAAAGAAATCAGCAGGATATAAAGGTCAACAAAATTGTATACAATGATGTTAATACATCGTCAAACACTGACACATTTACTAAAATATACAAGAAACATTAAGCGACTTCTTCTCAGAAGCTGTTGACCCAGTTCGATAGAGATAATGGCATTACCGATTTTCGATTTGTACAAATTGTACATACTTGCCATTAAATATAGCCGACATTACTCAATATGTAAATTCTATCCAATGACGTCTCCACGAAAACAACTCTTCATAATTCGCTCAAATTTGAAAGAACACATTCTGTGAAGAAGTATGTTTAATTTTGTACAAATGATGCTAATCTGTCATTATTTATGTCTGTCCTTACTAGAAGTAAACAAATATTTAAACAACTCTTTCTTATCTTTACAACTGCGTTACAGAATGCGAGCAACATTGTGAAAGGGCATTGTGATATGGAAGCCATTTTGTATTAGACAATTTATGCTAATATTTGAGACAATTGCATCAAATCGGCAGCTTTCGAACAGATTTCTACAAAAAGCATCCTGCTAACTCAGATTTCTTGGGAATCTATAAATAGTATTTGACTATTATGCAATTTTCCGAGATCATGACTATTTGGACCTTATGCTAAGTCGTGTACTCTAGCAAAAACGTTTTGCTCAGATGCGTGCACACCACTCGACCTGCATTCTTGCTATCGTAACAGAGGCGAAACTTACAATTTTCTTTTTTGATTGTACATTGTTGACAGGTATGTTAGGTACTTTGATATCGACGCGACTCTCCACTGTGCATGATTTATCTTTATGAAAATTTAATAAAGAAGAAAAATGAAGCACGAGCTATTTCTTTGTTTTTAAGGTTTAATATCTAGATAAAACCCATATTAGGGTCAAGACAACTTAAGACGTAGCATTTATAAAGCGCGTGCATATATTATCTTAGTATAAACACTTGTTCGAGAAGTAGTATTATGTACTAGTTAATAAAATTAATTTCCCAATGAGAACTGGACAATGGAAACAGTTGAATAAAGAGACAAGTTCAAATGTAACTTAAAGTAGATAACCGCTCTGATGGCCTAGTAGTTGGAACATCCGTCCGGATATGGGAGGTCCCGGGTTCTTACCCCGGCCCAGCCATACCAAGGACTTTCGGCTTGGTGTCTGGATAATGTGACTGGGTGGGACATCATGCTACATGTCTGCGGCATGATGCCCAGTGATATACATCACTATAAACTACCACACTGCAGACATCGTAGCGATATGACAATTTTTTATATATATAAAAAGCTATGTTAAAAACCCAAATCACACACACACACACACACACACACACACTTAATGTAGATTCAACTAGACATAAATAGTGTCCTTGTAGTACATACACAACCATGCTTGAGTATGTAAAGTTACATTATAATTTGTAATATACATTATTGCAGATAGGAAAATCTTTTCTTCCCGATGTCACTATTATAATCACTGCTGTTTCTACGAGTACCGACGTCATAACCACTTTAGTTATTACTTTGAATACCAATATTTCCACTGAAACCTTGTCTCCAACCAATGTAAACCTCATCCACGTTTACCATCACTATTCACGCTACTACTACTACTACTACTACTGCTGCTGCTGCTGCTGCTACAAGAGATTCTGCTGTCAGACTCGTAACAACCATACCTGTATATACTCGCTTATAAGGCGAGTCCAACTGCAAACATCACAGACACTGATCTGGGTTGGTGCAGTTTGCTAAGAGTAATTAGTAGAACAACATACACCCTGATCTTCAGGCGCATTATGTTATGGCAGATCAGGATCTTCGTTGTTTGCAGTCTGACTCTACTTATAAGCGAGTATATACAGTAATTCTTATGGTGCTTTAACTACTAGCGCCACTTTCGCTCAGAAATGGCAGTGTTGAAGGAATTGCGGTTGGTTCCGTGAGGCCTTTTTTTTTTGGTGAATGTTTTTCAAACAGTCAGTACATAGAATGTAATGAAGATTAATCATTTCTGTATCAGACTACCGCAATTATAGGTAAACAAAGGATTATTTATGCGTTGTTTCCGCTGTCTAGAAGAAATCGTTGATTTTAATTGGCTTTTCCGGTTTTTCTTCTCCCAGTTCCGGTTTATGTCAAAGTAGAGATAAATTATCATCTTGCGTTAAAAAGAAGCGAAGCTTATCAGGCGTTTTCTGTCAGTTTTTCTTAAATCTGATTTCTTCATGTATCTCGGAAGTCAAATCTCTTACATACTGGAAAAAAAAATATAACTCTCTCTTGTTGCCTGTAGTCCTTGGTGGAACTCTCTGGAAAATATACATACATATATGACGGTGCTTGCAGGAACTACAGTCAAATGTAGTATACCATCAGGCAGGCCCAGTCCGAGGATGTGCCGGGCCCAAGGCAGCATGCGGGGCCCAAAGCAACAAGCGATGAGTGGGGCCTCAAGCAAAACATTGCATTGCGGAGTTGATTTCATGAAAGCGTGCGGTCCAATGCAGTTTCCTCGTTCGCATTGCCTTAGGGCCGGGCTTGCCAACAGGCACGATCATTTGCTTCCGGAACTATGAGAAATAGTAGGTTTGGCAAGAGACCTGTTTATAGCAGTAGCTGCCTTCAGCAACTTTCAATTTATTCCAGAACAGGCAGGTTTGACAAGGAGTAAAAGTCATTAGTAATATCTGGTTGCTTACTTATTCTATTAATCATACAACCTAATGTGTGTTATTTCTACGTAAATATCATTAAGTTACAACGCCTTTATCGTCTAATAATGTCAAATGATGCTACTTGGTATAATTGAAAAAAACACGGATGGTAATTGTTTTAAAAAAGCCGAATTATTCGAATTAAAGTTCACCTTGTTTCTTTACCTTACTTCGGTACCTCTTGTCTACGTATACTGTTGCAAGAACCAACGGGTTCATCGTGAGGCAAAACTACAGGCTATTTTACCTTTGACCTTGTCGTAGTAGTATGCATTCACTTTTTATCGTGCGTCATACCACATCCAGTTTTCATATATATCTTCGAGAAGAGAAACAATTAACATCCCATGTATACAAAATAAAGGACCGAAGGGAAGGAACTCGCATTCACACTTTGAGAGTAAATGAAGACATAAAACATTTTGCCTGTAAAGTAAAATAATATACATTGTTCATTATATGTTTCTGTATTATTTTCCACTTGTGTTTTTCAAAATTAAAATTAATGGCCTCGCATGAAAAAATTTGACCCTATTATCAACGTTCCAATAAAAGACAAATAGTATCACATTAATCTTCCTAAAATGAAACCATTACAAGTCTCGGACTGAGTTCAATGAAATGGCGCAGTTTAGAAGGGAAGTAATACTAATGATGATGATGACGACGACGACGACGATGATGATGATGACGACGACGACGACGATGATGAAATGTATGCAAGACTAACTCTTGAAAATATTGTACTGGGAGTGTCATTCTCATCGTTTGACGAATCAAATTGAAACACGAATATTCGTGTTGTTCTTTTCATTTCTCTTTTTACCGAACAGTGTCCTGCTGTATGTCTAAAGCCACATAGTTTGTTTATAAGATTCATGTGCAAACTACCACCACCAGCACAAAAAACAACAACAACAACAACAATAATAATAATAATAACAGTACATATTATACACATATGACACACAAGAGAAAAAAAAAAAAAACGCATGATATTCAGCTGATAGGTCATATCCAGTGCGGAGTTCAGCCTTAAGGTTTTTCAATTTCCGTCTAGAGTACGAACCACTTCGCAAGGAAATCAGGATTTCAGAATGCTGCGCACAGACAGTATCTTGATTTGCATGATCCGGAAGACGCTTTGTGGCTACAGAACTCCCGGTTCATATAACTATGTTAATAAAGCAACGTTTTACATTTTTCCTCGTGACTTTGATGCAACGCCGAACTCTTAATACATTAATCAACAATACCAAAATCAACGTTTCTCTCAAGTGAGGCCGATAAATAAATGCAGACTCCAATATGGGAGAGGTTTAAAAACATCGGAAAAGACATTAAATAACGAAATGATACTTGACCGCAGAAACAGAGAGAGAGAGAGAGAGAGAGAGAGAGAGAGAGAGTTACAAAACAATTTGAATTCTTATTGATTATACCTGTAGGATTTTGCTTTGGGTGGAAAGAAGAAAATTGTCCCATTAACGGCCGTAGCAACCAGTGCGTGTGCTTTAATTGCCTTACACAAATATTGTATTGTTGTTTGCTGGACAAAGTTAGTTGCGGAGTAGAATTCATTCATTTATATTGCCTGTACCAGGTTTGTTTTTCCTTCAGAGAAAGAGTTGAGATATTATCTCCTTATCATTGCAAATCGTGTTATTATTTTTACTGTTCAGTCTTGTATCTGTTTTTATATGACGGGTCAAACGACTGCGTGAATCATCAAGAAGGTATTGAACGGAAAGCCAACGCACTTTTCCTCTTTAGTCAAGGTTGTTAGCATTATTTGCCATGATTAACACGTTTAATTGAGCCTAAATCTAGTGGTCGTAATGTCAACTATAACTCGTCTGCAGATGTTCTTTTAAATCAATCCCAAATCGTTGTTAGGCCATTAGGTAAAAATGGTTGATTATTTACAAACAATATAACATCGTTTCTTTTATTCGCACCGTTTAAGTGGTATGACAGTAATGACAATAAATCCAATCTCTGAAAAGAGAATAGAATTTTGCGGGAAGACAAGGAAAAGTCAATTACGTTAAAGTTTTTATGGTTCGAAATTGTCTTGTTAATAATACATGACATCTATTATATTTCCATTTACTTAATAGTTTTGATTTTAGAAAGGAAAGTTTTGTTCTTTCTGCTATTATTTTACAGACCTTTATTTATAACACTGCTGCTGCTGCTACTACTACCACCACTACTACTACTACTACTACTACTACTACTATTCGCCTCCTCCTAGTAGCGTAGCAAGAAAATTATGCCCCTCCCCTAACACAACCGTTTTAGGGGGGTCCTTCCCAATAAAACTTTGTTTGATGGGAATTTCAGGCCTTAACTACAGGGTTAGGTGTTTGGTAGCCATTGCCTCCTCCTCCTCCTCCTCCTCCTCCTCTTCCTGATGAAGCAGACTTTACTTCCACACATCCAAAACGCTGCAATTTCTTGGCACGATGGAAGAAGAAAAGGAAGATTGTACATTTTGTAAAGAATGTTATAACCTGGGTTTTACAGACAACCCAAATGAATTTAAAATGTTTAAACCTTAGTTTTGTATATATATATATATATATATATATATATATATATATATATATATATATATATATATATATATATATATATAACTTTTGGACAGTGTTGTTAAACTGTTAGTCATCCACTCCTCCATACTGGATATTTTTATATACATTACACCAAACAAAAAGGGAATGACATCGCCTGCCAAATGCATATAGAGAATGAAGAAACAAGTATGAGAATAACTAGAACATGGCATATTGAGTGTACGTTTTCAAATGTGCATCATCTTCTTACAAATACACAAGCAAGACTGAAAATTGTATAAAGGAGGTTGATGCCGTTATAAGCCTTGTACTGTTCCAATATTACTGGAATAAGGACGTCTCTAACTATTGGGTGACATCAACCATCTACCTATGAGTACAAAGGTGAAATGGCCATCTCGTAACAAGTACCTTCCTTAAGAATTTACATTTGGATATGTAAATATTTTTTAATTTACTATTTGACAATATAATGCTAAACAGTTATTGAATGAAAATGAATAACCAAGTATTTTCAAAATAGACATGACAAGCACTGCAAATTGTTTTCAAATCAGGATGTAAGACGTATTAATAATGCTATAGACTTATCGAAACATGTGCATATTTGAAGAAAGGAAATTTGAACTCTCAATCTGTCCTGTGTTCTGGTTGTGCAGACAATTCTTTTCCTAGTACTTAAGTAAGAAATGTTCCGCATCACTGCATCAGTTAATCCTGTATAGACGCTTCATATTTATCCATTACAATTGGTATAAAGTTGGCCCTTAATGATGGTATACAAGTGGATAAAATACAATATACTCATGTCGATATTATATCGATAATCACAGCGAAGGCATGTATACGACACTGACTTTGCGGTTATCAAAATACATGCGGTAAGATCAAAGCTAGCTCCCGGAAGTTACTAAGTAAATACTATAAGGTGGAATAGTATCGTTACTTTTGTACATGTCTGAACATCACAGAATCAAGGTCCGAGTGGATTCACCATAATCAGAGCTGTTTTTCATATTGACGTCAACCAAAAATTTCCATTATATCCCCTGAGGGAACATTTTCTCAATATCCCAAAGATAAGTGGGTTAAAGCTTGTGTAGGTGATGGGGGTGGGGTGGGGGTGTATTTTTTTTGGTAATAAAATTGACTTTTATGAAAGATTTATTTAGATATTGCCTGATTTAGTAGACAAAGTTTGGAGAGAGAACAAGGCTTTCTCTGGCCTCGAATTCAGTATAATCCTATTATAAATTTAAACATATCTGATCTTTTATTTTGAGGTAAGTCTTACACGTTTTTTGACTATATGTTGACATTTGCATTGTTAATTTATATCTTATGCTTTTAATTATTCAAAAGCTCATAACCATATAAATTTGTTCTTGTAATGGTTTTGGATCTAAAGATTGAATATGTATGTATGTATGTATATATATATATATATATATATATATATATATATATATATATATATATATATATATATATATATATATATATATATATATATATATATATATATATATATATATATATATATATATATATATATATATATATATATATATATATATATATATATATATATATATATATATATATATATCATTAATCAAAACAGATATTCTTTGACGAGTGTCTCACGCGGTCTACATATCTGTGACACATTCTGTAGTATTCCCAAACGCTTCGAAGTGGTTTGCGCCATAATAACATAATCGCCAATCTTTAGATTTACAGTCTTGTGGTCTGCATGTGATTTCTGACCAAAACAATAGTTCATATTTTGGCTGGATTATTTTTATAACACCATCGTCTTCAATATTCCCTTTAAATATTTTAGATCTTCCAGGCGGTCAATGGGTACATCATTATAACTAAGAGAATATTGGTACTGTCGTCTTCACTTTCAGCTGCTATTTATCTCCGGTGCGTATTTGTTTATTATAAACACACAACCTGAGCTTAAGTTAAAAGTCCTTCATCTACTATTGTTAATGAGGAGAAAACTTGAAGTAAGTTTATGACTGCTGCTCAATCCTGTATAATTCTTGTTTGATCTTATGTATTGTCATCATGTCTTTTGTAAATAAAACTGTTTAAACAATATATTGAGCACTGATATTTGATCTGCAAGGATAGTATATGGACAATCTATTTTCAGCCATGAGACAAAGAAATCCACCTATTTTGCTACCCTTACTTTTCTTATCGTAGTCTGGTTGTATAAGTCCGGTCGACTCAGTCATTGTGTCCACGCGCTAGAAACTACTTCTAAAAACGAAAAACCCTGTTGTTTTATGGCTGTGAGTGATGGAGTTGTTATAAAGTCAAACAAAAGCAAGAACAACATATATATAACACAAGAAAAAATTCACTCATAAAGCAACTTAAGATATCTTCAACTTTGATAACACACCTTTAAAAAACATTTTGAGACAGACAGACACACACACATTAGGTTGAGCTATTTGGTAATATTCTAGAAACTACACATATCATGGTGAATTGTATCCTATCTGTAACTTAGTAATGCAGGTAAACGGATTCAATTAGGTTTAAATACCTCGTGTGAAATTAATTGTGTACTTTTATCTAGGTTTAATGACGTAGACCTGAAAATTTACTAAGCTACAGATAGGTTAAAATTCGCGATGTTGTGTGGAACGAACTGTAACTGTTCCTGACATACAGGCAATTAACATCATTGGTCACAAAAATCCAAAATCTCTCAATCGCATCAGCAAAGCAGGGAAACATCCAGAAATGTGTTATGTCAGACCTGCGTTCTTCAAACTTTTTCAATTATCTCAACCAGCCTCAGCTGAATCAAACATTGCAACAACAAAAAAAATTCATGCACTTACCAATCAGAGTGGTTTATTCATCAGTCCAGATGCTATTCCACAAGATTTCCATGTAGCTTGTCACTGTACCAGCAATAGCAACACTTGTCATATTTCCAGAACAGAAACTATAAATTTCCATGAATATCGTGAATCAGAAAACCCCTTTACAGTCCTTTAACGCTTCGTTAAAGATGTGTACTTTATCGTACTGTTGCGTACCATTGAACCTTTTTCCAAATTAGAAGTGATGAAAGTTACAAGTTAACGGTATAAAATACATTAATTACTTATCGTTATTTTTATACGACATCCATCGATTAAATGTGACAGCATAGTAATAATACCAAATGAATTTATGTTTCTATTTTCTCATGCGTAGAGCTAGTGTACTCAGAGTCAAATATGCATTTCATTGCCCTCATGAACATACCCGTATTAATGCACGTTTACAAAAATAAAAGCGCGTGGCTCGAGACGCCATGATTAAATACTTGCAGCACCTAACAGTTAGAACTGTTTTCTTGATTTTTTTTTTGTTTCTTTTATAAGAGCATCATTTAGAGCTAGATTCTACTTCGATAATTATTTAGATCTTCATAAAAGAGCACAAAACCTGATCACCTTGATACGGAGTTAGAGTCAATTATAGTACCTGATGAATACTGTGTTTCGAATCTGCTAACTATATTTAAAAAGTGCAGGGTTATTTTGATTTAAATGGAACAAATTGGGTGAGCAAAATAATCTATGTTGGTTTTTGTTCCAGGTCAAGGAAACCCCAGTCGCGGGGTTACATATTTATCTTCTCTCTCGGCAGAGTCTCGTGGGGAGATAAATCATGTAACCACGCGATTGGGTTGTCCTTGTCTCGGTACAAACCCCAGAATAGATTCTCTTACTCCTCCTCTCTTTGATACTAATTTGCTACTTGACAATTTATTTATGAGGTAATCAGTAAAAATGGAAGGTAAGAAAAAGTGTAGTAAAGAAATTGCCATTTTCTTACTCCATGACAGATTATATGCCATAGTATGCCATGCCTGGCAATCACAAGTCAAGTGTCTTTACCAAAAGACCATTACGACATCAAAGGCTTCCTGTAGGTCTAAATATGCAACAAATGCATAGGCTTCATCATCTAGATCATATTATAAGATTCACTGCAAATTATAAGGAACGTTTCTGTTGTTTATTTAGAAAGGAATTTTATTTCCAGGACTGTATCTATTAATGATGGTTAAACTTTTTCAAATAGCTTTTGTACAAAACTGGATTCAGACTGTAACTTATTAGGATCTTTTCATTCTCTGACGACCTTTCTTGTTTGGTACTATTATGTTTCTTCCCCAATTTTGATGAAAAATGCTAAATAGAGAGAACGGCATTAAGCCATTTTTTCACAGCTTGTAAATAGTATCACCACCATCGACAACGGCTTCATTCTGTATCATGCAACATCCTGGCACTTTCTGAATTTTGATAGAGATGTTAGTTTCAGTTCACTCAGACTAACTGCCTGTTCAAAACTGAGGGTTACTACGTTGTTGGGATATGTTGCTGTTAAAAAAATACTTTTGTTACGTGTATTATTTGATTTGAATACGTAAGGATTCTATCTCGTTTTATTTATTTTATTGACACTGATGTCCCTAAAATATCTGCAAATCCATTTGAAATGGATTTTTTTTAAAATCAGAATACCGTATGTTGTACCATTATGCTGATCTTGTGGACAAATTTACAAGTCTTTTATTTGTAGCGTTGAACTAGTCGCCTAAACAATATAATGTCACATTCTGCTCTTCTTCTGAACCGTGAAAAGATATTCCCTGCTCTAAAGCGGAGCATTTTGATACGCACGTGTGCAGCTCTTATGTTCAGACTTTCTTGTATTTTTAAATCGCGAAGTTCTCCATCATCAATCCACAGGTCTAGTTTTCTTGGTTCATGCTGTCGCTCACGAGCCCTCCTAACCAAACTATATTGCGGTACTGTTTCTAAGTACAGTTGGGCCTCTTGCTTTAAATACACGACCGTATTATTAAGACGTTGGTTTAAACAGTATTTATTTACAGAAGTCATCGAGGAGAGTCCATTCCATTGAACAAGGGATGTAAAGGATTCAACCAACATTATTGTTCTGTCCTTTGCAGTACCAATGCTAAGTTTGTTTCTAGTGCTGAGTAAACTGGTTAATCCAGTTGTAACTGACAAGCCTTGCTTGTATCAGAAAGTCGATTCCATTGAAAAAGAATTCCCTGATGTATTTCCAGCTTGTGCAGTTACCAGAGCTATGGCAAAGAAAGCTCTTGAGAATGATGTTGATAAGGAAAGTGTTCCTTTACCTGACACATGTATTGGTCAGGCTTTTGATGAGGTTACTTTCACTCCGTGTTTGGATCAATCAGAAGGTATTGATCACAGTGATCCTCTTTTAACGACTCATTCGCTTTTTTCTAATCAGGGTGATTAACGACAATTACTTGACGTTGAACAGGAAAAAGATCCCGAGATCTCCTGTTTGTTTCAAAGGGTCATTAGTGAAACTGAAGACACTGAAGTACCTGTCTGTTATTTCATTAAAAATGGAATTCTTATGAGCAAATAGAGACCTCCCAAGGTACCTGCTGATGACGAATGGTCAGTGAACTAACAAATTATAGTTCCAAAACCTTACAGACAGGAAATACTTAGTTTGGCCCATGAAACTCAACTAGCTGGTCATTTAGGGATCAATTAAACTTATCACAAGATCTTAACTCACTTCTATTCGCCAAAAATCAAAAGTGATGTTGGTAAATACAGTTGATCTTGTCATACCTGTCAAATGGTAGGAAAACCAAATCATAAGATTCCCAAGGCTCATCTGCAACCTATGCCTGCCTTTGACGAACCATTCAGTAGAATTCTGGTAGATTGTGTTGGTCCCTTACCTAAGACCAATTCACGTAACCAATACCTGTTGATCATTATATGTGCGTCGACAAGGTTTCCAGAGGCAATTCCCATGAGGAATATAAAATCTAAAACAATAGTAAAAGATTTATAAAGTGTTTATTCTATTTGGCCTTCCCAAGTCCGTACAGTCTGATCAAGGCTCAAATTTCATGTCTGGAATTTTTCAGCAAGTTATGTACGAAGTAGACATGCAACAATTCAAATCTTCTGCCTATCATCCTGAGAGCCAAGGGGCGTTAGCATGATTCCACCAGACTCTGAAACATATGATTCGATTATATTGTTTTGATACGGGTAAAGATTGGGCTGAAGGCATTCGTTTACTATTGTTTGCTGTTAGGGAATCTGTTCACGAATCTTTAGGTTTCAGTCCCTTTGAACTAGTTTTTGGACACACTGTGCGTGTACCATTGAAGAATAAAAACTTCTTTCTAATGAAGATTCTGAAATTATAATTCTTGATTATGTTTCTAATTTTAAATACAAGTTGTCAAAGGCTTGTGAGGTCGCAAGAGCAAATCTACACTCTACTCAATCCAAAATGAAGTCAAGATATGATAAAAACTTGAAGGAAAGGAGCTTTCAGCCTGGTGATAGAGCCCTGGACCTACACATTTGACAGGATAATAAGTGATTTAAATTACATCATAAATACTCCTGGGAGTAAACAAAAGCAGCTCTGTCACATTAACATGCTAAAAGAGTATATTGAAAGAGACATCCAGGTTAAACATGCAATTAATTTAGTTGTACATGTCCCACACAGTGAAGATTTAAATGAAGGATTATCTTCAGATTCTACTGACATTGGAGTGAAAAATTTTCAAAATTTAAAAAAAGTATGAAAGATCTGGACCAGAAACGTTCACATTAGCAAGAGCAAGAAAGAAATTAACTGAAACAGTTAATAGTTGAATATGAGCACTTATTTCCAGATGTTCCTACAAGCACAAACAAAATTTTCCATGACGTTGAAATTGTAAATTCCAAACCTGTCAAACAATACCCGTACAGGATGAACCCTCTCAAGCAGGAATACTTGAAAAAGGAAATTCAATATTTTCTGGAGAATGATTTTATTGAGCCCAGTAAAAGTGATTGGAGTTTACCTTGCATACTTGTTCCAAAACCAGATTAAACTCTCCGTATGTGTACTGATTGTAGGAAGGTGAATAGTGTGAGAAAAACAGATTCATTCCCATTACCAAGAATCGATGACTATATTATGTCACCAAATTTGACCTTCTGAAAGGATTTTGGCAGATTTCACTAACGGAAAGAGCAAAGGAAATTTCGGCATTCGTGACTCCAGATGGACTTTACCAATATAAAGTAATGCCGTTTGGGATGAAAGGGTCGCCAAGTACATTTCAACGCCTCATGAATATGATAACCTCTGGTCTAGACAATTGTGATGCTTACATCGATGATGTCATCATCTTTAAAGACACCTGAAAAGAACATTTAGCAACAATTCGGAATTTCTTTGACCGACTCACAGATGCATGTTTGATAATTAATTTGTCTAAAAGGGAGTTCTCCCGTGCTAGTGTAACATTTCTAGGACACATCGTGGGGCATGGACAAGTTAAACTTATAGATGCTAAGGTCAAGGCTATCTCTGAATTTCCCATGCCTGTTAATAAAAAGCAACTGATGCGAGTTTTGGATATGGCCGGATACTATCGAAAATGTTGTTCCAATTTTTCCATAATTGCTGAACCCCTGAAAAAATTATTGAGTAAGAAAAACAAGTTCGTTTGGACTGAAAAATGTCAGGAGGATTTTGACAAGTTGAAAACCATACTTAAAAGCGCTCCAGTTCTTACAGTTCCAAATTTCAGCCAATCTTTCAAACTGTCTGTTGATGCAGGTGATGTTGGGGTTGGAGCAGTTTCGATTCAAGAAGATGAAAGTGGTATTCATCATCCAGTGTGCTATTTATCCAAGAAATTAAATAAGCACCAAAAGGATTTATTCACCAATCGAGACGGAATATTTGGCTTTGATATTGGCATTACAACAATTTGAAGTTTACCTTAGTTTAGCTCTTTCCTCGATTATTGTATTTAGTGACCACAACCCCTTACTTTCATCGGCAAGATGAAAAATAAAAATCAGAGACTATCAAGGTTGAGTTTGTTATTACAGGAATATAGCCTTGACATCAGGCACATAAGGGAAAAGATAATTTAATAGCAGATGCACATTCCCGTGTATACAAATGTATTGTTTCATGTCCCTGTTTGTAATTCATAAGAGTACTTCTTATGTTTTTCTTAAAACTCATGTATAATTAATAATGGTAAAAAGAAAGCTTTATCATATAAATCTTTCTTTTTATGGGGAAGGCGTTACATATATCTTATTTAATATATAATTATTTCAATTTAATTTTTGTCAGTTCTTTTTTAAAAACAATAGTTTTCATTACACGACATTTTAATGTAAATTTATTCACTATAGATACCTCTGTTTTTAGAAAATAGTTTGACCTTGACTGTTAGTTTATAAACACCAGGTGTCGATCTAAATCCTGACCTTGTTTCAGAATTTGTTAGCAACCTTCGTAAACAAGTTCTATTTTATTTTAAAATGATTGGTTGTTTCCAACGGGATCTTGTCTTTAAGATATAAACAATTGTTTTATAATTTTTATTTCTTCGAGTAAAAATGATTGGTTTTCAATTTACATGGATTCAAAAGGATTCATTCTGTTATTTTTCTGGAAAATACGTGTGATCATGTAATAACGTGTAATAAGGACAGTTTTTTAAAAAATAAAAATGTATTCAGCTATCAGTAACCGGAGTGATAATTCTTATTTCTACAAGGAACTGTAGACTTCAGTACTACATATTGTAGCATACGTCATCGTCTTCCATCTTGGATTCTTCGTCGAGATTCGAACGTGAAATCAGTTTGTTATTAGGACTACTAATATTTTATTCTCGGATTATTTTGAATTATTTTTGGATTTGAGTCTATAAAACCGTAAGTTCATATTTTTTCTTCATTTTTACAGAATTTTTCCAGGGAAATAAATTATTGTATTGTTGTTTTCACTCTTTCTTGTGTTACTGTTTTTTCGAGCCTAAACAAGTGACATAAGAAGGAAAAATCAAAGACAGTGAAAAGCCATCGTCGACCAGCATTTTATCAATGATGACAAAATACCGTTGGGAGAATGTGGGATCACTGGCATTAATTCGTCACTCTTTTTAATATACTGAAGAATTGTTTGAAGCTCTAAAAGGTTTGTACAAGATGGGCACCGTGTTTATTTACAGACGACAGAAACAGGCTTGGTGTAAAATCCTCAAGATAATAGAAGTATAGATTATATGCTGTCAACAGTTGATGGGTGCTGTTAAAAGTTGATGTGTGCTGTCAGCAGTTGATGGTGCTGTCAACAGTTGATGTGTGCTGTCAACAGTTGATTGGCACTGTCAGCAGTTGATGGATGCTGTCAACAGTTGATGGGTACTGTCGGCAGTCGATTTGATTTATAAAATATACTCTTCTGAAGTCTCACAGTTTTTCCACGGAAATGTACCCATATTGCCACGACAACGTTGTGATTTAGAAAGCCATACTTAACCCATGGCAATATCCATGTCTTGTTTTCTTTGAGAGAATAAAGTAGCTTATAAATGAAAGCTGTATTGTATATTTGTATATTTACAAAAGGCCTTTGATAACGTGTAGAGAGTTCAACTCTGGTAAAATTGGATTCATTCTGGCGTGTCAGGAAACTGTTTCAATATATGAAAATATGTATGACGAAACCAAAAATATGTATGACGAAACTAAAAATATGTATGACGAAACTAAAAAATATGTATGACGAAACTAAAAAAGATGTATGACGAAACTAAAAATATGTATGACGAAACTAAAATATGTAAAATATGACGAAACTAAAAATATGTAAAATATGTATGGCGAAACTAAAAATATGTATGACGAAACTAAATCGTATGCGCAAATTAATAATAAATTATTTGGGTTTTCTACGTTGTCGAAAGCTAAGCATCTTGGTGAAAATAAGTCAGCTCTTTCTTTGGTTTTCTCTATTTTGCGAATGATGTTAAATGAGGAGAACGAATGTAATGAGAGTATTTAATAAAATAACGATGACAATCTAATGGTAAAATAAAGGATTCACTGTATGCAGATAATCAAATTTTTACTTCAGATATCACTCAAGTTCTTTAAATGTATATGACATTGTTTTGACAGTTATTGCAATTAAGTGGAAAATGAATGCAAATCTAAAAAAGAACAAAGTCATGATATTGGGTGATTATAGGAGTTCAAACAAACATCTTTTTGCCTTTATTAGTACACCTTGAAATAGTTTATTCTAGAAACGGTATGTTTTACACATCCTCCTCTACCCCCCGGCAAAACAACATTAGATAATAATGATAAAAATAAAGAACAGTACAAATTTGCGAGTGTGTCTTATGTAGGTATTAACTGTATGAGGAAATTTTTTAATGACGTAAGCAATGTCTTGAATTAAAACAGATCCTATATTTGAAGCCAATTAAAAATGTTAACGGGTACACAGTGAAATCTGTTTTGTTACACCCAGTCATACATTACGAGTAGAGGTGGGAAGATGGTTTCGTACAGATGTCATTGAAAGACTATACATAATTTGAACGTTTGAGGGTGACTTGTTTTATGGCTTGTTTGAGTGTAAAATGATTTTAAGGCAAAGAAAACGATTTATTATCACCTTAAGGTAATAACCATACGTGGTGATGCAGATTCGTAGAATTCCCAATTATCAAATATTAATGCACATTAACTCTGATATTGATCTCTGTCTAACGTTTATATGAAGAAGATGTCACTCAGCTAACTTCATTCGAGTAAGCCTTTGTACCTTATATGAACATGTATGATGTCTTTAAAAATGTGGGAAAAATATTACTTTATGGTTTTATTTCACTCACGTGCTAATTAGTGATTACTTTGTATATTGTTTCTCATCTGAGTAGAAAATGTAAATTAAGAGTGTTTGATGTAGTAATTTTCCTTCATCACATTCGCAACTCGAAACTTACGACAAAGACGCCTAGTGGAAGCGCCAGGTGAGGACGAAAACGAGTGAATAACTTATATGCATCGGATCCGCTGGCTCATTGTTCCTACCTGCCCTTACCAACACTAGTTCTTATGGCCCATTGCCCTTACCTGCCCGTGCCAACACTAGTTCTTCTGGCCCAATGCCCTTACCTGCCCGTACCAACACTAGTTCTTATGGCCCATTACCCTTACCTGCCCCTGCCAACACTAGTTCTTCTGGCCCATTTTTGCGATGGCAGATATAGGTATGTGCAACTTAGAGTTAGACTCGACTTCCAAATTGTACAGACAGGTGTAATTTCGGAAAAATCTGACCTAATTTCTAGATTTTTCAATAGTGTTTACAGTAACAGTATTTGAAAACTTCAGCGAAATTTATGAGGAGATAACAAATTATGCAGACTTTTCACCGATGGCTTGAATATAAAAGAGCTAACAAAAAGACAGTACATTTCCAGATTAATTGCAGAGGAAGAGCATTAATTAATTGAAGTAAATAAATTATTTGTTTTCTCATTTACTTTTTCTTGCCAATTATAAAGTGCATGTCTGAACATTACCACAAAAGTATGAATGGGATATGAAAAAAGCAATATTATACTTGTTGGTTGAGAATCAAAAGCTTGTACCCGATGGTCAATCGACGGTTGTAATGAATTTTTAACAACATCTGCTTGAAAGTTTTGTTGGAATAAAATATTTGTGTTCAATCAAAGATGTTAATTACGACAAAATAATGCTAACAGTCCTGACTTAAAGAAAATGTGTTAGAGATCCATTTAATAAGTGATTGGCCATGCATCTTGTTTCCTTTAATGTTAAAAGAGATACAAAGAGTATATATTATTGATATTCAAGCGATGTCTTCGTGTCGCCAAAGAATATTTTTCATCATTGTCTCAAGGTGAAATAATCCACTTACTGGCAGAAATGAAGGGCAAACATGACTCCTTCAATAACACTGGCCAGTCATTTTTAATACGATTTCTTCAAAACGCGATCAAAGCTCGTGCACTCAGCGCCACGATCAATCACACGACAACAGTCCTCTTCAGTTCGAAGAGTGTTATAATCCATCTTAGTCTACATTTATATATCTAGTTTCTTCATATGTCTCTTTTTCTATGATATCTAACTATGTTCGACAATGAGGGGAAATTTTGTATTGCCATGTCATATAAAGAACTCTGACAATTGTTTTGCATTTGTATGACAAAATTTAGCCGCGCCATCTTATTCTTAAAAAATACAGTTCCTCACATGAACGAATAAATACATGAACCATTCAATCTATGCATTAACTGATAGATGGACGATTGAACTGCATCGCAATACTGAGATGAAACATATCAACGACTTTACATGTATTCCAGTAAAACAAACATTTCTTCCAAGCTATATTTTTCATACATTCATAGTGGCCCTTTTATTATTATCATCAGAAAAAATTGCTTCAAACTTATTTTGCCTGAAAATTAGTAGATTATTTCTTTCTTCGAGAGAGTACAGCTATTCCATGTAATTTATCTGTCTGCTTTCCAATTTCTTTTGCACTGAAGTGCTGATCTAAAAGACATTTTTCTAAAACCTACACTGACCACGTACACTCCCACTTTCATTCAAGGGGCCCCGAGTGGCCGAGTGGTCTAAAGCGCTCTTCGTTACGGATCACTGCCATCTCACCTATGTCTGCGGCGGTTCGAGTCTAAGATTCAGCCAATGTGGGCATGTGAGAAAGCTTGCCAGTAGCTTCTCGTGGGTCGTTGGTTCTTTCCGGGGTTTTCCGGGTTCTTCCTCCACCATTAATACTGGCCGCCATGTATAGCCCTATCGTGCTGAAAAATGGCGTTAAACCCCACAACAACAACAACAACTTTCATTCAAGTGTCCTTCAACAAGAACCCTCTTTGTGTGAACATACACATAAAACGAAAAAATGTATGGAAAATACTTTCTAATTTGTTCATAGCAATACCTACATTAAAATTTCTATAATTATACCTGGACAATTTGATAACATTCTTATATTAAAGATACTGCAGTCAAGCAATCTATATATCCACCGTTATTGACGACGATTGCATCATAAGTCATTTCGTATTAGTCTCCCTTGTGCTCAAAGCCGGTGTCCGAGTCGTGTTTTGTGTATTAGTTCAGGCATATGTATACGCACGGATATTGTGGGATATTTACAATGTGACAGTGGCATATGGAGCTAAAGTGCCGCCCGGGGCGGAGATCCAACAGTGTGGCTTTATCATTAGTCTGTACAACTGGTGTGTTTTTATTATTAGTCTGTACAACCGGTGTGTTTTTATCATGAGATTGTACTGCCGGTGCGGTTTTATTATTAGTCTAAATAGACGGTGTGGTTTTATAATTATTAGTCTAAACAGCCAGTGTGGTTTTATTATATATTCGTTTGTATAGCCATTGTATTTTTTATAAGACTGTACAACCGGTGTGGTTTTATTATTATTGGTCTGTACAGCCAGTGCGGTTTTATTTTTAGTCTAAACAGTCAGTGTGGTTTTATTATTAGTATGTACAGCCGGTGTAGTTTTTATTAGGCTGTACAGCTAGTGTGGTTTTATTATTAGTCTGAACAGCCAGTGTGATTGCATTAGTAGTCTTTACAACGCGTGGTTTTATTATTAGTCTGTACAGCCAGTTGGCTTGTATAGACTAATACTAAAACCAAACTGGCTATACATACTAATAATTAATTAAACCACACTGGCTGTAAACACTACTAATGCGGTCACACTGGCTAGTACAGGCTAATAATAAAACCAGTCTGTACAGCTAGTTTGGTTTTATTATTAGCCTGTACTAGCCAGTGTGACCGCATTAGTAGTCTTTACAGCCAGTGTGGTTTAATTATTAGTATGTATAGCCAGTTTGGTTTTAGTATTAGTCTATACAAGCCAGTGTGACCGCATTAGTAATCTTTACAGCCAGTGAGATTTTATTATTAGTCTGTACAAGCCAGTGTGACCGCATTAGTAGTCTTTACAGCCAGTGCGGTGTTATTATTAGTCTCTACGGCCAGTGTGATTTTATTATTAGTCTGTACAGCCAGTGTGTTTTTATTAGTTGTCTCTACAGCCGTTTTGGTTTTATTATTAATTTGTAGTACGGTTTTATTATTAGTCTGTACAGCCAGTTTGGTTTTATTATTAGTCTGTACAAACCAGTGTGACCGCATTATTAGTCTTTACAGCCAGTGTGGTTTTATTATTAGTATGTACAGCCAGTGTGGTTTTATTAGTTGTCTTTACAGCCAGTATGGCTTTATTATTAGTATGTACAGCCAGTGTGTTTTATTAGTTGTCTGAACAGCCGTTTTGGTTTTATTATAAGTCTGTAGTAAGGTTTTATTATTAGTCTGTACAGCCAGTGTGGTTTTATTATTAGTTTGTACAGCCAGTGTGATTGTATTAGTAGTCTTTACAGCCAGTGTGGCTTTCTTGTTAGTATGTACAGACAGTATTTCTTTTTAAAAAAAAGTATTAGTCTCTACAGCCATTATGATTGTTTTAGTAATCTTTACAACCAGTGTTTTTTATATTAGTCTGTACAGCCAGTGTGGTTTAATTATTAGTCTGTAGAGCCAGTGTGCTTTTATTAGTTGTCTGTACATCCGGTTTGGGCTTCTTATTAGTCTGTACTGACAGTACGGTTTTATTATTAGTCTGTACAGCCAGTGCGGCTTTATTATTAGTCTCTACAGCCAGCGGGATTTTATTATTAATCTGTACAGCCAGTGTTGTTTTATTAGTAGTCTATTGAGCCAATGTGTTTTTATTATTAGTCTTTACAAGATGTGTTTTATTATTATTATTTTGTAGGACACACGGTACCAATGATATGGAAAAATGGGAACCAGCCTGGAAATAGGTAAACATACAATAAGGTATATATGGGCTTGGCTGACCAGGATTGATTAATAATGTAAGTTATGTTTTATGAAAAATAATCTTTTGAGAGCTTATCCTAGTTGTAAGTGAAGAAAAATAGAGACATTGTTTTATTGATGGAATTTCAGTCCTTTCACATTCCTTAGTTTGGAACACTCATTACTAAAATTAGCACCTGACTTTTGGCACAGAATTGAAAGCACATGTTTCAAACACATGCAGATCCCGACAATGCCGCGGCTCTTATCCTTTCCTCAACACAGAAGCTGACATCCAGGTTTCATCTATACTGATAAATATAGGTTTGATCATTAGCACTCAAAAAGTTTAAGTTATTGAATTGTTAATATCATGGTGTTTGTATAAGTTTACTATGGGAACTGAATTAGTGTCGTGAGTCCTATAGACAGCCACAACAATACAGTGACTCCACATACGCAAGTACAATTAACTTTACTATAAATGCAATCATATGGTCCTATTTGTTGATAACAAGCAAAATTAATAATTTTTGTAAACCACAGAGTGACTATCAGTGGGATATTAAACACATTTTCAGATCAAACAACTGTTGCCAAAGGAAAAAAAGGAGCAATTGACTTCTTTTTATTTTTTAAATTCTTCGAAATAAAACTATTAACGCTTATTAGGTAGTGTGCTCTGTTGTGGATTATAATCATTACTAACATAATTCTCATACAGAGACTGGAATCCGTGGTTATGTTTTGATAACGATGCTAGGTTTAGTTCTCCAGCTAGGGCAACGGTGGTTTCTGTGTTTGATAAATAAACTGGAAGTCTATTCGGCTGACTTCGATAAAATGACATAAAACTCCATCAGTTTGTGAAAGCAATTGACATTATTGGTCAAACACACTCTTGACTCTATCAATGTGTTGTTTATATTAGAGATTACGGTTATTAAGAATTCAGTAATAAAACCTCAACAGTGCTTTGAGTCATTTTTATATTGATTAGTATATTACTATGGACTCTTTCCGTTGGTATAAGTGCCATGTCGATAGGAAATTCCGCTATGTTTCTACAGAGCTGTTAAGGACTTCACGAAGACACATGACTCTACAATTAAATGCATATTTAAACAAATAGATGCTTTAAATAAAAGAAAGATCGTGCTGTTTAGATACAATATTCTCATCGCACGTGTTGGTTATATTAGACTAAAGATCGACGTTGTGTCGCTTTTGATACTCATCAATTTCATTTCTTTCTACAAACAATTACATGATATAATAATTGAAGTATAGCGAAAAATTTAATCAGAACTAAAACACTGTGATAAAAAAATAAAGAAATCATCTTGGCAAATACAAACACCAGTATATACAAACAATAATAGATGAAGACATATATATGACATATACATAGGAAGATTAATTATTGGAAGGCATTAATATTATCATTATATAAGTATGACCCCATGTACTATTATATAGAGATACGAGATAAAGTGGCATGCATTATTGTCATGCATTGAGTTTTAGCTGGTGACGTATATTTTTCTGATCAATAAAGCCATTTATTACGGAACGTAAAAATCAAATAAATATGTTTTACCATGGTAACCTATATGCAGGTTCCGTAGAATATGTATACATCTGCATTTAATTTATGGTTTTTACCGACAAAGAGATCGGCGTTATTGATATATCATTCTCTGATGAGGAATGCTTTTCCCCCCTCGGCATAAGCTATGGCCTAATCTCGTGGGGAAGACAAGATCAGCCGATAATCAAAAGAAAATAATTTTGTACATACAAATAATCATAACAAAATGTCCATAAACATGCAGTAAGACTATAATGTCACATTTTATCTATGCTGTAAAATCTAACCCTAGACTTCACAATACTCACATCAGATCCACTATTAAAGTCTGGTATAGTATGCGGAATTTTCGAGTTATAAAAGCTTTTGTTGTAGAACGAAGCTTTACATTGCACGAAAAGGCATGGAGTAACATTAGGCATGGTTTTCAGTTACACTTGCTGGTAATCTTTAAGCAAGATAATATTGTATTTGCAACTCGTCTTTTGGATTAAATAACACACTTGTAGACTTAGAGTTAACTTGTCAGACAGGAAAATCCCCAAACAAGAATCTGAAACTTGGCACGGGAGGATATGTAACATAAATAGGACGCAAAAAGTCTGTATGAACGCTACTCGCACATCTAAGTAAGAATCGTATCGCGTTTTGTGAGGAATAGCAACCCATTCGTCTAGCCATGTTTTACCAAACATCTGCAAATAAAAGCTTTCAAATATATGCACAAGACTTTGTGGTTCTAATGCTTGGTTGGACGTTAGTACAGGCCGTAATTGATAGGAGAAAACTATATTTTTCCTTCTTATTTTAATAGATTATGTGTGATGCGTAATGATGTCTGTAGAAAATTTGTTTTTAACGTACCGTTATTTCACTTCATCTTGAATGCGCGCAGGCCAAACTACTGTTTAGTTTCAAATATATACGTAACGTCATAAAAAAGTTTGGTTTGCTTTGGCATCATACCATTCTGACATTCCAATCAAATAAAGCAAGTCAAAACTATTGGTTTTAAAAATCACATTTACCGCAACCAAAGGGATAAACCATTTCCAATCAAACGGTGCTAAGCATTTTTTCCCCTTTCTGTCATGATTCGAGTATTGCATGATGTGGCGTACGGTTTATATAAATTATCTTGCTCAGATGTATTGCAGAATCAACAATCGGCAACCATGATGACGTCAGGCATCGTTTCATACAGACATTATTTATATATTTCGAACCGAAGGTAACAACATATGACTTTGTGACAATAACCACAAATCGCCATTCCTTGCTGTAGGCGTACGCGTTATCAGTCAGCTTTGGCTGATTGTTAGGCTAAATAGTGAGAAGTGAAATATCACTAACTAGAGCAGGAAATTATTATTATTGATGTGCGTTCACTAAATATCTTTATACAAATGATATAATTTATTTTAATTTTGTGTGTTAAATATTGGATCTAGCTATATATATATATATATATATATATATATATATATATATATATATATATATATATATATATATATATATATATATATATATATATATATGTTCTGTTTCTAACAGTGCCTCATTAGCAGCTGAAATATACAATAATAAGGCAAAGAGCATTTAATGATCCTTTCTTAAATTTCTGAATTTGAGAAAAACGTCTCTCTTATTACTCCCGACATGATATCGTGCTTTTTCTCTCCATATATGCTCTGTTTAAATTTCTTGTCTCTATCTTTTATAATATTAGGTGGGCGTTTATCTTTGCCAGCTTTTCATGTGTTGATCTTGATTTATCGCCGAATCGTCGATTAATGTAGGGCACGGCACAGGTAAGATTCACACTCGCTGGCCTCGGGCACGCGACAGACTCGCGTGCCTAAAAAGCACATCGGCACAGAAGTTTGACACAACAAAAGACCGGCCTGGAGGCGTACGCTGGAATCGTGGATAAACATGCTGAACATATTTCTCCAAATTAAGTTGAAAAAAGAAAATTTGATTTGCTGAATACTAGTAATGTTGACAGCAATTAAAAATCGTTTTCTATTCGATAGAGCATTAATTATCAACTTCTCAAATAACAGAAACGAAGAGCAAATTTTGGCACTTGAATGCTTTGTCAGTATTATACATCTTGCCCTCATTCAAGTATCGCCCGTCTGGATATTTTGCTTAACCAGATGGCCTCTGCCATTTTAATGATTTGAGTGGGAAGGATAGATAGCTTAGTCCCGTATGAATTTGATCGTATGAACAGCGATAAATGTCATATAGATCTTACAGGTAGAAATATTCATGTTTCATGTATCAACACCTTTCTTGCACGATTGATCTTCTCTTTCCTTTTATTTCACTATATCTTGATCTTTGTATTTGTCTTCCTGTCCCTTCATCTTTGTCTTCGTCTTCGTGTCTCTTCAACTTTGTCACTGTCTTTCTATCTGCATCGTGACTCATCAAGAAAATGAAATGTTAGTGTAGTTAGGCCGAAAATAGCTGTCTGCTTCAATACATTTGACGGTTCATTTGTGTTCTAAAATGCCAAATTGAATGACTAAAAGACAAATTTTTTCTCAACTATACTCACTGAAATTGGAATCGGTTATTGGTGTTTTATATGCTCATGAAACTTTCGACACATCCAAATGTAGATTCTAAGAGATTTTTGAATAGGCATTGGAGGGAATTCTTTACAAGAGTCATCGCTTACAGAAACGCATTGGTTGTGACATAGTCCTTGTAAACCGACTTTATATATATAAAATCAAACAGGTTAGAGCAAGAGGTTTCAATTGCCTATCTCTCGTGAACCAGCGACCTGACCCATCCCGCCTTTACGTTTCAAAAGGAACAGAGGTTTAACTATTATCTGCGTCTGAATAGTGCTGTCGTGCTCTATCGAATATCAGAAGTGAAGTTTATAAACCTATTGAACCACACCTGAATACGTATTCTCAGAAAAAAATGAATGATACAAATATAAAGTCAACGAGAGCAATCACGTACACAAAACTACTCATAATTATGTTTTTTAGACAGCTAAAATAAATAAATAAATAAAACAGCTAAAATAAATAAAATGTATTCAAACAGTATGTATGTTTTGGAGTTTAACGGCACGTCAGCACAATACTGGCCATATGGTACCAATTAAAAATAGATTATCAAACTGGGAAAGTTAACAATTGCAACAACAACAACAACAACAAAAACTTAAGCGAGATAAACGCTTCCATATACCGTTGTTACTCGCTTATATGTTTGATTCAATAGACCTAGATTTGCCCTCATATAAAGCGTTGGCAGACCTTGGTATATGCAGTTTGTTATGCGCAACGAGTATAACAAACACCATAGACCAAGAAGCATTGTCTACAGGCAGGTGAAGTTATGTGCTGTTTAGTTGGACTCGACGTATATGTATATATATAGACGGTGAATGTAAAATAAAATAAATTCTACAAGCTAAAAGATAGAAGGTAAAGATGTTAAATTCTGTAAAATGTTCATAACATAAAATATACAAGTATAATAAAGACAATCATTAAAATATACAGGTAAAATATACACAGTCCATAAGTATACAGGTAAAGTATACACAATCATTAAAATATTGGACCAAAATGTGTTATACAAGTCACATTCCTTAAACAAAAACCACGATTTTCTCGTGCGGAAAATTATCATAAAGTTCTTAAACTGAATTCATACAAAAAACGTTTGTCTCAAGGATGGAAATTGATACAATCAAAAACAGTGTTCCACTGTCGGTAGACATTGGCAGAGTATATACTCATGTCGATGTTTACCATTGAAGACGTATGCATGATTCATGCATGGGTACCACATACGCACTTGGCTTAATACTTTATATCTGCCATTTTGGTCTATATGAGAAGTGGAGCCAGTTTCAAATGATGAGGTGGCAGGGGCCAGTTTCGTAAATTGGCCCCTGGCAAATTTCTTAACGTAAGGCTATGGTATGACCTTTTCAGCTATTATTGTTTACTATTGGAAGATATGTATATATTTGTGAACTAATAGTTTCGGGCTTGTGTTGTTCTTGAAACTGATGCCAGGCATGTATACCTTCCATAGTTACTCTGCAGTATGTTGATAGTGAAATACCAATAGTCGGCTAGGAAGAAGAGCTAGCCTCCCGAAGCAGTAAACACATGGGTTTGGGGCAAGTAGAATATCTTTAAAAAAACGGCTTGGATGACAACTATTTTCAGTTGCATCAGCCTGTTTAGTACACACTGTTTTGCAGAACTGTCATCTAGGAAAAGGGCTTGTGTTTGCACTGTGAGCATCACATGGTGTCAAAAATGACCTTTGGACATGAAAATTGCAGGTAGAAATTTTTGGGTTGGGGTGCATAGACTTCTTCTGCTATGAACTGCCATTGATTTCTTTGGTCAAGTGGATAATATTCTTATGCTTTGTTTTAATATAGGTATCTAAAAATATGGACCTTTTTGACCTCACATGTGTATTTGATTTTTTATGATTTTTTTATACTAGGTCGCTGATTGCGGCATTGCATTTGAACATAAAAACTGGCCCCTGCCCCCCCCCCCCCCCCAGTTGGATGTTACGAAGCTTTGTAGTTTTCATTCCAAATAGCTCGCGTGATATACAGAATGTACCGATTGTGTCTTTAGCCTACTTATTCTCTCTGTAAATGTGGACCTCCTCTCCTGTTCCCCATGCTGCTTGCGATTGAGTATCCGTTCCTTCGCTCATAAAAGTATAGAATAGAAATTTCGGGAAGGATTATAATTCGTCTATATATATATATATATATATATATATATATATATATATATATATATATATATATATATATATATATGAGATATGGTTTCAAAGAATATTTCTTTTTGGACCAACTTTCTGTCATCGTCAGCAAAATCAATCGCAAATACAAAGAATCTATGTAATAAATATAAATAATACATTAGAAACACAATATAGCCATTAAACTCCCAGGGATTAATTGAAGTTAGCGCCTCAGGGAGAATATAGAAGCCGAATAATGCAAGTACTGTTTTGCCGTCAAGATATGACGAATCGGAAGAAAAAAATTCTTCACACAAATATTGAGGAGTAATTGTGGGAAGGCGATTATTAAGTCACACAGATGAGTTTTATTAAATATACATTTCTACAAATGACGAAGAGCAATTGATTTGTTCTGAGCTGTTTTAATCGTTTCAAAAGATAATCTTTCCCACCAGGAGTGGAAGTAATAGGAGATACACAGTCTAGCCAGTACCATACATATTTCTAACAAAACGTCTGTAGCTGAACCAGTCTGTCGACATTTTCTTAAATGAGACGAACAGAAGGAACTAGTCTAAGTCCTAAATCAGCCATTTTTCTTCTCGGAATCTAGGCAAGTTAATGTGTTAAAAGGAAAGCAACGTGTGTTACCTGATACAGTAGAAACAAGATTTATGGCTATTTTTTTATACAATAATAAACATCTGATTATTTTCCATATAAAACATTCGAATGGGCTGGGCAGAAGGCATAATCAGTATCTCTCCTCTTCAAATTACAATAAATACATGAATTCAGAATATTCCATATATTCGACAGTTATTTGACGGCATAACTCAATAGAGAATCGTTAAAAGTTAAACTTTTGACTCCTGGTACCGGGTTTGAAATTGTTTTAAAACAATGGGATTTAAAAATTTTGAGAAAATAAACAAAATTTAAAAAATAAATTTAAAAAACACGCAGCATAAAATGGTCTCTTGAGAGATTTTCAACAGTAACTTTGTATTGCTGTTCAAAAGGAGTTCTTTAGGAATACAAAAACGCACCTTACTGACTTCTAGATATCATGATTATATTCTTATTGCAAAATGTTACGCCACTTTCTAGAAGAATTTATAACATTCTTTATTATCATACTGAGATTATTTACACAGAAGTTGCTTTCATGACATGTAAGTTTTTATATTCAACAATTTTCTGTCATCTGTTTAATAGAACATTTTAAATTTTTTTATTATATATTCGTAAAAGTTAACAAAGTACACAATAAGCTAAAACATGTTAATTCGATGGAAAAATCAGCCAGCTTATTAGACATTTTGATTTCATATTATGCTTTGGTAAGGACACAAATACATACAGGTTATCTATACCTTTTCTCGATATGTGTGCTTTGGCCACTTCGAGTTTGATAGCGATAGGACATGGGATTTTGTGAGACCTCATGGGACGATTGTAATCCGATCTCCTTCCGCCATCAAACGATACGTGATACAAGCGCACAGATCAAGTATGGTACGGATAGCGTATATATTATCTACCCCAAATACTTACTTCGTAATAATTGTACATATTGTTATTCATGGACGCCCGCAGCACAGGTCAATTGGGTCACGTGACCCCCTGGAAATCATACTGCAAATTATATATATATATATATATATATATATATATATATATATATATTCCGACAAGTTTAATCATGCAAATGAAGTTCAAAATATGTCAACCTTAGTTTCAGCCTGCTTACGCACGGAACTACGCAACTAACTTTCTCAGCCCTGACTGACTGACCCTCCCCCCGCCTTGCAAAAAATCCTGCGGGCCCCCATATTGTATTGTACATGTGCGTTGATCCCATCCATGTACTTCCTTCGTGGCACCGTTGTTTTGTGACGTCATCATTTACAGAGAGCCAAATGTACATCATCCTCACCTATGATATAAAGTTTCAGATCGGCCGGGGGGGGGGGGGCTGGAGTAGCCTTTATTATAAATTATATAATGATGAGTATATAAATACAATTTCGCGACCTATTATATCATCTCTGACATTACTATTGTACAAAAGTCTTTACGTGGACTTGATGGTTATGACAATGTCAAACAATGTTTTTTGTTTCAATTTGTTCTTTTGAAACGAAGTTTAGAACATATTCAGTACTGTTTTCGTCGCTGAGAAGTCTCACAGTAGCGTTCAGTGTTGTCATGATTGAAGGCACGAGGAGCAAGATTCATCATGGTTGTTGCAATTTCAAAGAAAAGGACATACGTTTATCACGGTTTCAACATTCAAATTGTTTAATCATGAACCCTTGTAGAAATATTTCCTCCCAGAATACTGTATCGGATTGGAAATTTGCTGTTCCACTCACACGGTACTAGAATACAAACAATGGTTATTGGCCAAACATTGACATGATTGATTTGAAATCCAAAGTTTCAAGCTAGGTTATAAAGTCTGCGTCGTATCCGCTTCAGCATAACCTTAAATGCTTTGAATCAATCACAAAATGCAACATATACAACAACATATACATATTAAGATAAATGCAGATACGCCCAAAACCACCTTGTTACAACCATTCATTGAGGACAAGTAAAAAACCATATCAAATGGTACCTCTTTTTGATATAGCGATAACACTTTTCCCCATAGCATTATATATAGATAATGTTCTCAAGGTACACAAGCAATAATAATAATAATAATAATAATAATAATATGATAATAATAGTCATCA
This sequence comes from Sinohyriopsis cumingii, assembly GCA_028554795.2. Taxonomy (NCBI): domain Eukaryota; kingdom Metazoa; phylum Mollusca; class Bivalvia; order Unionida; family Unionidae; genus Sinohyriopsis; species Sinohyriopsis cumingii. Next base: position 147,622,606 of record CM068824.1, read on the forward strand.
TTGTCATTATCATCATCATCATCATTTTGAGAGGATGACATATTTTGTCACGAAAGACATCTGCAAAGTGGTAATCGACGTATTAACATGTTATATAAAAATATAACTTATACACACTCATACCTACTCATACACACACTTGCACATTTTGAAAATGGTTTAATATATATAATTATAGCGGTTCATGTAAGAAACATATACTATACAAAAGTACGCGAATTTCAATACTCACAATATCTCCTGAAAAAATGATACAATTCTGTATGCGCGGGTGTGTTTGTGTGTGTGTGATATATAATTCCAGTAGATCACTAAAGAATTTCTTAGTAGCAAGGGAATTTGAAAATCATAAGCTAATATTTACAAATTGACGTCTAACAATTACGTCTTTATATTTTGTTTGAAAATATTTTTTCTTAATTTCTTTGAAAAACATTTACTGTGAGTAAACAATGAGAAATTAAGGATAAGAAAAGAAGTTAGCTGCTTATATAGTTCATCTCTTTTAAATATACAAACAATCGAAAACCCAGAGATGGATTATATTATATCATTGAATAATGTGTGTGTGTGTGTGTGTGTGATTTTTATTTTTAACATAGCTTTAACAATTTTTCAGTCATATCGCTACGATGTCTGCAGTGTGAGAGTTTATAGCAGTGGTGGGCAAACTACGGACCGCGGGCCGCATGCGGCCCGCCAAGGGTTTTGATGCGGCCTAGGAACAAGTCATCATTCGCACTGACTCTGTTTATGTTACTCTGTTTATCAAATAAATGTGCTTCTTTTGATGTTTAAGTTTAAGTTTTCAAATATTAACAACATATTAACAACTGAAAATTAATTAGATGTTATTTAGAAGAACATTTTGTTTTTGCTGTTTCAAATATTAATTATTTTACTTAATGAACTAAGCGGCCTGCAACAAGGTGTAAATTTGTGTATGCGGCACTTGCACTGGAAAGTTTGCCCACCTCTGGTTTATAGTGATGTCTAGCACTTGGGCATCATGCCGCAGACATGTAGCATGATGCCTACCCAATCACATTATCCTGACACCAGGCCGACCAGTCCTAACATTAGCCTCTTAATGCTGAGTGCTTAGCGAGGCAGCTGTTAGGACCATTTTTATGTCTTTGGTATTACTCGGCCGGGGTTCGAACCAGCGGGACGGACGCTCTAACCACTAGTCTACCGGAGCGGTCTCATTGAATAATAGTTAAAATGTTGAATAATACAATAATAAGTTTACAATTAGTTCTTTAAATATTTTACTATGTCCGGCTTCAATTGCATTTGTAAAAACTATTTCCCATCTTACGTAGTCCTTCTATGGGAATACAACTTCTCATCTAATTGGTGGAAATTAAATGAAGATAACATTTAAACATACATTTGATAGGGCATTTACGTTTAAGTCGTCTATTTAACATACATTTGATAAGGAAGTTACGTTTAAGTCGTCTATTTAACATACATTATTATTCTATACTTCCTTTTTGCTACAAGCTTCTCCAATATCTATTTTCTTTCATCTTCATTCCAATCTTTGAAAAATGTTTTTGTTTGGGTCATTACTAACTTGGAGTTCTCTTCTGCTTGAATTTTATTTGCATTTTTTATACCTCTGTATTTGGTATTCTCTGTAAGTGTGGTATTGAAATTATCACGGTTGATTTCGTTGTCGCGTTTTGCTTTACTCGCTATATCATAAATTTTATTTAATTCATATATGGCAAGGTTAAAGTCTGATAGCATTTTAAAACTTTACTGTATACTAGTATTTCATCGAAAGTTTTATCAACAAACCATAGTATACTTGGACTCCACACAAGCCAGAGGAATAACAAATTATGTTACAATCCCACTATTCCGAAACTAGCATCCGATTTATCGGTCCAACCCGACGCCGTTGCTATGATAACCGTAACCATTTCAAAAGTTGTGTGTTTTTTTGTACTTTCTTCTAACCGATCTATATTTGTTCGATCTCTTTTATCAATCAATTTAATTTCATTGATCTTATGCAACCTAACATTGATATAATTATCGGAAGGCGGTAATGATGGTGATGTGTACGACTGATTTGTTCTGTCCCATTTAGATGTAAGAAATAGATAGCTTAGACTTAGAAGTATATATAATTTATCGTGGTTTCGGTGTGCTTCTTTACACGAGGCTAAGACATAATATAAATGCAGCCCAAAAGTAATTACTGATGTTTCTAGAACTAGCAACTACTGCAAATCGTGCCAAGAGGAATATGTACAATTAGAGGAAAAGTGGTATGAAATAAAAAAAAAATAGATAGCTCTATAACGGCTACATGATTCAAAATATAGCGCAGCCACGAAAACCTCTATATATGATAGCAAGAAGTAGAATTTTAAATGAATTGAATCAAAACATTTAGTCTACTACATTTTTTTAAATTTTTTTTTTGGGCACCAGACATTTGCCCCCCCCCCCCACCTAGCCAAAGAATAAAAGTGTTTTTATGTTTCACTGAGTCCCCCAGATATATTGCTTTGTTTTTCAATTTAAACAGAATTTTGATCAAAAATTTTAAATGAATTTTTGACGGGGTATTTATTTCCTAGTGTATTCTATAGGATTGTTCTTCCGAGTCGGTTTCGATCGCCTGACTCGGAGTCCCTCTCCTAGTATCTTTGTTACCTTGGCTAAAGGTCGCCTACGTCCCGTGTTTGCTATGTGTGTATGTGCTATACGTTTGTTCGTGCTATAGTTGTGTTCGTGTTGGCACAGCCGTCTATATCGAATTCTTCCCCAGTTGTCCTGCGATCCTTATAACATGGATCTTCTAGATTTTGTACATATTTATATTTCCAAGTTTTTACAATAAGAATTTTGTATTTTGGGCGAAGTAACGGTGTAATAATATTTTTAGGGAAAAAAAAAACAACTATTGTTTTAGTGTGTGCTATGTGTGTGTCGTTCTTGGCAAATCTACATTCTGCTGAGGTCAGCTGTGTTCGAGAGAGCTCCATATTTACTTTATTTTTTTTACTTCACTCTCTCGAATTTGGCTACCTTTATTTATTTATTATGTTTCCGAAAAGGGTTGTCAAAAATTTTATTTCCTATACAGTTGAGTGACAGTATAGGTGTTAGTATAGATCGGTTTCTATTGTGTTGTATGTCTACTTTTCCATGTCGCATGTCTGTTCCTTCCTTCCTAGCTCCATGTGAGTGTAGGTCTCAGTCCTATAATTCTCAAAGATAAAAGAAAGGTATTAGTATTCAGTATACATTTGCTTAAGTATAAATGGAGAGGTATACGTTCTACTATTATTTATCAGGAGTAGGCAGGAGTAATGTCCCATTGGGGTAACTACCGTTGGTAGTTATCATTACATATGTTTCTCACTCTAGTTTATTTTCCTATGACTATTATTTGGCCACAGGCCATCATTGTTGTAACGATATAGTCAGTAATTTTATATAGCGTATTTTTAGTAAAATTCCCATCAAGATATAAAATGCTTTGTTGTTTATATTTGTCTGTTTTGTTTATTTCAGCTATTTATTTTTGTTTTTTTCACATTGTATTATCACATGGAATTTAGAAAATGGGCCTCTTTTACACAGTGGACATTTTGGCGGTACTCTGACCATGCGCCGTCTCACTCCAGCCTCTCCTATCAACCATGCATTGTGCATGTATTTAAAGCAGAGGCTTTGAATTTTAAGGGAGCCTAGTTTCATCCAGTGCCCCCATGCTCTGTCCCAGTTAACGTATACATTTTCTTTCTCTACCGTGCTTTTAATATTTTTTGTTACGTCCTCCCTTATCCAGTTATATATTAAGGTTTCTTCTTTATTCCATAGTTCTTTTTTATCTCTATATTTTATTATTAAATCTTTTATGTTTTTGAATTTTCTTGGAATTTCTAATTGTTTTATTAACTTATTATTTTTGTAAATATCGTCCCTATTTCTTATGGAGAATCCATAACGGTATATGTAAATACCTTCCCATGGACTCTTTGGTTCTACTCTTAGCCTCTTAAATCTATTTAAAATATTGCCGGCTTTAAGCAGTATAGGGCTGGGGAGTCCTACCCCTCCCCTTTCTTTAGCTTTATATAGTGTTTCTTTATTAATATAATGAAGTTTAGTCTACTACAGTGCTGAAAATACTCGATGTACCATCCACCGACTTTGATGGGAAAAATTTTTAAAGCCTGAATGCGTTGATAAAAACGATCTGGATATAGATCATGTGACTCCTTGTGCATTGGTTGACTTAATCTGATTTAGATCAAGAGATAAAATATTTTCATTCGATGATGCACAAGATGTATGCAAGTTCTTGAAAACAGGCCTAAAAGTTATAAAATGCCATCGGAAATACGTACTGAGGAACATAATAAAAGATTAGAAACTTTTAAAACTGCACATTTTATAATTTGTGAGATTTTGAATCACGTGCTATAATTTGATTTGTTTAAGTATCTTTAAGATGTCGTTTGAACTGGGTCTCTTTTCTGTCTCACTGTTTTGACTTAGTACTAATATTAGTACCCCTACTCCTACCTCGTGGACGGGGTACTAACATGAACATATGTGTGTCAATCTAGCAGGTCGGGTGTGATTCACACCCGGCGCTCTTTTAGCCTAATATCAACAATTTGAACATATTCCATGGATATAATGAAATAAATTACAAGTCCTCTTATTTAATACCGGAAGTATCCCAAATCATTGTAGAAACAGTTGCAAAATCTCGTATACCTTTCTTAGCCGATATTTTCGTTTAGATCGCCATATTAGTTCAAATAATGATTACTTCCGTTCTCAACCTCGTTTGATTGTGTGCCATAAAAGGACATTGAGGCCTTATTTGGAAATGTAAACGAATTGTAGTAAAATATGGCGTGGTTTGAGTCAGAAATTCTGCGCATTAAAAGTAAATACGGTTTATCAGCAACTTTGAATATTCACCGAGAAGCCATTATTCGCCACTTGATTGATAATAGCATAGCGTAAAATATCCAAATATGGTCTGGCAAGCCTTATATCGAAAAAGGGTCACGGCGAGAGTCTCGCGTTATCTATCATGGCGGACATGGTGAAGTTAGAGTAACCATGTCAATTTATTTTATCGTGTAAGAGCTTAATAAATTGAAAATAAGCCAAACTTCTTTCACAACATAATTATACTTATGTAGTAGATTTCTCCATTGTTTGTTTTTCTGACTTAATGTTGATTTTGTTTGCTCCTTTACATGATATGGGATCAGTTCGTAGCCTCAACCATAACAAATCAAGTAGCAAACAGACGCTCCTGTAATAACAACAGCTGTAAAAGCCAGTGGTAGTGCTATAAATGCTCTGATTTCAAAAACATCCAAAACATGTTTACGTAGAATTAGTTTTTGTTTTTGCTTTCAAAGTTCATTTTATTTTTGTTTCTTTCAAATTTGTATTGTTGTGTTTTTTTAAAAAAAATACATATTGTTAAACTATCAATCAATGCAGACAGATGAGACTAACCTTAATTAGAGAAACCCAGCAAATATGATTCCATCTGATTAGCATTGTATCATGTTGCTTAAGGTAGCAGTCACTGGTCTGTTTATTGTTGTTGTAATTAAAAGTGTGGAGATTGCAACAACAAAAAGCAACAATAATAAAACAAACAAAAAAAAAATCCAACAATTGAATAGCGGTAAAGAAACCGTAAACGGCTTCACGAGAAGTAATAAAAAGATTAATATATTTTGACAATTAAATTAGACCACTTGTTTTTTTTTGTTGTTTGTTTCATATATATGTCTTTTAAGCTTTGAACTGTAGGCCGAGGCCATAGCATAGTTCACTTTAACGTTGGAATCTGAAATATATTACTGAAATCTTACTGAAATGTTACTGAAATCTTACTGAAATGTTTTCATAAGAGTCAGAGTTCGACGAAAATTAAATTTACAGTCAACTTTTTTATATATAAAAAGAACGTCTTGTAAAGTAGAAACAGACTGAATAATATGTTATAGCTTGTACTTTGCCACCTAAAATACATATCACATAAGGCCTTATCACATATCACATAAGGCCTTATCACATGTCACATAAGACCTTATCACATGTCACATAAGTTCTTATCACATATCACACAAGGCCTTATCACATGTCACATAAGGCCTTATCACATATCACATAAGGCCTTATATTTTTGTATGATTTAGATATTCCTTCTTTTCTTCATCCTATTTTGTGCGACTTGTACAAAATTAACTTATTTCTCCAGCTGCTCATTTTTACATTATTCAACCGCCCTATTTCCGTAATTGTATTGACATTCGCAAGAATCTTGTACATGATCGGGTATAATTTCTTCAAAGCCCCAATGTACAGTATTCTGTTCGTCTGGGTCATTTTAATAAATTAATTTCGGGGGCATTAATGACGATAAGAAGGAATTTGAAAATTATTGTAAATTATATTTAATTATTTTAGATCCAAATTAGTCTTTGCTGGATCAAGAGCTTTATCACAGACTTATACTGTTCCTCAGACAACACTTTTTGCTGTCACCCACACAGTCTAGTTTAATTGATTTTCCAGATTTTCAAATTGTGCTGTTTTGTACATGTTTATTGAGTCAGCATTGTCGAATCTGAAAGTGGCATTTCTAAAATGTTCAAAAGTTTGTACATACAACATTTGGTTCTGTGCAGTGTATCTTTATCTCTTTATATCTGTTTGCTATTTCTTTATTAGCCGGAGAATTAAAATTAGCCGCAAGGGGAAAAACGTACTGTTTGCTATTTCTTTATTAACTGGAGCATTAAAATGAGCTGCAGGAATAAAGTGTACTGATTGCTAGCATTATGTAATCATACGTCCATTTTTTTCTCTTAAGTTTTAAATATTTATTTTTGCTTGTAAATATAAGAAATAAAAATAGATGACAATAGCTGGTATTTATTCTTAATTAAACATATCGATTGTTCGAGTTTATTGGTGTAACCCTGGGAGTATTAACGAACTTGGACGTGAATCCTCGTGATGTATGGATGGTAGAAGGACTCGGTAATTTATGTAGGAGGGGTTATTACTTTGCAGAGGATATTTTAATGTTTTTAAAAAAAATAATTGTGGTGGCCTGAGCTAGAATGCCGACAATAATTTTAATGTGTTGGTTTGATTATTATTATTATTATTATTATTATTATTATTATTATTGTTTTCTCTAATTAAAAAAAATGGCGGTGGATTTAGGCCCGCTGCATTTATTATTTAGTTTTTGTCTCGTGGGGATAGATGGTAGGATACTTATTTCTAAAAGAAAAATGATAATTGAATGACGTTCATACTACACAGAGCAAGGCTTATTTCAACCTCGATGAACTCTTAGGCGTCGTGATGAGGGGCGAAATATTCTCTGTCGACATGGGAAGAGATCAGTCTAATAGTCATTGATCTGTACACATCATGGACATTGACAACAAAAAACAACTTGGAGTTTTTTGTAAATAGACCTTAAAGATTGCTTTATAAATTAACAAAATGTTTTTTTCCCCAAAAAATATTAAAAATTCATTTTCTTATCAAATTACGCTATCTTGAAAATCAGAAATAGACGACGGAATACCTAATAACGATCATTCTTAATTTTCTGGATCAAATATTGTTTTGACAAATCTAGCACTTAAAAGTGTTATCTCCACAACATTTTTTCTAAGACCATTTTTGGGGGAAACCATTCACACAGGCTGTCTTTTTTATTTCTTAAGGAATTGGATTTGATTTTTATTTGGACATTGTTAACGTCCCTGGTCATTAAATATCCTGGAAAATGATGCACCTTACAAGGTATTAAAATGGACTGGAAGTGGCAAATCAAGTAAGACCCTGCAGGGGTTACTGGGGGATACGTGTGACCTTTTGAGAAACGTCACGGCATCTGTTTGCCACGTGTCCGGGTTCTTAAATTTAGATCTGAACAGAAACCTACTGCTTTATATATCGTACAGTCGTCGGATTGAGCCCTGAAGCGAAATGCAGGTCATATATCACTGATTCAATTGTCCGTGGAAAGAACTGACTCGCGCGTCCCATACATCCGAGCGCCCATCGCGTGCCATCACTCATCTTGTGATCATCTGAAATATCAGACCTGTCATGCACATCTACTGTACACTTTGCCACGTCTTTTAATAAATGGAGAGCATATATATATATATATATATATATATATATATATATATATATTCTCTTTATGTTGTTTTCCAGTGTGATTTGAATGACGCCTTATTCAATTCACACTGACCAACCATATCTTCCCCGGCATTGTTATACAAGAGATAAGAGTCATCGTAGACAGATTTCAATATGCTGTACACTACTGGTATACTGGTCACTATATTGAAAAATATTTCTGCGTTTGACCATCCATCATCATGGCCATGAAAACAATTTTCCAACATAAAATGACCAATCATTTAAAACTTGTATGGTTACGGTTATGATTGATTCTTTAAATTAGATATTTTTTGTCCGGTCTGATTATAAGGAAAATGCTTGTACATTGAGAATACTTTAAAAAAGATAATGAAAATATGTTAATTAATTGTGTTCTTCATGTTTTAGATTTTTATAATGATGACGGCTAGTTCTTGTCCTTCAATGACCCGTAAAATATTGAGTGTGAAAGGAACCTTTCTAGATTAATTGTGAATAACAAAGAAAGTTACGTTTTCAATCAAATGTTCATTGATGCAAATGAAAACTGTCAGAAGTTCAAAAGTGGGACACTGATTTAGAAATCACATAGAGTGGAAATATTCCCATTTATTCTTACATATATATTTTCAGTTTGAAGTTGTACAGGATATGTTAGTTACAAACAGCTATTTTACAAAAATAGGTTAAAATAAGTTTACCTATCGTAACCAAGCAAATAAATCTATGAATTATCTGATGTTTGAGTGTGATAGGGTGAAAACAGCTTTGAATGAGTCACGTAGATGGCTCCGTATCAGTTTTAATTTACAAACTGACATAACACTGTATTAGGATGTGGTACTAATACTCTTTTAAAAGAAATCTCTTGGTGATTACTGTTTCTATTATAACTCTGCAAATAATTCGTATAATAGCAATTTAACACTGAAGTCCGTACACGCTCTCTCTCTCTCTCTCTCTCTCTCTCTCTCTCTCTCTCCCCCCAGTCTCTATCTTTTGACCGATCTCTCTCTTAACCGACCAGGGAACCGAGTGGTCTAAAACGCTCACCTTTACCGATCACTGCCATCTCAGCTCTGTCCTCTTGGGTTAGAGTCTCGAGCTTGTCAGTGTAGGTATGTGAGAAAGCTTGCTGGTAGTTTACAGTCGGTCGGTAGTTCTTACCGGGATTTTCCTGCCCCCCCCCCCCCATTTATGCTGGCCACCGCAGAGAAATGGCGTTTAACTCCAAAACAAACAAAAATAAACAAATCGACCGACCAACATGATGGATATATGAACTACATATTAAAGTTAAAGGGAAAGATTATATATATATATATATATATATATATATATATATATATATATATATATATATATATATATATATATATATATATATATATATATATATATATATAATTCGTTGCTTTATTACGCTTTAATAAATCTAAATAAGACAAATTATATATCATTCATATTCATTAATTCATTTCTTATTTATTAATTTTTGTTACAAATTTTTGAACAAAATGAACTTAAGAATATCCATAAGTCTTCGTGAAAAAATCTACAGCAACATCATGTTCTTTCTTGAAAACCATACTCACACGAATCATCTGTACGCCATGTTGTACAATTACTCACATCTATAGGCATTGTTGAACTTCTAGTAAGGATTCTGCTTATTATTTTTGTTACCATATTCCTTTAAGCTGTTTAATTTTTGAGGGTCAAACATTTTTGATCGTTTTAGTGTACTAATGTCTCGCCTATTTGGCCTACACTGGTCTTTCACGAAGTTTTTGTTTTTTTTTTTTCGGGGGCGTACTTCTTTTGATCTTTTCAGACCATGGGGTTTGCCCACCTTCCTAACTGTAAATGTACCCGTAGGCTTAGTGTATTTGTTCAAGGTGAATACTATTCGTTACTTTGTTTAAAAAATGTTTCTTTTCTTTAATTAAGTATGTCTATTTCTTCCTAGCTTGTCTTTTTTTGTGCCAGTGCACTTTCTCTTATTGTAAATTTTGCTTGTGTGTTTGTTTTCATGAAGTTTTCTTGCAACCCTATGAATGAATGTCCATAGCTTGTATTGTCCTACACACAAATCTGATCATGCCAAGAACGTAAACAAAATGACAAACAATCCATTTTCATTCATTTTTGGACACATAACACCTAAATATTCCATGGTAACAATTCAGCTTATATCAAACGTCTGAATTAATTGTAACCGCGACATTAGTGTCTGGTTACCAAACACCTGCAGGCATAGTAACCTCTGCTGTTAAGGGATACCATCTTTAATAGCCTAATGCATTTGATTAACCTCATCTTTGTCCAGTCCATCGATAAATTGTCGAACGGTAGCCGTCAAGATAACAGACATCGAAGGCGAAATTGACCCTTAAATTAGACAAATAAATGTACCTAACACGCTCTTGTATTAGTAGGATGCGTGAAATCCTTTCAGTTACAGACACGTTAAATGATGTCTTCTTAGAAGCCACGTAGATGACAATTGAGTGAACCAGCAATGAATGTGAAAAAAAAACTGTCAGTTTTATTTTTTTTTTATACCTATATGCGTCACTTAATTCATTAAAATTAGGACCCATGGAGATAAACCAGTATGACTGCAATATGTCACCCAAACTGGGGGCTCCTAAAGCTTTAATAACTGCCAGTGACATAACAAATACAGAGTTGGATGAGGTAGCAACAAAGAGCTGGATGAGTTAGCAACAAAGAGTTGGGTGGCTTAACAACAAAGAGTTGGGTGGCTTAACAACAAAGAGTTGGTTTACTTTGCAACAAGGAGTTGGATAACTTAACAAAGAGTTGGATGACTTTGCAACAAGGACTTGGATGACCTAACAACAAAGAGTTGAATGTCTAAACAATTAAGAGTTGGATGACTTAACAATGAAGTTCGATGACATTTAATATTTGAATCCCTTTGTATAGACTTAGGTTTCTTGAGGCGATGTGGGTATGTATGTATGTATGTATGTATGTATGTATGTATGTATGTATGTATGTATGTATGTATGTATGTATGTATGTATTGTTACAAGCCAAGGGTCCTTACTTGACCGAGCGGTTGTCAAACCCTGGCGCGATTCTCGCTAGAAGTCATATGTTTACCCCAACTTTCCAAAGACATCCATACAACTTCATTTGTAAATTAGAAAGCCCGACGTGTCCATTTTATACCTAAATTTTACTCTAATTAATGCAATACCACAGATAAAACAACCTGCCAAATATATATGAACCGCACATCGGTATGGTTTATCTTCATCAGGTTTCCGTACCGCCAGCCGTTCACGCCTCTGGGAACTATTTTAACTCCGCCACCTTGGGCCAGTCAGTGTATGCTTTCTTCCAGGCACATTTCGCCAATATAACTGCACCACATTTGCCCCCATGGCGACATAAGCGGTATCTGCCGAGTCCCTTCTTATTTATTCCTTTGTGTAATTTACCGGTTTCCTACCTTAAATACTGCCACTGCAGTCACACCACCAATGTACACCATTATATTTTAATATGGACTATCTTACTACAGGGACCAGGGGCATTCATTTGGTTTTGGCCTGAATTCACTGCCAGTGAACCATGACGTTTGCTGCTAGTAACTGGCTAATTATTTCGGGCATGGGATATTTCCATTGCGCCGAATTCCAATAATCACACAAGTAATCACACAAATCTAAGAATTTCTTAAAACCGGGCGCTATAACCAAATGCGCATACTCTAAATTTAATACAATATTTATGTATCGGTGCATGGATGAATTTGTGTATAAAGGTCAACGGTATATCATTATAATCTAGGATAAACAGTGCCGTTTAAGTTGTTGCCACTCTTAATCGCCTCTTACGACATGCAAAAAGGGCCATTGTCCTATTCTATATTCTCGAGCCCACATGTGTCATTTATCAAGACTGTAGTCTTATTTAGCTGATCACAAGATCTAAGTTTTGCTGTGGCTCCTGTATTGTATATTGCTGACTTTGGCATGGTCATCCAAGTTTTCGTTTGCTGATTTTGCCATGGTCACTCAAGCTTTAATTTAAGTTTAGTAAATAAGTTCTTCTGACACAATAAAATACCAAAAATAGATCAATCATCTTCACACTCGAATACAATGAAAGTAGTACACATACAGCGATCATAGGAAAACTCATATTTTTATTTACCTCGAGCTCGTTTAGGGTTAAAAAAATAGAAATTAAAAATTAAAACAATTTTTTAAAGCTAAAATTAAAAATTAAAATAAAAAACAATTACTAGACCATAAAGACACAAGTTTGAGTAACAAAATTGTGGTCTACTAGAATTATGCATGTAGATTTCGTAACATATCGTAGCTATATACATTGAAAACTGGATTCAAGCGGACAATAAATGAAGCACCGGAGTAACTTCGCCTAATGATGGCAATTAAGTGATGAGAAAAGTGCTTAAATCATGCATCTAAGAAAAGGTTTGAAAATCCCCATTTCATAGATATGATTGGCTAAAACAGGCCTACCGAAAAAAAAATTAGCAAATGAAAAAAAAGGGTTATATTTAGAACCGCACGAGCTTGTCACCTTGTTTTGGAGAAAGGGAGAAGGTGTTATCAATAGTTTACCCTCTTTACTGGCGGTACTCTAAACAACACAGCGACCATAAAAATGTAGAAATATTTGACAAATAATCTCTAGGCAAAAGATCTCACTTAACTCACTTGATAAGAAGACGGACCCCGTTAGAAATAATTCTTTTCCAACATTCCAGTTTACAACAATAATGAACTATCTATTTCATTACACTGACTAGATTTTGCTTTTTGCTCCAACATTGTTTTCTCCAGACAAACTCGAATGCAATATATTATACAAACGACAAAATGAATAAGGACTCGTTTAATTCGTAATGGTTTTTATAGCCTTGAGTTGTACACGAATAAAGTCAAGATGGGATTGCCTGCTAACGGTAAAGCAAAGGTGTATACATATTCAATGGCTAAAACAAAGCTAACAAATTACAATCATCCCGAATAATAATAATAAGTTCGTACTGTATATCACGAACTAAAGTATCCTGAGAACAGTAGAATCAGCTTTTGAACCAGACACAATTTGTGGACTTTGAAACCTAAAAATGCAGACATTTATATCCTCAAAATCAATCACACAATACAAGTATATGAATTCTAACTATTCTACTTTATTAGAACTCATTGCCCTTTAACAATGTTTTCATCGAAACCCTGTTTCATATAATGTTACTTACTAATGCAAGAAACTACAGAGAGGTACTATTTCCATATTAAATATTGACAGAACGAACAAATATGGAAATGTGGCCGATTTTCACTCTACAAGAGTTTATTCATTAATAAAATGTGTATAAAAAGGTTTTAGCGATTTTGAAGACATTTTACAACAAGGCAGATGCAGTTCAAACTAAAATAAATAAAAAAGTAACGCTTGCATTATGTGATTGAACTTACACCGCTAAATTCAAAGAAAGACAAAAATTCGAAAACAGAGACGTTCATAACTTAATTGAACACGGAAGTCGTTTTAGATAGTGTTTCATTGTTTGATAGAATTATAATAATAAAAGAGGAAATTGATAAATGCAACAAAAGGAGTTTGAGGAGAAAGCTAAAGTCCCATGATGGGCACTGCATTATGATTCTTGTATTGTACTGAGTCGGGAATAATCAGGGGATATTTAATAACTTGCATATCAAAAGAGGAAATTAAAGTTTATTTTCAAAAAGGTATCATTATTACCTATTCTTGATTGTTATATAGTTTTAAGACTCAAACTACACCGCAAACATATGAAATATTGTGGATTTAACTATGATCTCTCGCGTTATGCTGACTACAAGTTATACAACGCAGATGCTTTAAAACGATATGTCGTTGAAAATAAAAACAATCAGTCTTATATACAAGGTTTGTTGAATTGTATGCTTCACACCCTGATAAAATTCAATTATATATCTTTACTGGTAAAAGAGTAACGTACCACTAATACAATACATCTGCAATATAAATATAATATTTTATGTTCTAAATTTGTTTTATCAAAAGAATCACAGGTGTACAATTTGGAAGAAAGAAATATTTTAATTTGAGGATATTCGGGAGATCATTCTAAAGATCATAGAAAGACAGTAGTATAAATATTTGCTACTCGTATATGCTTTCCAAAACAAAGTTCTAATATTGTTATTTTATATTCATAGATACGTAATTAAATGGCAATGGTCACAACAACAGTTCTGACATGAGGGAGAATCTCTAACCGAACAGTTTTTGTGAAAATCAGCTATCTAATTATTTGATCTTTGCTTTGCTCTCCTTTCTCCATATAGATGGTGATTCACATAGTTGTTGACCAGCATTCGCTCTGTGTATGTTACTATAAAATACTGCTAGACGGGACGGCGATACGTTGGAAAAAGTACAAACAGTCTAACAAATTTGAAGTTACGGACGGTCCAGGAACACGCAATTTGTAACATTTTCAAATAGGATTCTCTTTTTTTATTTTTTGTGCAAAAACGAGAAGGGGCGGAAAAATAAAACAATATATTGATTAAGAAGAAAATAAAGAAAAGAATTCCGACGTATAACTTATTTTTGTATATGTTTGTACGTATACATGTCGTGTCTCTGTACTCGCATGTTAATGTACGGATGAATCAATCTTTCACAAAGATCCTGTCACCACGTGCTTCCAAAGTCCAATATCTTCTGTACATAACCAGCCCAACATTAAATTTACCTTGATTAAATACTAAGTCGTTTATCACCATTTAATTTGTTTTCTAAATGGGACAAACTGAGTGATGTCATATGCCCAACGTTTATTTTGTTCCATTTGTCTGCTCCCCTCCATCACAATAAAATAAAATGAAGGAAAAGAAAAAGGCGTTATCAGATATTAAATAGAAAGAATACATCTTCAAATGGATATTAAGCGAGACACTATAACACGTGTTACATGTCTCTGATAGTACCAACTGCGTGATCCATGGTCGTATGGATAGCTTTATTTTATGTTTGGTGCTATATTTATTCATTCCGTTTTGTAATACATGTTATTAATGCAATCGAAATATAGAAACAAATGTTTTTGTCGTGTTATTTTTTTAAACAGCGCTGCAGATCATTTGTTTAATCGTCGAAGAAATTTCAATTTAAGCATATGCCACCCACCTTCGCTAGCCAAGGTTCTGATGTCTTAACCCTATCTAGACCTTGGAAGATCGATCAGATATTTTAGTGCTTTGTCCTAGCGACATCTATTCGATCTCAGGAGTTGTCTCCCTTAGTATGTAATAATAACTAACCAATAGCGTGTAACAGCGGTGCATGGTGCATGGGCCGAAAATGGTGGAGGTACTTGCCTTCGAAAGGATATTTTGTAAGATTAACATCGAAAGTATGACAACGTACCAGATATAAGCCATTACTGGACTATTTTAGGTAAATGATGTATTTGTACAAACACGGACCGGCAATGGAAAATTGTTTATTTTTTAGTCAATTCCAGTTGTGCGCTCCCCTTGTCTCGATCCTGTGGGAACATTGTTCATGTTTGAGCAACTTGATTTTGATTGGATGAGGTGGCCTGCCGCCGCATCCGATGAAATTTACAGACCCGAATCACTGAAATATCTTATCGATCCGACAAGATGTTGTTAGGGTTAAACCCAACGGAACCTTGGCGAGCAAAGATGGATGCTACCAAATTCAGTAATATACACCCATATCATATGATCGATATCGGCCAAACAGAAATTTAAAAAATGAATAATACTTCGTATTTGTTGTCTTGCATAAACGTTTAATTGACTAGATATTGACTCAGATCCTGAGCATCTTGGTGCAGTTTCCTGTTTGTTTTTTTAAAACCTGTCTGATGGGTCTATAGCCCTATAATAACCCATTTGCGACGTCCATCATACAACGTTTACTTTTATCTTGGCGTCCCTACTTTTGAGCTTCTATCTAGACTCCAATGCACCAAATAGAATGTACACATACATTACCAGAAATTAATTTACACTTTCGTGTCCAATTAATGAGATCTCAACTTGGAAAAAAAAAAAAACAGATTCTGTCTCTTTGTGGGAGCAACTTGTTAACATTTACATGCAGGTTGCAGTACACCAGGAAACTGTGCTTAAGGTGGATAATATCGCATTTGCAGCTCAGTCGATCGCGGAGTCAGCTTAGATTTACTAATTTTAAAAAGTTTTCGATTTGCATTAACACTTAAAGATCTCGGCACGCGTCAGTCAATGCAGTCAAGTACTTGCAATTGATATTTACTGGCTACAAGACGGACGTAGAAGACAAAAGTTGATGTTAAAAACGACGGCTTTGTAGCATAACTAATTGGCAATTCACCTTAATGTTTTCCTAAACAAAATATTTATAGTCAAGAATATATTCACTAGAAAACCACATAAAAATATACAGCTTTTTTCGATGGTAGGGGGTAGTGGAGAGGATTGAGACACTAGATATGCGTTGATAAAGACATTCATTTTCGATGCACTTCGATGGCAACATGGTTCAGATTTTATGTCAACCAATTCAAGGTAATTATTTTTTATTTGTCTCAGATTCTATCTATCTATCTATCTATCTATCTATCTATCTATCTATCTATCTATCTATCTATCTATCTATCTATCTATTATCTATCTATCTATCTATCTGTCTGTCTGTCTGTTTATCTATATAGCTGTCTGTCTTGAAGCATAAAGGCTTTAAGCTCATTTAATTTTGTTCTTCTTGGGAAATGATTGTCATAACTATTTAACTGCCGTTGATTCAAGATAGTATCAGTGGATACGAATTAAAACCATCTTTGAGCCAGAGAATTATTTAATATTTCTTTTGTGTCTGGTTTTTATTTTTAAGACGCAAATCAGACCCAGGCTACAATACTGGTAGATCAGCGAAGCGCATTTTAAAATAAGTTTAACATACAAAGTATTGAACAATAACTGTAAAATTTAATTTCTGATCCTGTCTACTGGTATAACATGTTCAGGTTTCCAGAGGACGACTTTTTGGAGTTTGGGAGTAACCTGTCAAACAACATGAAAGTAGCTTGAACCTACAACAAGAATGTCTTCTAAAGTGTGCAACAAAATATTAAAACAAAATCGAGCGAAGAATCATTTTGTCTTGTGAATCTAACTCTTCTATTCATCCTCAAAGTTCAAAGTGTTATTTTTTAATGGCAATATTATACCTTACCACCATTTCATCGTCTAAGAAACAGCATTCACCGATTAACAAATGCAGGTTTCCTTGCTTTATTCATCCGTTTGAAAGTTAGACATTTTGGGCTCAGTGTTGGGCGGAATTTACCGAAACTGGATATGTTATGAGTAGAGACCACAAATGTTTAGTGCAGATGCGGACGAGACATGAAACTGGTGCAGATATTTTTTTTTACCTATTCACGAGTATACTTTGAGTTAAAATGTGAAGTGTTTTTAAATATTTCTTAATACGCTTGGAACAGGGCTTGTAATTCCTATAGGTATGATCTTACTGCTGGTGTTAAGAGTGACTCAGTTATGAGCGGAACCTGGTGAACTTGAGTTAGATTATAAAGTTTTGCGAGATTTTTAATTATCAGGCAAAAAGTCAATTGGACAAACAGCCCAGATTCTCTGCAGACCTTTCGAAGATCATAATTATTTTGTCGAACAAAGAAGAAACGTTGTATGGATCATAAGTTGGCTTGCCTTAGCTAACTCTGCGTGGTATCTGCCATCCTTTAAGAAGTGGCTACGTTGGTCATGCAAAATTGTATCGACCGATCGGTAACGTGTCTCATTTGTTGCAGATTCTTGCATTCTTCCTACTCTGACGGCCCGGTATCTGAAAAACCTGCAATCAAGAGCTCAGGTGATCAATTCAAAAGACACTTCCCGCAGCGCTTGCCTCTGCTTACCTGCCGGTAAGGTGTTACAGATTACAATTCGAAGTCATCTGCTGTGTGCCCCATTGATTGGCTTTTCCCCCAAAAGCGGAGATCAATTGAAAACCGACACTACCATTAAAGAGCCGAACCAGTCGCGTGCCGATGTCACGCTAGCCATTATCCTATCGTGTAATAACAGCCCAATTTGGCGGTAACAAGTTTGCAAAGGTGTTCTTTTCTTCTTATAAGTGCTTTCATAAAAGAGCTACACAACTATTTTCCCTAATAATCTCCTTTATTGTAGTTAAGATTTTATCCTAAAATGTTGGCAATGAAAATAACAGGGAAAGACAGCTTGCAGTCACGAGCGCAAAAGAGGAAAAAGAAAACTGAGCAATACGTCAAATATGGGGCGAAATATCAATTAACGTCTATCATTACGTCAGTTCGTCGGTTTGCTTGCACGAAATATAATGGATCTTTTGGTCAATAGGTTAAATAATAAAGAGGCGGTCAAACTCGAGTCTGGAGAAATACAATTAAATAAAGAAAGCGTGGACCCCACTCCAGCACAGCCGGCCTCATTCTAGAATTTAACTAATGCGAGGAACGACACATACCAAAACGCATATAAAGCAATAGGTTTATTTTTTTAAATGACAAACCTGTAGTACACCGTTCACTCGCCGGAATTCAAAAATATTATTTAAAACTTTAAATATCTAAATTTTATCAAAATAATCAAATGGATCTGTGATATCCAAATAAAAATATATATTAAGACAACTGAGATGAATTGAAAAAGTCGTGCTGTCCCTACATGAAAACTTTATAGCACACACACACTATATAGCATATATACACATAGCACACACGGGACGTAGGAGACCTCTCGCCAAGGTCAACTAAGAACTCAGGGGAGGGATTTCGAGTAAGGTGATAGAAATTGAACTCGGATGAACAACCCTATAGATAACACCATGACATAACAAATACCCCATGAAACAGTTATTTTAAAATGTTTTTGATCAAAATTCTAGTAAAAAAAAGTAAACAAACAACATACCTGGTGGAAACAACAACATATTAAAAACCTTTTATTTCTTTTGGATGGGGGGGGGGCATCTGTCTGCCCGCCCCCCCCCCCCCCCCCCCCCCGAAAGAAATATAATGGAAAGGAACATAGAATATACTGGTAATTAACAAATATTGCTTAGCGTTTCTTCAACAAAACGAGCCAGCTTAAAGATGCCGCCGTTGACCACCGTAAAATTAAACACTATTTATCAGGGATCGCGCCAGGTTACAAACGTTACATTTTTTCCACTAAGAAAGGAGAGTTTTCTGAGTTTTAAGCGACTAGATTTATCACGCCCAAAGCAACGCTACACAATGCACAAAAAATCTAAAGTTCTGATGTATGTTTTCAATCATTCAAAAAGTTTTGAAAATTTTTATTTCTTAAATCTGAACAATGTCCCCTCAAAGTCAGTGATAGAATTTGCTCAGCCGGAATGAATATCTACGCATGTTTGAACTTCATTAGATGCATGGACTATGTTTTTGCATAAGCCGGACATGACCATTTCAACTGTCACTGTAGTGTGTAACCGGGTGTATTCGATATAAAATCAGTTGGATCAGAGGAGGGTTTCAGATTCCAACAGTTACCCCCTGAACTGAATACGGAGAACTGTGACAAATCGGGGACATTTGAATCAGCGGAGTGTTTTCAAATTTCAGCAGTAAATCCCCTGAACTGAATATGGAGAACTGTGGCAAACCGGGGACAGTTGGATCAGCGGAGGGTTTAAAATTCCAACAGTAAATCTCCCTGAACTGAATATGGAGAACTGTGGCGAATCGGGGACAGTTGGATCAGCGGAGGGTTTTCAAATTCCAACAGTAAATCCCCTGAACTGAATATGGAGAACTGTGGCAAACCGGGGACAGTTGGATCAGAGGAGGGTTTAAAATTCCAACAGTAAATCCCCTGAACTGAATATGGAGAACTGTAGCGAATCGGGGACAGTTGGATCAGCGGAGGGTTTTCAAATTCCAACAGTAAATCCCCTGAACTGAATATGAAGAACTGTGGCGAATCGGGGACAGTTGGATCAGCGGAGGGTTTTCAAATTCCAACAGTAAATCCCCTGAACTGAATATGGAGAACTGTGGCAAACCGGGGACAGTTGGATCAGAGGAGGGTTTAAAATTCCAACAGTAAATCCCCTGAACTGAATATGGAGAACTGTAGCGAATCGGGGACAGTTGGATCAGCGGAGGGTTTTCAAATTCCAACAGTAAATCCCCTGAACTGAATATGGAGAACTGTGGCGAATCGGGGACAGTTGGATCAGCGGAGGGTTTTCAAATTCCAACAGTAAACCCCCTGAACTGAATATGGAGAACTGTGGCAAACCGGGGACAGTTGGATGGAGATGAAGACATAGATGGAAGGTCTCAAGTTCACTCCAGCAAATGCTGGTCAGAGTTGTACTTTATGGTCCGTTGGATTTGAGGCTGTGACTCAAATATCAGTGTCAATGTCATAACTTCGACCCCTGCACAAAATTAAGAATTAAAAAAAAAAGAATTATGATTTTGATCCCGTTTCATGACCCCCCCCCCCCCGCAATTTACTTGAATAAGAACAGAAAAAGAAGATATAAATAGAATACATGAAGATTAAAATTGTCATCGCACTTAATACATACTGTTGTTATCTCGGAACCATCTCTCGTATTCCTGACTTGCCTAATTCGGAATTTTTTCTTATATGTCTGTTCAAATACGATGAGTAATTTATTGAAATGTTTGGATGTTATCCTTCCTTCAATGATAATTGACTTTAAATCTTGTTTCGGTAATGTAGAGGACACCGCATAACTACAAGGCGCGGAAATAAACAATATGTCCTTTCTCCACTATCTAATATCTTTGAAAACTTAAACCATGCTATTGTGTGTAGCGCTGCACGATGCCAACATGGCTCTGTTCGGCACAGCTTTACAAGACGTCAGTATGGTTTTTTTAAAGTACAGCGTTACAAGACGTCAGTACGGTTATTTATAGTAGAGCGTTACAAGACATCAATACGGTTCTTTATAGTACATCGTTACAAGACGTCAGTATGGTTTTTTAAAGTATAGCGTTACAAGACGTCAGTACGGTTCTTTATAGTAGAGCGTTACAAGACGTCAATACGGTTCTTTATAGTACAGCGTCACAAGACGTCAGTACGGTTCTTTATAGTACAGCGTTACAAGACGTCAGTACGGTTCGTTTTAGTACAGCGTTGCAAATTGCCAACATAGTTCTGTATGGTACAGCATTACAAGATGGCAATACGATTCTGTATTGTACAGCGTTACAGAATGTTAATATGGTTCTATATGGTACCGTGTTACAGGATGTCAGTATGGTTCTATGTGGTACAGCGTTGCCAGATGTCAATATGGTTCTATACGGTACAGCGTTACAGGATGTCAGTTTGATTCCATATGATACAGCATTACAAGGTGTCAATATGGTTCTATATATTTCATAGGATTCCCCATCTAAGACTGTAAGTGCTCTACCCGTTCGTTTTTCAGCAGTTATTATTCGATCCTTACCTTTGCATTCGCTCAGCTTATTATGTGTCAGATCAATCTAAATCGTTCTGAATTCTCTCCCAGATTGCCCCCACCCGGGAGGGGGGGGGGAAGCAAGTGCTCTAAAGCGCTCGCCTTTACCGATCACTGCCATATCACCTCCGTCCGCAGTGTTTCGAGTCTCGCGCTCGGCCAATGTTGGTATGTGAGAAAGCTTGCCAGTAGCTTCCCGTGGGTCGGTAGTTTTTACCTTGATTTTCGTTTTCTTCCACCATCAGTTATATTGCCTGCAATATATAACCTATCATATGCTGAAAAAATGACGTCACACCCGAAACGAAACGAACTATTCCATATTAAATATAAATCACTCTCGCTGTCAATGTGGTAGTTATAAATTACTGCATTTGTATGTGAAAATATGAACGAGTTTTTCGAATGGAAATAATGCGCGACCTTGGGAGTGCAGTATATCCATCCAACAAAACGAGTTCATATTTTCCCATACAAATACAGTAACATTTTTATTATATGCTATTTTTTAAAATTCTACCTAATGCTTAATTTTATTAACGAAATACACTACACGAATCAAAGTAACCGAATGTATGCCGCATTCCAAACTAAATGCATAAGCGCATATTCATCATTACACAACAACAACATTATTACTGCGTACATAACTCCGCCCAGATAAATTTGAACTTAGTTGCGCGCTCGACATAACTTTCGAAAGAAAATGGCGTGTCTAGTTAAAATTGAAAATTGGAGTCATATTGTGAATGAACGTGCATTGCAACAACTTTTTCATTTGATATGGAATGAATAGATTTTGGTATTTTTGTCGATTCTACGAAATTTCGTGATTATGGACTGGATTTATATGTGACAATTCCACATGAAATACATGGGATTGAAGAAGATAGGGAGAAGCGTGTTGGCATTTGCAAATGTGTTTCTGTTTCTGTCATTGAATGTTTGAAATCGTAATGGGGGAAATATGAAGTCTTTTAATTTCAATTATCAAAAAGACGCTATGGAATTTAATGCTTATTTCATTTTGAGTGCAGTAAGGAGGATGTGATTGCACTTATCATCGAAATTACAGTACAATATTGAAATGTGTGATGAAGATTGAGAACCTGACATGGCTCATGTAATTCGGAATTTCAGAACTAAGAAAATAGTACATTTTGAGGAAATTCAGGGTGTAAAACTGTAAGTATATTATTTTGCCATTCTTATCACCAGCTAAAGAAGACATTATGACTTGTCACTTGTATGTTATTTGTAAGGACACTTTCTTGCGTCTGTTGTATACTGTAGCTAGCCTAAATCCGAAACACTGTATTAACGCGGAGAATGCCAAAGCAGCTGGTATGTGGCAGTTCATAAAACATCCGTTTTAGTTCATTCAGAAACAAATGTAAACAACCACAACGTAAAGCGTCTCTTACGTGAGTGTACATGATTTGTTTACAAATCAAAAGTGCTGGCGTCTGCGTCCATTGTTTGTTTACAATAGAAAGTAGTTCCTTTATGCACGTGAATGCTATATGTGTATTGGCGCGCGGGTTCAGTATCGGGTAATATTGCACGATTCTGACAATGTAAAGTTAACGGGGAAAATAATGAGCATATAATAATATCAAGCGCCACTTAGTTTCGCAGGTTATTCACACTGTCCCAACGCTTCAAGAACATCTTGCTTCTCTGCCAAAAGTTATGCAACCGTACATCCTCTGACACTCCCACCATCATTGATTCATGCGGTGAAGAACTTAGAAATAGAATCAGGGCAGCATCATCAACATAGGTGGTGGTGGTGGTGTATGTGTGGATGCGCGCGTGTGTGTGTCAAACTTAAAATCAAGGAGGCGTGTGTCAAAAACTAAATACACCGAATAGTTGAAGCTAAAATAACGATATCTTGAAAATATTGACAGTTCAGAAAAAAACATAAACATAATCTCAGTGTATCATTATTGAATAATAAACTGAAACAAATTGAAGAAGTACTTAAAGTGAAGCGGAGATAATAATAATAATAATAATAATAATAATAATAATAGTAATAATAATAACAATAATAATAGTAATAATAATAATAATAATAATAATATAAATAATACAAATAATAATATAAATAATATTAATAATAATATAAATAATATTACTACTACTACTACTACTACTAATAATAATTATGTTTGTTTTAAGAGGATGATTTATTTGGATAAAGCCTAATCTCATGGACCACATGAAAAATGTATATAAATTACATAAGTATACACATTAATTAGAACTCGTAATCCTACTTATATCACTGTCAGAAATGATTTGCAAGAAACGAGACGATGATATCATTACTTTAAATCATAAAAAGAAGAGGGAATGTGTATATAGTAAAATTAGAACGTAGGTCTACACATAACTACGTGTGAGACAAAAGATACTAATCACACAAGGAGTTGACTGTACAGGAAAAAAGTTGAATTTCTAATGTCAGTATGGATAGCATTCCATAATTATGGACTTAACCAAATAGGTGGAGTGAAATCGTGGTATAAAATAGACTGTTTGGAGAAAGACACTTGCAGCGGTTTCGTGAGCCATAGCTCATCACCGTTTTGCAAGGCAACACGTTAACAAAATTGTAACCGATGTATTATCGAAAATATTTCAGAAAATGGTGTCACAAATCATTTTTATATTCGGGTTGCTAGGTTTTGCATTTTAGTAATCTTTTGAGGTGAGCGGTTCTTCAGTTGTCTCAGATTGTGCACCCGTTATTCAAGATAATGTTATTGTAACATAGGTTTATAATTTGTTTTGAAGCGTAATTAGAAAGAAATTAGAAAGGAATTGTATATGCACACTCCGTTTACAGTAGAATCCAAGTGTAATTAACCTGGCTGTTACAGTAAAAATTGTTATCAATGACGGTACCTGCCAAATGTTTTAGAAAATATCTATTAGTGTACAGAGTCGTTTGTGCATAAATGTGAATGCGGGACCTTTGTGCTCCAATGTTGAACTAACTGAATATCGGTCTGTAGATGATAATCGATAGCAGATAAAGAGGTGTCCGAATGGTGTCTAGCCGTGTCATACGCGAATATATCGAAATTAAAGTATTTAAGACTAAAAGACAGCTCGTTTATTCAGGTTGTAAAAGAACAGGCTCTAAAATCGAGCGTTACTGGGTCTACTGAACAGTAGTTTCCAATACCGACTATTTTAGTCATGTTTGTAAGGTAAGACTTGACTGAATTTATAGACTGCTAATTTCTTTGAAAGAATATTGTAATGAGAAATGTCAATGGATTTTTTTAAAATCCAATAAAAACAACCATAATTATTTTAACTGCGTTGATAGCAAGAAAGAAAAAAGGTACGTAAGTTGACTGGTCACTTTTCGGTCCACCTTAATGAATATAAATAGATTGGATTTGATTCACGTCATAAACGAAACACTAGATTCTAAACAATTATTGAAGAGACCAGTGAGAGAGGAAACTACTATATGTCTAGAATGCTTTAATATTTGGACACACTTTTTTTGCACACCAATCCTGAAAAGAATGCTACCAGTTTTATGAACAGTGAGTATGGGCATAACAAAATCAATGCCAGAAGGCACACGATCTGCTACAAAATCAGACTAGGAGGAAAAGTCAGTATGGTGTGAAAATAACTTTTTCATTCAGGCAATGTCCATCCTTGTTTGAATTTCCTTTTTTGTTTATTATGTATTGTTTCATTATTTAAGTTAAGTTCAAGAGAATGGAGAACAATGAAGAACAAATTAGATGCAATGATATCTTTGGAATTCTTCCATATGATCTGTATGTATGCCATCTTTAACAGAAAGAATCTAGAGTAATATTTTATCATGCTTTGATTAATGACAAACGTTGTCATGTTCCGCCGTGTTTTATAAGTTTACTAATCTTTGTTTTGGTGACAGAAGTTGGACAATTTTATTGCTATGTTTATATCCTCCGAGTTTCAGTCCCGTTGTGGAAGTTGCTTAATCTGTATGGATATTATTGGATCATGTTAACTAAAAAAGGATATAAACCTGTCACATCAAACCTTCAAGACCTTGTCCGGATAGAGAAAATAAAAAAACCCAAATATAAGACACGTTATCAAATGCTGAGGATATTTCTTGAAGGTGCAAATCGTTAACATACTGATAGAATGATTTGTATGTAATACTTTAAAAAGAATTTTGGAATGGTTTGAGGAATGAATTTCGCTGCATGAAGGCACGATAATGATAACGTAATATTTTTTAAAAGTACAGTATTGGGTGTATCATGTTAAGAAATTGTTAACTAATCTATTACCCAAAGACACACCGAAGCAGACTACGGGCTGGCCTGGGCGGGTATCTAACCCACGACTCTTAGGTTACGAGTCTGAAGTTCTACCAAGTCGTCTACCGTGGCTCTCTAATGGTTGCTTAGAGCAAGGAAAGTGTGTAATGGTACCGGATGTAGCCTGTGGGTGAGTAGTGAAAATGTAATTAAAGTAGATGATAACTCGGTTAGCCATGTTGTTTTATTAACAAGATGGGTAAGGTTATTTGAAGGATTTATGTCAACCCACTTTTTATTATTTTGATCTCCAAGATCTATCCTAAGAATTATTATTATGACGCATTCCATATTCGGCGTGGAGAGAGTGGCGCAATCATGTTCAGTATTGAAAATGTCAACCCTGGAGCAGGTGAGTTACAGGGAACAAAACTGAACAAAAAATGAAAGGGTTTTGATTTAGCGAGATAAACCTACATATAAACCAACAGCCATAGATTATACTGTCTCATTTTCAAGATGGAGTCTCTGTTTGTACTTAAAATGACTGGAAATATTGTTACGTGTTTAGGCTCTAATAAGCAGTAACAAGAAAAAAGCGAAGACAACAAGCTTTGTAATTTATTTCCCTAGAAAAACAAGATAAAAATAATGGAAAGAACTTATGGTTTTAAGACTCGAATCCAAAAATAATCAAAGAATTAAAAATTAGAAGTCCTATTAATACAATTAAAGTATTAAACCCCAACTGGTCACAGCAGAAAAAAAACACCACCTTGACGTTGAAGTGTTTTAAAAGCCCAACTAAAATTATTTCTCACTAATAAATATGAATACTGCGCAATTCCGGTAAAACTAGAATTTCGAAATAGAGGCTATTCACGTGTGTAAAGTTACGTGTACCCAGTACAGCCTCGATTCCACCCTATAAATACACACTAAGAATGAATGAAAAAAAAGAAGTTGTTTAATCCAACACTACTGATTCTAAATCAAGGTCACGAACTAGGTCAGCTTTTAGGGACAAAGTTCTATTATTAGGTGTATACGATAAAAACAGTCAGGTCAAACCAATTTCTGGAAAATGTCAAATTCCAGTAAACAACATTACTATAACATGTAATGGAATAAAAAAAAATTAAAACTAACAATCAAATAATTAACTAAAATCAAATATAAATCAAATCAAATATACATATCAAAATAAACAAATATCTAACAGCTCATTTGATGCACTCTATCTCTTCTTTGCAAACTGAACGTTTTAATCATAATTAGAAAAATTGCCAAAAATGCTTCACATAGAAGAAAGAAATCGAGAATGCTAGACACATCAATTTCTGATTTGGGTTTATAATTTGTTGGAAGAATATCTGTAGCATATAGATTTACAATATGCATGCCCATATTTTGAGCCTTAAAACCGTGCCAAAACCCGTTTGATGTAACTTTACCAGCAACAAATATTTTGCATCTGACTACGGTTTGAATTCATTGCAGCATAGGACTGATTGTTAAGGCAGGGTTCAGGGATACGTTTAAGAGATGAGTAATAGTGCTTATTTAAATTAGCAAGTTGCATTATGAGCTAGTATCCGTTAAAGTTAAAACGGAGTTACTAAGTATGAGTGGGTCGCCACCATGACGCCCAGACTAAGAATCCTAGTGAAAGCTATGTCTGTCGTAATGCAGCCTGCGGTATTTATTGAAGGATAATATCCCTCACTGAAACTTAGTCAAGAAAGAACTCAGAAAAGCTGATATCGTACAACGTTAAGTACAGAGGTGAGCAAATTAAGGGAGAAAGGTATCTGACACGAATACGTTCATACATTACAATCAAGATAAAAGCGAAACCAAGTTGTATCGAGTGAAACTCCCGAGGGATCTGATAAAATGTGTTACAACGTGTTCTTTGCAATAATGTGAAAGTGATACATTGGATGGAAAACCCAGACAATGGCAATCCTATCGTACCTCGATGCTCACGAAGACCTCTTGTGCTAAGGTCTGAACGCTTTAACGATATGGAGGCTATGGGCAAAAAAGCTTCAAAGACTTAGATGAACTCCTTCAAATGTGAACGAGAGCTGTTCCCAAAGGAAGTAAGCCACTGGCGAATATTCTTTTGGATCTGAAAGGAGTTAAATTAATCTTTGGGAGTGGGAGAGTGGAGAGACTGGAAGGGCGGAGACTGGAGGGAAAAGGGAAGTAATGGCCACAGACCAGCTATTCATTAATGGTAAATCTAATGATCCCAGAGCTTAATCTCTTGCCCTGTAGACTTCAGTTAAATTAGTTCTCTGCTTTGGTAACTAATCACTTATTAACACTAACTGGAGTATAGGAAAACTGTATTTAAAAATGCATAAGGCAAATAAGCATTACAGTTTAAATAGGACATATATATATATATATATATATATATATATATATATATATATATATATATATATATATATATATATATATATATATATATATATATATTACTAATAAACAATCAAATAAAAAAAGCAATTTAATAAAGATCAAAGAACAACATAACACAGACACATCTACAGAACGTGTATTATAAGCCAACTCCCGAGAAACTCGTATGAACAAAAAGGGATTTTGATAACGGCGTAGTTTGTTTAATACCTAAAGGTTAAAGATATGCTGATAACGACATGTTCATTGATTTACCACCCTATTGATCAAGTTAGGCTGATAATGACGTGGTTATTGATATACCACTTGAAGTATCAAGGTATGCTGATAATTACATATTCATTGATATACTACTTGAAGTATCAAGGTATGCTGATAATATCATATTCATTGATATGCCACTGCAATGCTCAAGATATGGTGATAATAACATATTCATTGAATTACTTCCTAAAGGATCATGTTATACTGATGTCGACATGTTAATTTAGTTACCACACAAAGGATCCAGGTATCCTGATAATGGTATGTCCGTTGATTTACCATCTTAAGGATCAAGGTATGCTGATAATGACATGTTCATTTATTTACGACCCCAAGGATCAAGGTATGCTGATAACGACGTGTTAATTTATTTTGTTTCCACCTTACGGATCAATGTATCATGATAATGACATGTTCATTGGTTTACTTAGGAAAGGATCAAGGTATGCAGGTAACGGCATGTTAGTTTACCACCTGATGTTTCCAGGTATACTCATCATATATTCATTCATTTACCACCTGAAGGATCAAGGTATGCTGATAACGACGTGTTAATTTATTTTGGTACCACCTGAAGAATCAAGGTATACTGATATTACTGTGTTTATTAACTTGCAAACGGAAATAATTAAGCAAAATTAAAATCGAATTTTTTTCTCCCTTTGTGTGGATGATTTTAATGCACGAAGAGGAATACTCAGTAATATTTGCAATGTGAATCATCTTATTTATTGATTTGTTTATATTTGTAATGTGAATCATCTTGTTTATTGACTAGTTTATATTTGGAATGTGAATCATCCTTTTTATTGATCGGTTAAAATTATAGAGTATCCAAATTTAATGCAGCTTCCAATATATTTTATTTTATGGTATGCAGGTATTGAAACTCCACACTCAGTAATGAAAGAAGTAACTCAAATGGATATAAATTAATGTATTTATACAAGAATAACACAATAATATATTTACTAGCATTTTCAACGGTAGGATATGGGAAGGATATATTGATTAGTAATATACCAGTAAAGAATTATATATATATATATATATATATATATATATATATATATATATATATATATATATATATATATATATATATATATATATATATATATATATATATATATATATATATATATTCATATACATCTTTCACATGTTAAAATAACATAAGGATTATTTTCGTTTAAGGACTTTCATTACAATGAGCTATTTCAAATTTTACAAATTAAATCAGCTTATCAGCTTCCTTGTTTCCTATAAATTGAAAGTCTGTCTTCATTATTTCTATGATGTTCAATTCTGGCAGAAATTTTTATTATTGTGCTTTCATCGGTTAATGAGAAAGTGTTCGATTAAATCGTCCGTAATTTACTATGCTATAAATTAACTAGTAACAGATTAAGCTCAACTTTTATAGTTCTTAACATGGTATATATGATACACTTAATGTTCATGGCTTTTACGATCTTCGTTTGGCTTGAAACAAGGAGATCTTCTTTTATCAATATTGTCTGCATCTTAAAACGATGTTACTTGCATATAACATAATGGAGACATTGTTTTCTGTACAGATGATTTGTCTATATTGTTTCATTATTATATGCAGACAATGAAGTATTTATCGTACAACTGAACTTATTACAAACCCTGTTGAAACATTATTGTTTTTGAAAGAGACTATAAATAAAATTATCTCACCTCAAGAACAAACGATTTTTAGTTTGCGTTACCAGTCTACCAAGTGTTACTGTTTGAAAACTATGGGGATGTGGTAAGTTGAATCTTGATACAAGATTTAGATACTGGTTGGAAGTTAACTGCAGTTAGATCACATTATTGTGATGCTAAGAAAGTGGAATGAAATTGCCGTGAAACTGACCCTGTATGGCATCGAAACAGCGACCCTAAGATTACGAGTCCAACGCTTTACCATCTGGGCTACCACGACTCCCTACTGAGATCTAGAGAAGAATTGCATACGATGGATATGAAACGGGCTGTTATGAAGGTGTTCCAAGAAATGAACAGTTATCTATTTGGTGCCCTTGAAGAGCTGTCAAAATGTATATATTGCATGTCTAATTAAAATACTTTTGATTTGTACAAACGTGACATTTTTTAATATCCATTTTATTGCTAATTGTCTAAATGAAAACACAACGTCGTTTTTATCAAATCCTTTATATCACTTTATTGTCAGAAAAACGTTCATCTCACATATAACCCAATCATTTTTCATAATGACTTTTGCTTTGTGTTGAACGTGTCGTTGAAGTTAAACTTATTGTGAAAAATAGCATCTATTGTAACAAATATGTTACTTTCATATTTATGAGGGAAATCTTTTCCTTTATGAGAATTAATTTAGTGCTTAGTTTTCCTATGATATGTGTGCTAAGGAACGAAATGCATTTTTTCCATTCTGTTAGTTAAGAAGAAATATGTAGCTGTACACAGTGAAGAAACATTGATTTCTGGAAAAATAAAAAAAAACACCAAATAACGACTTTTATATATCTTAATAATAACAATAAAAATTACATTCACATAATATGAGACAGAAAAATTGAGTGCGCACTGAACCATCGGAAGATCTGTAATGCTTATTTGTCATGATATAGTCTCTTCATTGCGTTAATTATCTGATCTGCCTGCGCATAATGCATCCTCAAGATCAGTCTATGTTGTTTGTGTTACTGATTACTCCTAACAAACAGCAGAGATACAGACTTGTTGAGATATTAACATAATATTTACCAGTTTTTCTCTTCTTCTATATTATCAACACTTGCTGCTCTTTTATTGTCCAAACGATCATTGTGAAGTTCAGTAGGTGGCGTTTAAAGATCCAAAACACCTGCTCTCAAGTTTTTGTTATGATCACTTCATATCAAAGCCGTATCCTAGGCGCTTAAATGTGACGTTCTTATCAAAACGATAAAGCTTTTCAGACTTAACATGTCCCCAAGTACGTGTGGCCTCGCGCTACCCTGGGCAAAGGCGCGTGCCTACAGAAAAATGAACTCACGAATCAAGATGTGACTTTTCAAGAATTTTAGACATTCCATACAGACAGTATAGAAATGCCTTGTTATCAATTTAAACGAAGCTGGTAGATCGTATAAAGCAATGCTGTCCAGTGATAATAGAACTTGACACCACATTGCGAAGATTGAATGATTGGATGGGGTTGAGAGGTAACTGGCGTCTTGAAAGAAACAATGCTGGCAGGAATGTTGCCCCTGTTTAAGAATTTATGTCTGGATTTAGCATTTAAATAGCATTTTTATGAAAATTGTGCTTAGCAATTGCACGTGTGTATAAGAAATATAAAACGTTTAAACTTTAAATGTGGCACATGTTTACATTTTGGTGTCTAACGCATTAATGTTCTTCCTAAATGTAGTATCACAGAAATGTAGCTGTAGGTTATATAACAATGACGATAACATAGGGTTGGTTGTTGTTACGTATCTAATGCACCAAAACGACCAGAACGAGTATTTTAATCGATCTTTCTTCTAGAAAGTGTTCACTTTTGCAACTTTTTCCGTTTGTAGCATTACTACAAAATTCTTTTATTCCACGAATTTCTAGACGAAATTCATTCATAAAGAAAGCAACAAAAAGACTAGCAAACAAACAAACCAATGAAATAACAAAAACTTATATCACAATTTCTAAATCTTTGATATAATAATGTGAACATATAACCCCTCAGTAATTAAATGAGCAGGAAGAAAATGAAGAGGGGATAAGTTTATTTAAAATTCTTACATATCCATATGCTTATAAAAATTAAACTTCTTGTTGTAAAATAAAGTCAAACAATATACATTGGGGTCAGAAATAAAATGCACACAAGGCGTCGACTGCAAAAACAAATTTAAAGACTTAATAATGTTCCCGACCTTAAATATTGACAGCGTGTTTTTTATGTTTTCTAATTTAATGGTGTTTGTTTTCTGTAATAATATCATTATATATGTTTTTTATGCTATATGTGTTGTCTAATGTTGTAAAGCGCTTAGAGCTTCTAAAGATTAGGCGCTATAAAAAGTCCTCATTATTATTGCTAGTATTAGGGGAAGCCGGGGCTAGCTGATACTGGGGCAAGTTGATACAAGCGGTATTACTTACTTAGTTATTTTCAGGAAAGCTCTATCTTGTATCTATTTTTAGATGCACACGAGATATCTAGGCTGCATTTCCGGCAAGC
Source organism: Sinohyriopsis cumingii (assembly GCA_028554795.2). Taxonomy (NCBI): domain Eukaryota; kingdom Metazoa; phylum Mollusca; class Bivalvia; order Unionida; family Unionidae; genus Sinohyriopsis; species Sinohyriopsis cumingii. Next base: position 147,655,612 of record CM068824.1, read on the forward strand.
CGTAAACCTCGTTGGTCTTCGAGTTATCGGATGTTTTTAATTTGCGAGTTGCGTTGAAAACTTTTTGAAGATTTCTTGCTAGCATTTTGCGAAAGCACGGTAAGCACGACAAATATAATTTTAATACTATTTTATGCATAGATGTTTCCGCTTTTAAACAGAAGAGTGTCGTTCAGTTCCTGCTCTTCCATGTAAAGTAACAAAGAAATTTAGCATGGCCTACCTATCGGGGCTAATTGATACACATGTACCGGGGCTAGTTGATACTGTATCAACTAGCCCCATAGGCTTAAATGTGTACATTATTGCAGAGCCTACATGTGTACATTAAAGCATTTTATTAATTTATAGAAATAGGCCTATGTTTGATGTGCTTCAACGTGTTTGATGAATTTGATGAGATTTAATTTTCATATTCAGATTCAGATTCATACTCGAAATCATATTTCATATTCGTATTCATAATCATTCATATTCATATCCATTTATTTGTGTTAATTTATTTTATCTTGAGTGTTGCATAAATGTATGCCTAATGTGAACATGAATATGAATATGCATGGTACTTGACAGTTATTTACACTTTACTGTTTTAGATGGTACGAACGTATAAGCGTAAAACCACTCGAGGAGCTGGGCTAGATGTTTTGGAACGTGCTTCCGATGAAGTTTTGAACCAGAACCGACCTCTGTGGCCAGTCGCTGATGCATTTGGAATAGATAAGATGACGCTTTATCGATTCTGCAAGAAGAAAAAAGAACTGGCAGCTTCTGGAGAGGGTGAAATAAAGTGCGGCTATGCTCGGCCAAGACAACTGTTTTCCGACGCTGAGGAAAAAGAGTTTGTAACATATCTGCTTGATGCATCTAAGATTTTTTTTGGCTTGTCACGAAAAGAAACAAAAAAAAACAAACAAACAAACTGGCTTATGAATTAGCAGTACACTTCAGCAAAGAGATTCCAATAAACTGGAAAGCTAATCTGTCAGCAGGTTATGATTGGTTTTCAGGGTTTATGAACCGCCACAGCAGTGTTCTGTCAGTGCATAAACCGGAAGCCACCTCCATTGTTCGTATCACCAGTTTTAACCGTACAAATGTAAATTTGTTTTATGACAATCTGGAGAACTTTTACAGGCGTTTCCATTTTCAACCACAGGCCATATGGAATGCTGATGAGACAGGCCTCACAACAGCACAAAATCCTGGCAAAATTTTAGCACCAAAAGGTGTTAAACAGGTGGGAGCTGTAACAAGTGCTGAAAGGGGGACTCTTGTAACTCTGTGTTCTGCAATAAATGCATTGGGCCATGCCATTCCTCTGATGTTCATATTCCCAAGGGTGAGGTACCAAGAGAAACTTGTTGATGGCGGTCCACCAGGGTGCATTGGAAGCTGTCACAAATCTGGTTGGATGACAAAAAAAAACTGTCTTCTCTTTCTTCAGCATTTCGTTAAACATACCAAACCATCCATTACCCAACCAGTTCTTCTATTATTAGACAATCATGAATCTCACATCTCCGTTGAGAACATCCAGTTTGCAAAGGACAATGGGAGTGCACTTATTATCTTTCCCACCTCATTGTTCTCACCGGCTTCAGCCTCTTGACTGCACAGTTTATTTTCTACTGAAACGCTATTATAATGCACAGTGTGACACCTGGTACAATGCCCATCCAGGACGGCCCATGCAAACACTGGACATTCCAGATGTATGTGCTCCTGTATTCAAGTCAGCCATGACACCAACAAATATTCAGGCAGGATTTGAAGTTACAGGAATTTATCCCTTTAATCGAAACAGAATTTCAGACGACGCTTTTTTGCCATCGTCAGTTACGGAAAGACCAGATCCTAGCAAAGTATCAGAAGGATTGATGTTGCTGATTGAAGAATCATCATTACCTGCGTCGGCACCAATTTCTACCGCTCGACGGTCAGCTGCTGAATCTTCCACCGATGAAGGCCAAGAAGTGGTAGGCCTAGGTCAACCTGCACAATCTGAAGAAGAACCACATTCGTCAACGTCAGAAATGGTCTGTTCGGTTGAGGGAACATCAATACCATCAACGTTGCATGTATCAAATGACCACATGGAATCATTTGCTGAACCAGCTGCAGCAATCCCTACTGCAACTACTAGTAGGCTTAATAATCCAGAACCATCAGCGTCTACGAGTCCAGGTAATTGCATATGATTCGTCCACTGCCTAAAGCCGGGCCACGGAGTGAGAAACGGACAATTAGGAAAAGAGGTAGAACACGAATTCTTACTGACACTCCAGAAAAACAACTGATCGAGCAGGACACTGCAGCGAGAAGTTTGACTAAAAAGTCCAGGCAAAGCACAGGTCTGAGAAACAACGACAGTCAAGCAAAGAAAGATGATGGCAAACAGAAGAGAGATAACAACCAGGACAAAAAGACAGCAAACAGGCGTAAAAAAACAGCAGTAGAAACAGGAAAAACTCAGACTGTTATGAAACAGCAGTCTCGCAAGAGATGTCGTAGACCTTTGTTTCAGAGTGAGAGTGCTAGTTCTGATTCTGGATCAGAAAATTTCTGCCTCATTTGCACTGAGCCATATGGCAACAGCAAGTCACGAGAGCGTTGGGTTCAGTGCATTGTTTGTGAGATGTGGGCACATGAAGCATGCACTGATGGAAGTTTGAGCTTTGTCTGCCAGAACTGTGACTCTAGCGATGACATGTGAGTGTGCAGGCCTAAACTGATCTGACAGTGACAAACATGTTTTTTAAATTTCATTCACATTTTTCTGATTTTCATAACTTTTCAGTTTCTTGCACTGGTAAGGCCCAGTGCTGAACATTTCTTGTAAGGCATGGTGACTATCAGTCATGAATGTGTTTGATTTACAGCTATCTCAGTTATGTAACAGGGTGCTCAATTGCAGTAGTTAATACGACTAATGATGTCTCAACTTGCCCCATGTACTGTATCAACTTACCCCATCATGGGGCATGTTGATACGAACCGAAGGGGGTTACTTTTCACCAAATTTCTTCTTTATTTGTTTACTGGAGAAAATATTATTATAGATTATAATGCCCATATACATGACTGAAAAATGCAGTTGTCAATTTAACTTGTAATATTCTTTGTTTCACATTATTTTTTATATAAGTGAAATTGGTATCAACTAGCCCCTGTCTCCCCTATTATTATTATTATTATTATTATTATTATTGTTGTTGTTGTTATTATTATTATTATTATTATTATTATTATTATTATTATTATTATTATTTTCAAGAAGAGTATGAACAGTGATTGAATAAACTAAATGAGCGGAACTTAAATTTCTATAATATTTTAAATGTAGCTTGTTTCTGTGATTGAAAAATATGTTTCCTTGTATTTTAATGTCTTTGAGATGCGCACTATAAAGAGGAAAAGGGATTGTAGGTAAATTCGTTGTCTTTGTGCGTGCGCGTGTGTGTGTGTATTTGGAGAATGAAATAGTCGCAGTCTAAATGTATACCACTTTTTCTTTGCTTGCTCGATTCAAATATTATCATCTGTCAAAATCCTGTCCCGTAAAAGCAACAAATTTCTTTACCCAGAATTCCATATAAACACTTTGCCAAAGTAAGGGATTGTCTCCAAATCACTTTGGTTAATCTAAATTACATGACACAGACAAAATACTACAGGCACATTCTCTAAGTGTGTGGCAATAAACTGTAAACTATAACGCCCATATATGCTTACCAGCAGTTAGAGTCCAAAACTGTAAACTGGAACGCCCATGCATGTTTACCGACAGTTAGAGTAAAAAAAACTGTAAACTGGAACGCCCATACATGCTTTCTGACAAGTAGAGTCAAAAACCTGTAAACTGGAACGCCCATGCATATTTACCGGCAGTTAGAGTACAAAAAATCAGTAAACTGGAACGCCGATACATATTTACCGGCAGTTAGAGTCAACAAACTGTAAACTGGAACGCCCATACATATTTACGTAGTCAACTATGTAATAGGAAAATACAATCTAGGGAGGTACTACCTTACTGTATACATTGGTTTTGGTCTTTCGTGAAGATCTAAGTGATATCTTGGAGGTACATTTTACTAACGATGCCTTAGCATCACCATCTAACTCCCTGGCTCATCCAAAAAAAAAAAATCCAAGTATTCCGACTAGTTCCAAATACCAAACTGGCATGAGAGAGAGAGAGAGAGAGAGAGAGAGAGAGAGAGAGAGAGAGAGAGAGAGAGATTTGGAATTTTAACGCATATTTAGCAATTTTTTTCAGTCATATCGCTACGATGTTTGCAGTGTGGCAGTTTATAGTGATGTCAATAACCTCTTAATGCTGAGCGCATAGCGAGGCAGCTGTTAGTACCATTTTTATAAGTCATTGGTATGACTCGGCCGGGGTTCGAACCTGCGACCACCCGCATCCGAGGCGGACGCTCTAACCACTTCTGCCACCGGAGCGGTTTACCTGACAATAAATAATAGGTTTTTCGTTAATCTCATAAATAGTAAGATGCAGGTAAACGAACTAAAAATGTTTTAGAGATTTCAGCATGTGCAAACATAGGAAAAAACCGATAAATTTTATGCAGTGACACTCAGAAATGTGAAGCAATGGGCATGTATTAAGGTGTCTATATTACTTTCCAATATATATGGTTTCAAGCTGCATGCTTATCATAAGCAAATAGTAAGATTACACAAGCTATCATAAAGTGTAAGGCAACGTGGGAGGGCCAAGTTTGGCCATTTGTGCAACAACTAGTTCATATCATCATACAGGCAATGTAAGTGGCAAAATACTAAATTAAAATATATCACTATAAGTAAATTAATTTTTTGGAAATGACATTCTGGATATTTCATGCACATGCAGTTCATTGTGTGTCTGACAGATCAAGTATCGATACAATTAAAGCTTGTATCATCACCTAAGTGTGAAATTCTGATCTCATAAACAAGGAAGGACATTTTTTTCATGTGAGGCACTTAACCATGTACATATTAAGGTCAAACATACAAATTTAACAAAGATGATCTGTTTGAATAATTCTGGTGAGTTTTTAAGAGTATCACTTAGCACTTATTTAGTAAAATAGTTGATTAAAATGTAATATTCTAGTTTATTACAATACCGCACTCTGTTAGTCAGTGTCTCAACCAAATATAACATTGAAATGGAATGTACATTGATTAAGACTTACTTGATTTGTATGATTTTCTAACTTCCTTGTTAATAAGACTAGGGAAAGTACATATTATTCCTTTGACCTATATTTCTTTTCATGTTTCGCATTTTCTGAGAGTTTATAATGGCTTAGTGGGTAAACTGAATGTACAGTACTATATCAGTGCAGAAATTCAATGAAATATTGAGAGAAAAATACATGCAAACTTTTTAAGTTTGACTATTTATGATAACAGAGTCTGTTAACCGTAAACGTTCATTTTAAATTACTTAATTCATCTCATGAAATTAACGCTAGTAATATTATCTTTGTTCAACTCATGTTTGTGAATGCAGTAAAACCTGGCTTGAAGACCGAAATCATTGAGAAAAAACAAGTGTAAATTTCCTTAATGGCGGACGATCACGTGGTACGAATATGGCCACAGTCATGGAAACAAAAGTAGAAAGGTATATAGTTTTGGTCTCCATCTTTTCATTAGGTACCGTATAAATATGTTTAAAATAAATGTAACCCACATAAGCAGATATATTATTCATATATCATCATCATCATCATCATCATCATCATCAATACCGTAACCAAACTGGTCGTTGGGCACCACAGAGGACTTCAAAACTAATTGACTCCATCTATCTCTGTTCTCTAATGCCTTTTGGGAATATCCAAACCCATGTCTGTCCACTATTTAATGTTTTTTCCCCACCTCTTTTTATGTCTGCCTCTTCTTCTGTACCCTCCCACTCTGACTTGCAAGATTATTTTTGCCAGTCCAGATAGTACTGACACATGACCATATCACTTCAGTTTACATTTGTTTCATAGTGGTCAAGAGGTCTTTATATAGTCCGATGGCTCGTTGGATCCTGTTGTGGACCTCTTTGTTACTTGGTCAATTTTTGAGATGTCCAAGATCTTGCGGTGTCATCTTATTTCGAATGTTTGTATCCTGCTTTGTAGATCTGATGTGAGCGTCCATTTTTCACACGCATACAGAAAAATGTATACGATAATAGAGCGCATCAGCTATATTTTGGAACCAGGTGCAATGTTGGCGCCTTTCATACTAGTCTCAATCTTGTTATTAGTGCTGTGGATTGGGCAATCATGCAAAGTAGTTCTGGTTTGAGCCCTCATCTGTGATAATTGATCCCAAGTACTTGAAGTCTGTGACTGTTTCTAGCTTCTGTCCATTGATCTTTATTTCTGCACTGACGCCATCAGTGTTGTTTGGCATCATTTTGGTTAATGTATGCTGTTGAGGTTGTGTCGAGGTGCCCAACCAAGTCAGAAAGTTCTTTTTCATCTCCCGCTAAGCCATCATTATCAAATGCGAAGAGAAAATTCTTGATTGTTCTTCCTCTGATGCGGACAGTGCACTCGTGGTCTTCCAAATCATCCTCCGTGATCCTTTCCAGGAAAATGCTGAAGAATATAGGTGCCAATATACATCCCTGTCTGACTCCAACTGTTGTTAGTAACCAATCTCCTCTGCTGCTATTGATGAAAACAGCACTGGTGGCTTTGTCATAGAGGTGCTCAACAACCCGCACCAGCTTTGAGCTGATGTTGTCCTTCCTCACAGTCGTCCATACCCTGTCAAAAGCCTTCTCGAAATCTATAAAGACATGGTGGAGATTTTGCTGATGTTGAAGATTTATTCTGTGGTACCCCTTCCTGCTTGGTAGCCTGTCCGCTTGAGGCTTTTGTCTGTTGAGAATTATTTTCAGCATGACTTTGCTTGGGCTGTTGATCAGACTGATGGTTCTGTGGTTTAGGCATAGGTTTCCTTTCTTGGGGAGCACGACGATAAAAGATTGGGCCTACGTGATGGACCATTCTTCTGTCAGATATATCTTACTGAAGGTTGTTGTTAGGACTGTGACAATGTTTTCTCCTCCTGCTTGAATGAGCTCTGAACGTAATATAAAATTAATACATATTGTTTGGAACCAACTTTTTATGTATGTATGTATGTACCAGAAGCTAGTCAACTACAATTCAGATTAAATTTATTCATGAAAAAATACCAAAGAAATTATAATAACATTGGAATTGTTGATATATATTTGTTTATAAGGATATATGTGTTTGTGTGTATCATTAACCCATGGTTTCCTTACCTTCCTATATTCCTTTATAGTCAAGCAATAAATTCTTTAGCTGATGTTTGTTCGTGCACTAATTCGTTGATTTCAGTTGTTGTCAATATTGCACCGGATGCACGAACTTTCTTACTGGAAATGCTATTCAGATTCGTAAGAAATTCGGCCTTTACAAATGAAAGTCAACACTGATCATTATTTACCTTACGCCCAAAGAAACTCACAGTTGTATCCCCAAAACAAACTGTAATACTTTTTAAATAATTGAAAGTGCAGTGGTAAGTGATTATGCTGTTCCAAGAGACATATATTCTGCTACGTTACTTTTACACATGATGCGCAGATGTTGGTTTCTATTTCTGACATGGGTTATTCCTTATGTCATATATCTCCCACCCAAGTTGTTATCTGATATGAATGAATAGGTTACATCATCATCATACTACTATTAAATTGAGCGAAGGAATGAACTTCCTGAGTGGTTGAGGCGTCTGTATGGTCCAGCATTTATAACCCCCAATAATTGTCTTGACCTCAGCAAAGTGTGTAGATAAATTAAAGGCAATTACGATAAATCTTTGTCTCTGGGTCTGATTGTTCATGTGTAACTGTAATCCTACATGCTTCTTCAATATATGTACATAAAAGAGTTTGCACATCAAGGTAATTTGAAGTGATCTCTGCTGATTTGACTTGAAAAACCAGCACACGAACCAAACCTGTATTCTGATATCTGAAATTGGGAAAATACAAATGTATGAAAGTAAAAGGGAATTTACATGCATTAGTCACGACATGGGCCAAGCAGTTGCTCTTAACACCTATTATTGTTCCTAAGAAAATCTTTAATATATTTTCTAAGATTGTTTCTGAAGAGTTTCTAACCAGCGAGGATTGTCACATGCAGTAAAAAGAAGCAGCATTAAAGTCTGAATAAAGAAAAACATTCATATTGTTGTTACGTTTCTATGGTCTTAAACGAAGTAACAGAAAAGAGCGAAAACAAGCAACTTGTGTAAAATTCAATAAATTATTTATCTCCCTCTAATACAGAGTGAAAATTAAAAAAGAACTTACATTATTGTGAATTAAATCCCAAATATGCCTAAACGTTCTATGACAAGTAGAAATGCACTGAGTTCCAAATGAATTCCAGTTTTGATCCAAATAAATTCAAAACTTGTGCTGATATGCATGCAGTCTCGAATGTGCAAATGTGCTAATGGCATGGAACGTGTCAGATTGTTAGCAGTTTTGATTTAACACAATACTATAATCCGAAATGTCCTTGAACAAATTCCAAATAACTCCAAAAATAATGATATAGTGAAAGAAGCATTAATGAACACTTTGTAATTCCAGTGAACAATTTAAATAAATTAATCCACCCAAAACAAGAATTGAATATGGCAAAAAGGCTTATTCCACTTCAAATGTTAAAGTAGGAATGAAGATTTTATGTATACTTCTCCCTTATAAAAAAATTATTTTATTATTATTATCATTATTATTATTATTATTATTATTATTATTATTATTATTATTATTATTATTATTTATATATGAGTGCGTGAGTTGACCTGTTAATTTATTCGCTATTATTCTGATGAAAGGTCTGTGAGAGTGTGGTTAATATTCCTGAGATTAGAGCAAGGAGACAAGAATATACGTCCATTCTAATCCCACAGAAATCTTTGCGGGTGGGTGTTAGAGTCGACATCCTAGGATTGGAGAGAGGGAAGACATGTTGAGAGGTCGCGGTATTTAGTATGACGTTAGCAGTTTGTGTGGAAGCGCAGTGCCGGAAGGAACACGTAATAGCGAGTACCGGAAGTGTCGGAAGGACGGATCCGGAAGTGCCAGCTGAGCACGTAGTCAAGGGTGCCGGAAGTACTAAAGAGAAACAAGCGGCGGACAGGGATTGACAGATGAGTTACAGAGACAACATTGAAAGGAAACACTCTCTATTAAGACTTTTAATTTCATGTAATGAAATAAAATTGGCAAATGTGAAAAGGTCATTGATTGTATTTGTTCGAGAGAAATTGCGATTGAGAAATTTGTCTATGAAACTATTGAATACATTTCATATATTATATTAAATTGGTATACTTTTCATCTTGAGTTATTTGTACACCTAAATCGTCGGTGTTGCTGTCTGGGGGTTGGGATCTGTTTAAATTTTAATTGTCCACCTTCTCCGTTATTAGAAATAATACCGTTGGAGGCACGAGACAAGCTGGTACATCGGGAATTCTCAAGAGGAACACTGATGTCTTAAATTCAAACTCAAGCAAGCATGTTTACATTTGGTAATAATGAACTGGATATATATTTTTAATTCATAAAGACATATTAGCTATGCAATATGGTGTTTATAAAATAACAAAATTTTTTCAGGTAGGCTCTAAACTCAATTACTGACCAGAGTCAATCACACAGTATAGAAGCCAACACAGAATAAAACTAAAGTATACATAATATAGTGTTTAAACTCGTACGTAGGATGATAAAAAAATATGTGTGGTTTGACCGATTGCAGTAAGATTGCTTGCACTAAACTTCCAGTAAACTTATTCAAATACAACTATGTTTATAAGATGTTGCACAACCTGTGATTATTTTTTTTTTGTTTTTTTTTGTTTGTTTCCAGGTTAGTGTCTAATATGAGAAAGATGCTGGTGAAAATATAGAAAATGCACACCATTACATTTGTATATGCAGCTACTAACACTAGAACAAATGAGTCGTGTGTGTGTGACTTGGATGTTTAACATAGCTTTAAAAATTTTTCAGTCATATCGCTACACTGTCTGGAGTGTACTAGTTTATTGTGATGTCCAGCACTGGAGCATCATGCTGCAGACATATAGCATGATGTCCCACCCAGTCACATTATCCTGTCACCAGGCTGACCAGTCCTAACACTAACCTCTTAATGCTGAGCGCCATGTGAGGCAGTTGTTAGTAACATTTTTGTAAGTCTTTGGTATGACTTGGCCGGGGATCGAACCAGTGACATCCCGCACCCACCGGAGCGGTTAACAAAGTAGTCAATTAGTTCAAAGTCTAAATCATCTTTATTTGCAACCGAATATTGATATTTGTTTTTGTTATATGGATCATCTGATTTTGCTCCAAATGTTAATATTCGTTTATTCAATTTATATTAAACATATATCAAATATACACTATACTAAACCTATATTAAATACATACTTCTAAGCATATATTAAATATACCCTTATGCTAAAAATATATTAATATATACTTATAACAAACATATATTAAAATTATTACGTATACACTTAAACCAAACGTATAAATATGCCATATACTAAACCTATATTAAATACACACTTCTACTGAACATAAATAAAATATATTCTTATACTATATTTATATTTATTTATAATAAACATATATTAAATTATATGAAATATATTTTTAAACCAAACTTATGTAAATTATATTAAATATATACTTAAACCAAACTTATGTTAATATATATATATATATATATATATATATATATATATATATATATATATATATATATATATATATATATATATATATATATATATATATATATATATATATATATATATATAATTATTATGATCATATATTAATATATACTTATGATAAACATATATTAATATATACGTATTCCAAACATATACTAATATATACTTATTATAAACCTATATTAATATATACTTAAACTAAAGATATATGAATATTTACTTATACTAAACATACCGAACCATCCGTTCGCGCACTGGTACAGTATGTATACATGTACTCCATAACAACATATGGGAGCATAAATCCGCCATTGAGACAGACTGCCTGAATGTGCACAGCATCCAAACTTTGCCCTGAGTTTGCTCCATGTAATTTTTGGCTTAATGCCGTCATAACAATTTCGTTGCTCTTTGAAGTACCAAAATTAATACAAAATGCCATTTAATAAATTGATAATTGATTATAAATTGATTATAATCAGACTGAGAAAGTGTGTATAAGTGCATGGGGAATACATCTAGCGGACGCACGTGCGCAATCCTCACTAGTAAAGAACTTTCTTGTACAGCACAATAACATTCTGAACTTTATAAATACCCCTTTGTATGTAGGGGCCTTGTATATACATTACTTTATTGCCCATAACTTGTCCCACACCCTTTAATCCATGTAAAAGCGAGTTTCCTACGTCCCAGGGTATGTAACCTCTTATCACATGCCTTACCTGTGTATTATTTATGATGAATGAGTTATTTATGTTTCTTGTAATTGAAACATAAGTCAAAGAAAATCAAATAACAGAAAAGAAAATTTCATCTTATAGCAGAAAAGATTTGATTTACCAATGTTTTGTTCTTAAGAGGTTGTCACTCATGAAACAAGTTCTAGATTATCCAAGCGTATTCAAATACAGAAAGCGAAGAAAAGATAAACGAAAAACAAGATAATAAATGTCCAAAAACAGACATATTTTTACTACTTGTTTAAATTGTAGAGTTGTTGTTTTGTTAAAATTAACATTTTCAATGAGAAAAATAGAATGCTGTATTCTTTTTTGAGTCACTTCTTAAAACGAAATATTAACAGGAAAAGGCAGTGAAGTGTAGAGCCATTACGTCGATGATTGAATATTAATATTAATATTTGTATAATGAATGCATTGTCAGCGCGGCTAAAACTAAGCAATAATGTTAAAGCTGTTACAATTAAACTTGATGCTCTAGCCTTGCACCGTGTAACATACTGAAGATGACCCGGTTACAATATCTCTTCAATTATGTCCTCATACCAACGAAAATTTCTCTAGCTGTGACATAGGTAAAAAAGTTTCTCTCTGGCATATAATAGATTTATTTGACGAGTAAGGGCGATATTGTCATTTTTTAACATGAATGTTTTAACAAAATCGAATATTTCCAACCTTCTAAATTATTATGTGGAATATCAGTTTCCAGGATATATCACGTACTTATTTTGTATTAATGTTTGACAAGATGGGCAGACCACACCAACTCTTTGGAAATTATTTCAGACAGTCAATATTGATGAAGTCAGACCAGGTTTAGACTAAACACCTACTTTCCTGTACAATTCAAAACCTTATGCCTATGTCTGATTGATCCAATTACTGTAGTCAGTTTGTTTGTGTTTTTTGATTTGTGTGCGTATATATATATATATATATATATATATATATATATATATATATATATATATATATATATATATATATATATATATATATATATATATATATATATATATATATATATATATATATATATATATATATATATATATATGTATGTATGTATGTATGTATGTATGTATGTATGTATGTATGTATGTATGTGTGTTTTTTTATTTTTTTATTTTTAACGTAGCCTTAAAATAATTTCAGTCATATCGCTACGATGTCTGCAGTGTAACAGTTTAAAGTGATGTCTAGCACTGGGCGTCATGCCGCAGATATGTAACATGATGTCTACCCAGTCACATTATCCTGACACCAGGCCGACCAGTTCTAGCACCAACCTCTTAATGCAGAGCGCCAAGCGAGGTAGCTGTTGGTACCATTTTTATCAGTCTTTGGTATGACTCATCCGGGGTTCGAACCCACGACCCCCGCATCTGAGATGGATGCTCAGACCACTAGTCCACCGGAGCGTTTTTGGAAGCAGTTTTTGAAAAATGTTCCATAAACACTGTTATTGTTCTGCCTTATGATATTTAAGATTTTTGTCATCCGGGAAAATTATCTTCAATAGTGTTTAAGCAGAACAACCTTGTTGATGATTCATCAACTACACCTCATTTAAGTTATAACATATGTAAATCAAGTACACCTCATGTAAGTTATAACATATGTAAATCAAGTACACCTCATGTAAGTTATAACATATGTAAATCAAGTACACCTCATGTAAGTTATAACATATGTAAATCAAGTACACCTCATTTAAGTTATAACATGTAAATCAAGTACACCTCATTTAAGTTGTAACATATGTAAATCAAGTACACCTCATTTAAGTTATAACATCTGTAAATCAAGTACACCTCATGTAAGTTATAACTGACGTATATTTTCATATTAGTTTGGATTGATACAACTAATCTTCAATTTAAACCTGCGTTAGTATTTACTGTAGTGAGTTACCTGTTAGAACAACTGAAGGAATATTATATTAATGTCTAGAAAACAGCATGTACTATGTAGTATGTAGTATGCATTGTTCATGCAAGAATATATACATATAGTAGGTAATCTGCATTTTTCATATATCACAAGATGAATACAATATGCCATTAAAAGGAAATGAGCCATGTTGACTTTTCTATAATGAAAAATGTATACATCTCGTGGTATATCAAAATGAAAAATGTATACATCTCGTGGTATATAACATGAAAAATGTATATAGCTCGTGATATATCAACACGAAAAATGTATACATCTCGTGATATATTAAATTGAAAATGTATACGTTTCGTGGTATATAACATGAAAAATGTATATATCTCGTGGTATATAACATGAAAAATGTATATATCTCGTGATATATCAAATTGAAAATGTATACGTTTCGTGGTATATTAAAGATATAGAATATCTATCTATCTAATATATATATATATATATATATATATATATATATATATATATATATATATATATATATATATATATATATATATATATATATACTTATATACACATACTTCCATTTAAGTTTACTATTACAACTATTCACGATCTTTCTGGAAATTTTTGATTTAAATAAAAGAGATGCTTAGGATTTAAACGTAAAGTGGCATAAATAAGGAAAGTAGAACATATATAATATTAGAATTTATTATTTTTTTCTGAAGTTTTTGCGATAAAGGTGGCATGCTTATAGCTTATTAAAATATTACCACCAATTACTGTATTTTATTAATTACAGTTCAAACAACTTATCTAGACAAAGCATATTTGAAAATCGATTATTTGTTATAATGCTGATTAATTTCACAAACAGAAACCCTTTCGCATGATGAACCATGATCAGATTCTTTACCCGTATGTACAGTTTCACTCATTATATGCCGTGACATTGTTCTTATTAAAGCAGGCATAAAAAAAACACAACTGCTGTGGATGTGACTAAATCAACACCGGTCGTTGCGTCTGTATACTCTTCATTTGAATGGAAGGAATGAAGAAATTAAAATGGATAACAAGCCAAAAGAGAAGGATACAATGGACCAAAAGAAAAACAGGCAAAATCTAAATGCGATGCCGTAAAGAAAAAAATTGCAATGGTAACTGCAAAAAAAACGAAATGCATACAAACGAAATGCAAACAGAACGAAAAGAAACTCACATTAAATTAAATGCAAACTAAACGCAGAATTTATGCAATTAGTCGTTTCAGTGTCTATAATAAATGGCACGTTACCATCAACAAATACCAATAATTATGTGTCAGTCGATACCATAGAAGTATTTGTTGCCATAAACCAATACCATATCAGTATTTGTTGCCATCGATCCATACCATGCAATTATTTGTTGCCATCAACCTAAGCTATATACTTATCTCTTGCAATCAACCCATACTATATACTTATCTCTTTCCATCAACCCATTCCATACTCATCTGTTGCCATCAACCCACATATATGCTTATCTGCTGGCATCAACCCATACCGTATACGTATTTGTTTCCATCAACCCATACCATATACGTATTTGTTGCCATCAACCATACAATATAATCATATAGCTGATCACAAGTTATCGTTCCGTCGATCGAGATTAAACACGACTATTTACAAGCATTTCTTTTCCCCTGGAATAGAAGATTGTAGTAGGTGTCTCCGTACGCAGTGTATCCCCTAGGGGTGAAAGACTGAGAGTCAGACATCCCCTTGATGTCAGAATTGGGGGGTCAGACTGAGTAAAAAAACAATATTTGGTATCAAAACTGGGGGCCAGATTAAAATTTTGGGTGTCCCTGAAGCGCCAATGAGGATAAAGTAAAACACGTCAATATTGAGGGATTTATCTCCTTACGTGTAATATTGAAGGTTTGTCTCTTAATTCCTTCAAAGCAAATCTCAACAGTTTCTATATCTGAAGGAATGAGTTAAGATATTTTATTCCATAGTTTAAACATTTAAATTTATTCTTACCTTTATACCGTTTTTATCCCCATTCGACCAGTGGACTGCTTACTTAGAAAGAAGGGGATCATGTATTTGCTGTTTCTTTCGCTTCAGTACATGCGCACTTTGACGTTCTAAGTGTTGTAACGGACCAAGCACATACAGTAATGGGTGCACTTTTTATGAACGTAACACATTTGTGTCTGCATAATTAAGCTGTTCTGTTTTAACTCTTTGTAGCAGCAAGAGGGTCCATCTAAAGTTTCAAATGACTTCATAGAAAACGTGGCTCTTATTTCAGCATCCTAGTTAACTTCTTTGACAATTACATATTTTTTTGTCTTTCAGTTATTGTACCATAACTGTTACTAAATGTAGTACAACTTGTGACATCACCCCTCGTGCAACTCTATACTAGCCTCTCTCCTCTCACGCCATGTTGTCCCAAGTCTGAGCCAGTTATCTTGAATTATACAAGGTTTCTGGGTTTAATTATAAAACGAAAGTTTTTTTATTTACTCTTTGAACGAAAATGGGTCCGGACTTTGATAAACTATGCACTGAATGATATGACCAACACAAATTTGATTGTATGTGTTGAAACTTGTAGATGTTTTTTTTTGAAGCTAAAAGAACACAATGCCCTAATGGCATCAAAAATGAATCAATTAAAACATTGAGAACCACCGATAATTCACTTTACCTCATCCAAAAGAAAATGCCAGCTGTACTACGATTGCGTGCTCAGTGTAACAAGAGAGGTTTTTGGATTGAAACATTACAAGTCGATATCAGTGCCTTGTACTCTTCTTTGGTTGTTTAGTTGAAATCTATAATTCGGAATATTGTTGCCATACGATCGCAGTATCATCTTCACTTAAAAAAACAAGAAAAACAGAGACACCATTAAAACATCTGCATGAAAATCATGGCAACATTTTTTTTAATTATGCATATTTATTTGGGTGCCGTCAAGAAGGAGTAATTTAAGCTGAGACGCATGGGTGCAACACGGTGCGTAGAGAGCGATTGACAAGTGCGATCAATGAAACGTATCGTTAATTTATGGCAAGTTGACGGCGTGTCATCTTTTCATACTTTCTCATCTTCGTCCATAATGAAATGATATTACATTTGACAACTATCTAGGGATTAGGAAAATGGCTGTAATTGTATGTAATTGAATTACAAGGACACGATTCGTCGCGAGCCAGTAACCTAGAAGAAGCTCCTTAACGTGAAAGCTTGTAATCTGGAAGCCATTTTCATATTGTAATACGTCGATAATGGTTTCTCGTATAATCTTATTTATAAAAATACTAATAATTTAGACCAATATAGAATAGCTGAGAACACCGCCTGTTCAAGGACCATATATTAAATGTCTGTCTGGTATTTTGTGTGTAACTTTGAGTACAAACTGAATACGATTGCCTCTTTTGCACAAGTTTCATAGAACATACAATCTGTATTTTTATTTAAAACGTCTAAAGTTACTGACAGTAAATATACTTCAGGCAGTATAAGTATTCCTTTTACATGTAGGAGGAGCATATTAATAAACCCACTGGTGTTCTTATACCAGTATAATCCTACCCACTGGTGTTCTTATACCAGTATAATCCTACCCACTGGTGTTCTAATACCAGTATAATCCTACCCACTGGTGTTCTAATACCAGTATAATCCTACCCACTGGTGTTCTTATACCAGTATAATGCTACCCACTGGTGTTCTAATACCAGTATAATCCTACCCACTGGTGTTCTTATACCAGTATAATCCTACCCACTGGTGTTCTTATACCAGTATAATCCTACCCACTGGTGTTCTTATACCAGTATAATCCTACCCACTGGTGTTCTAATACCAGTATAATCCTACCCACTGGTGTTCTAATACCAGTATAATCCTACCCACTGGTGTTCTAATACCAGTATAATCCTACCCACTGGTGTTCTAATACCAGTATAATCCTAATATCTCGCAGACACTTATTCATCCTGGCCCATTTATAGTGTATTTCCTTAGGTGGGAATATAGTGACGTAGGTTTGCAACACAAATCATTTAAAAATTAAGACCAAGAGCAAAGAACAATGTTGTACTTTTTCTCATCACGTTTAGAGCTACATGTCAAGGTCAAAGGTCGGGTAAACTCAGAATGATATCAAATCAATTGCATCAGAACGTTTATTTATATAACACGATAAAAGCATTAAACAGTTATGATTTTTCAACAAAGGAATCAATACATTTAAGTATGGGTAAATACAAGTATCTACTTCAGTTTAATTCACCTGTTATGGCCGTATATTTGTTAGCTTCATTTTCATTGCAAGCATGTTATTTCTCACTCAGTTATCTTTACTAAATGTTACAATATAAAAAATATAAAAATTAAAACTCTCGTGATTTTCTACGTTAAAAATGTCAAGGTCATTATAACTGGATGTTATAAAATAATGTTTACGTGATATCTCAACATCAGCTAAACATACATTCACCATATATGTATACGCTTGTGCGTTGTAAGCGTTGAAGTTTCAAACAACCTCCAATGCAAATTCAGAAATATTAATAAATGCTTTCCGACTTTATTAAGATTACAAACTTCAAAGTTTACTATTGCAAGCTCATCTCTTTTTCTTTCCCTTGTGAAACTATTCACCGTGGTCGTCTGCCCATGTACATCAGAAGAGGATCAAGATGACAGTCAATTCCGAAAAATCAATTGTATAACTACTAGCAATGGCTGGAATAGATATTGATCATATTTCAAGCTTAAAGCATGTAATTTTGAGCGACGTTTTACAGGTTTGGTGTCTTTTCTCCAAGTCTCCAGATTCACTTTCTTCGTTGGCGACCAAACAGCCACATGATCCAAGACAATCCAGAAATGGACTTGTATGGCTTCCCTCCGATTTAATTCTACTTCATACAATTCTACTCCCGATGTCTTCATAATGCATCAATATTTTTAAAACTAACTTTTTACACAAGAACAGTTTAAATTCATGGGTATGATGTATTGTCAGGCGATTCATCTTCTCAAAAATTATTTTCAGCCGTTTTGTATAGTTTGTAACATATTATCAGACCTGGATTTTCCTCCATATAAATGTCATCTCTAATTCATAGTTTTTGTCTGAAAATTACGCTTAAACCCAATTGAATCTGCTTGATATCTTGCAGATATTTTGAAATACGAAGAGACTGCAGACTGGTACCAATAACTTCAAGTGCTCTTTTGGCACAAATTACAATAATTAAACTAGTGACAAAAAGTTCAATCTACGGATCAGGCCTCTAAAAAGATTTAATTTCTGCGACATGGCGATATATATATATATATATATATATATATATATATATATATATATATATATATATATATATATATAGCTTTAATTTTTTTAAAATTCCATTACATGCTATTGTATTGTAATTTTATTTACTGGATTTGCCATTTTCCAGAAATTAGCTTGACCTGACTGTTGTTTTCGTAAATACTAATAATAAAATCTTTGTATCTAATGCTGACATAGTTCCTGACCTAGACTCGGAAATCAGTGAGTTGAAGTAAACAGGTTTTTCTAATTTTTAAAAAAAATCTTTTCCAGAGTAAAAATCATTATTTTTAGTCGATGCCTTACTGGGAGTATGTGATGTTAAGGAAGTAAAAAAGTTCTGTGTGGATCTAGAAACATGATCAAGTGACTCACATATGCGAATCTGTTTTGCTTGTTAAATTAGTGTATAGCTATTGTTTATAGAAACTTAAGTCAGTTGGGCCATTGACACTTAAAGCTGTCTTGCTGTGACCAGTTTGAATATAAATTCTATTTTATATAAGTATTAAATCTTTTCCCTGGAAACATTTAAGTGCTCATACAGAAATCGTGGACAAAAACATTTATTGAAATTGTATTCGGAATTCAAAACTGGAATATGAGTTTCTGCTGCTCAACAAGGAACTGTTCACAAATCAGGACAACACTGACTATTGCGTACGTACTCGTCCTCCATCTTATATTTTTTTATCAGGACTCAAGCTCAGATTCGTTTAGGACTTTTATTTTCTAGGACATATAATTTGTAATTCTTGGATTATTTTTGGATTTGATTCAAAGAAGTTCTTTTTCTCATTTTTACCTTGTTTTTCTAGGGAAATAAATTATTTATTAAATTTTACAAAGCTTGTAGTCATCACTATTTTTTGTGACTGGTTTAAAGAGTTTAAAACGTAACAAAGAAAATGAGATCGCTCGTCTTTGGGATATATTAATTTTGGCTAAAATATTTCAGAAAACGTTTGTGTTTTTTTAAAAAAATTGAATTCCCATAGTTTTTTAAATGTTTCAAATCCCAAGTATTATTTTTCATTTTCCTTAAATCTTTAGTGAAATCAACAGGCGTTTTTTTTACAATATCATTGAAAGTGACCATCTTTTTTCAAATCCTATCCAGGAACAATTAGAAGTTTAAAAAGAAAAAAAGATGAACTGATTCAACTTGCCAGAAAACAAGTTCTTTCTGAGGCAAAGGCTACCTTAACGAAGCAAGAAATGACAAATATTTTAGTCCAGTATTTGGTGGATAAATTTGTTTCGGATAAAAGTGCTTTGGTTTCGATCGGTAAGTCTGTATCAGACTCTGACATAAAAGTGAAAGAATTAGAATTAAAATACAAGATGGAATTGGAGTTGAGGAAGCTGGGACTTCAGAAAGATAAAGAATAAAAACAAATGCAGTTGCAATTGGAGAAAAAGAAAGAACAAATGCAGTTGGAGAAAGAGAAAGAACAAATGTTATTACAGAAATAACAAATGCAAATGCAATTAGATAAGTAAGAAAGAAAGACAAATGCAGTTTCAAAAAGAACAAATGCAGTTACAAAAAGATCTAATGCAGTTACATAAAGTGGAGAAACGGATGCAATTGCAAAGAGAGAATGAAGAGAGAGACTTTAAATTTAAAATAAAAGAACTGAAGCTGGCAAGTGAAAAGCACATTCTCACTTCACATACAAATTCAAGTTTTGATGTCAGTAAGAATATTAAGTTAGTGCCCTCCTTTCTGGAAAAAGATGTATACAAATATTTTCCTGATTTTTCAACAGTTGTTGAGAATTTGAAATGGTCAAGGGATCTTTGGACTCAAGTATTGCAGTGTGCACTTTTTGGCAAAGCCCGAGATACATATGCAACCCTGTCAGTACAGCAGAGTGATTTTGAATTCAGCTTAAAGATTATGAGTTAGTCCCTGAAGCTTATCTGCAAAAGTTTAGGAACTATAAAAAGAAGCTGGACAAACTGATGTCAAATCGCAAGAGAAAACGATCAGTTATTTGATAGATGGTGCTTAGCCAAGAAAGATGTTCAAGATTATGAAAGTCTCAAACTTGTATTACTTGAAGAGACCGAGAACTGTGTCCATACTACCATTACAAATTATTTTGATGATCATAAGGTCTAAACCTTGGAAAATCCTGCTCATGCCGAGTACTCTTTATCTATTAATATTTCATTTGCAAGAAAGTCGTCCAGTCACCAGTCTTCGGGTAGAAAAGTATTTCAGCCTAATACATGCCCTTCTAAATTTCAATCTGGCACAACTTTTAAAAACTCTTTGTCTCTTCCTACGTGTTCCTATTGCAAGAAGAAACGACACGTTATTTCTGATTGCTACAAAACGAAAAATAAGCCTCAGAATCAAGACGGACCTATTCCTACTGTTTTTATTTCTAAGTGGCCAAGGTCACGGTCATGTATTGAAAGCAACACAGTTGTTGGGTCTAATAAACCCCAGTCTAATTTTATTATGGAGAATTATGAACCAATCATATCGAAGGGTTCTATATCACTCGTGGATGATTCGGACATCCCATCCTTATTAAAACTTCAAGGGACACAGGAGCTTCTGAGAGTCTTTTACTGTCAGGTACTTGGCCTTTTTCTGAAAAGTTTTCTTCTAATGAAAGTGTTCTTATTCAGGGAGTAGAGTGTAGCTTTGTTAATTTTTCCTCTCCATTGGGTCAGTTTGTCACCAGACATAGTTTAGGACCCGTGACAGTCGGAATAGTGTATGTTTTACCCGTTGAGGGTATTCATTTATTACAAGGCAAGGCCCAAGCTGGAGATAAGGTTGTGGTTAATCCACTTGTAACTGGCAAGCCTCGCTAAGATCAGAAAGTAGAAAAATAATTTCCTGATTTATAGACAGCTTGTGTATTTGCTAGAGCTATGGCAAAGAAAGCACGTGAGAATGATGTGGATCAGAAAGTATTCCTTTAGCTGACATATGTATTGGTCAGGCTTTTGGTGAAGTCACTTTCACTCCTTGTTTGGATCACTCAAAGGGTATTGATCACAGTGATCCTCTTTTAACGACTCATTCGGTTTATTCCAATCAGGTTGACACACGATAATCATTTGTCGTTAAACAGGAAAAATATCAGGTGACATCCTGTCTGTTTCAAAGGGTCATTAGCGAAACTGAAGACACTGAAGTACCTGTCTGTGATTTCATTGAAAATGGAATTCTTATGAGAAAATGGAGACCTCCCGATGTACCTGCTGCTGACGAGTGGTCAGTGAACTATCAAATTGTAGTTCCAAATTCAGACAAACAGGAAATTCTTCGTCTGGCCCATGAAATCTGTTTGTCTGATCATTTAGGGATTAATAAGACTTATCAGAAGAATATGAATCTCTTCTATTGGCCAAAAATTAAAAGTGATGCTTGTAAATGCTGTAGATCTTGTCATACTTGTCAAATGGTAGGAAAACCCAATCAGAAGATACCTAAGGTTCATCTGCAATCTATTCCTGCATTTGACGAACCATTTAGCATAATAATGGTAGACTGTCTTGATTACTTACCAAAGACCAAGTCAGCTAACCAATGCCTGTTGACCATAATGTGTGCGTCAACAAGGTTTCCAGAGGCAATTATTTTGAGGAACATTATATCTAAAACAATAGTAAAAGCTTTGATAAAGTCTTTGTTTTTCAATTTGGTCCTTCCCAATGTGGTCAAGGCTCAAATTTTATGTCTGGAAGTTTCCAGTCAATTATGCTTGATTTTGGCATCCATCAATTCAAGTCAAAAGTGAAATTATGGTTTGATAGATTGACAGAACTACAATGGAGAGAACCTTTGAGTCTGGTAATAGAGTTCTGCCTCTCTTGCTCCTTCTTCTAATTATTCTTCAGTTTAGATATTACGGTCCGTACGAAGTTCAGAAGAAAATGAATGAGTCAAATTATATAAATAGTATTCATGGGATCTAAATAAATTAAAGGTGTACAAATATATTGAGAGAAATAGCCATGTTAAACACGCAATTAATTTAGTTGCCATGCCACACCTGCCTCACATCGTGTGAAAAGACTAAAACTGTCTTGTTCGAACATCAGAATACTGCTATACTCCACCGACTAGACCAGAACGAACTTTCTGGCCTTGGTGTTGACATTGCTGCACTTAGAGAAGTCCGCATTTCAGAGGAGGGAAGTCTGAGAGAACTCGGAGCTGGATACACCCTGTACTGGTCGGAAAACCAAAGATTGAAAAACGACTTTCAGGAGTCGATTTCGTAGTCAAGGACTGAATAACTTCCAATTTAACAAACCTTCCCACTGGTCACACCGACCGCATCATGTCCACGTGTCTCCCATTAGGGAATCAACAACAATCCACACTCTTCAGTGTATATGCTCTAACTCTCCAGGCAGACCCTTCTGAAAAGGATAAGTTCTACGCTGAGACTCAGAAGCCTGGAAAGCCGTTCTTGGTAAACATGACGTGGGTGGCTGCAATGACAATAGACGCCTGCTGTTTGAATTTTGCGAAGAATTACAGCTCACCATCACAAACATCGTCTTCATGCAGAAAGACAACAGGAAAACGACCTGGATGCATCCTAGATCAAAATACTCGCACCTAATCGATTACATCATAGTACGCCAGAGGGACTTAAGAGACGTCCTTCGCACCAGAGTGATGCCCAGAGAAGAATGCCACACAGATCATCGTCTTGTCCGATGCAAGCTTGATTTCCACTTCAAGCCCAGGCCCAGACAACAAGGATGTACCCCGAGAAGGAAGCTCCAGATCAAAAACATTTCGTGTGCAGACGTCAAGGAAGATTTTCAAGACAGCATGCAGTCTAGACTTGAAGAACTTAATTTTCCGCCAGATCTACCTTCGGAAGAGATGTGGAATCACTTCATAACTGCCATTCTACAACCTCAGAAGAAATCGTTGGATTCACCACTAAGAAAAACAAAGACTGGTTTGATGAAAGAAACCAAAAATTCCAAGAAGTGCTTGCCAAAATGATATCAGCGTACCAAGCCTCTCTCAACCATCCTATGCACAGAAGAAAGCAACCTTCCGCCTTATCTGTAGTTCCTCCAGTGCAAACTTCAATACATACAAAATGAATGGTGGACAAAGCTTGCATAAAGAACCCAGCTGTACTCTGACACTGGTGACTACAAGGGGTTCTATGAAGCGTTGAAAGCATTGTATGGTCCTTCCTTCCCAAATACAAAGCCCCCCTACGGAGTGCAGATGGTTAAGTGCTACACACTGACAGGAAATCTATCCTGAACCGCTGGCCAGAGCACTTTACACCCTCTTCAGAAATTGCCGTATAGTCCAGGAGGCAGCTATTGATCGCACCCCACAACAGCCACCAAAGATGGAACTCGATGTGGCACCCACACTGCAAGAGACTGTAATAGCTATGGAACAGCTGAAGACTAGAAAGGCTGCAGGAAAAGATGGTATCCCGCGAGAGATATGGAAGAGAGGAGGCCCAGCATTGCACACCAAACTCCACGAGTTCTTCGCTTGCTGCTAAGAGCGAGGGAAACTTCCACAAGACCTCCGAGATGAAGTCATCATCACCTTCTACAAAAATAAGAGAGATAAGTCTGACTGATCAAGCTACCGTGGGATAACTCTGATCTCCAATGGAGGCAGAATCCTTGCTAACTTTTTGCTGAACAGACTGGTGCCCACCAATGCAGAAGAACATACTCCAGAGAGTCAATGTGGCTTCAGAGCCAATAGCCAAGCAGTTAACATCCTGCTTTGCAGGAGCTTGCCGGCTCTTTGGACTTGAGGTTAGCCTAAAGAAAACTGATATACTTCACCAGCCTGCTCCCAAGAAAGAGTACCGGCCACCAAGTATCTTCACTGACCAGAGAGAGCTGGATGTAGTCCACCAGTTCACCTACCTGGGCTGTTTGATATCCTCTGATGCCAAGATCTTCAAAGAAATAGACAAAAGACTGGCTAAAGCAAACAGCGCCTTCGGCAGTCTCTATAAACGGGTGCGGTATAACACCAGTCTCAAAAGATATACAAAGACGTGCGACTACAGAGCTGTCGTATTGACTACACTCCTATATGGTGCCGAATCGTGGGTTACCTATAACCGCCACCTCTATCTCCTTGAACGCTTCCATCAGCGCTGCCTCCGTACCATCCTCAACATCCACTGGAGTGACTTTGTCACCAACACTGAAGTTTTCAAACAAGCATGGACCACGCTCATGAAGATACAGCTACGCTGGTCAGGGCATGTGTCCAGGATGGAGGATTATCGCCTGCCAAAGACTGCACTGTATGGTGAGCTGTCCACTTGCCAACGTGATTGAGGGGCACCTTGAAAGTGATATTAAGACTCCTTGAAAAAGACCCTCACCACCTATGGCATTGATCACCGCCAATGGGCATCACATGTCCGTGAAAGCTGGCCACGTACAGTTCAACGGGCCACTGCCACTTTTCAACAAAACATATATATACATCTCCATTCAATCGAGCAATTCTGATTGCAGTTTAAGTACAATGTACAATCTAAACATTTTGTTTGCCATCGAGTCCCACGCCTATCATTATCGCTACTAGTATTTATGTTGGTGCTATTAACGCTAATGATGTTGGTAAACACCCTGACTTTCACAGCAACACGACATTTAATAGATTATATTTAAACCGTAATGCACAAGATTTCTCGTCATTTATTACTGACACAAAGCATGAAAAAACTACAGAGCTTGACCAAGATGTTCGTGGATGGTTTGAGGTGTCAAAGTGAAACGAGTCAAAACACTTATATGTCTTGGTTCTGAGAGACTCTTCTTCGAAGTCAAAGTATTTCTAAAACTTTGCAGTTGTAATGGGTTTAACATCGAACACTGGACCCGTTTTGAGTTATTGTGTAACACAGGAAAGAAATTATTAGGATCAAAACTTCATCGGCAGTAACCCAGTCGAAGTCATTAACTTTTGTGTCGTGTCAAGAATCAAGAACACAACTGCTATAATGAACTGCACAAGAAAGATCAGTTGGTGGACATGCAGAGACTTGAAAGCTGGAGTCTACCCATAAGTACTGCAACTGCAAATTTTTACTGACCAAAGGAGATTCAGGGTCTGAAAAGGTAGCGTGAAACGTTGATTCAAATTTTAGTACTTTGATTAAATCAATATTTATGCCGGACATGTTCCCGCCTATCAATATCGACAGAGATGGCTGCATTTCGACTAGAGGAATACTAAAAGGCAACTGTATCGTGACAGATTCGTTGATCAATTACGGTTGTTTAAGGATGTCACGTATGTTACTTTGTATTTTACATGCACTGTACAGTATACTTTATCTTGTACTTTAAGTTAATATTTATTTCGAAGGGTTTATTTGCCTCAGTGATGTGCAATTTAAGTTTACATTTCAAAATTTACCTTTCGTTGGCAACATGTAGCCACTATTGTGCTGAGTTGATGTGATACATACATACAAACATACATAGATAGATAGATAGATAGATACATACATACATACATACATACATACATACATACATACATACATACATACATACATACATGCATGCATGCATGCATGCATGCATGCATACATACATACATACATACATACATACCAGTCAGACTTTATACAATTGTTGCTGTTTTGTTTAAATGAAGACGGAACGGCAATTCTAGAACAATATTGTCTCCGATTTTAGATTTTTTGACGTTTTAGTGGAATGATATACCAGACACCAATATTCACCCTTGTCATTACCCCGCAAATGTCTCATATTACACTGAACACAGAATCGTAGTACAGCTGGCTCCTTCGTCACGATGGGCTAAGATAGGACATCGGGGTAACGTGATACTTAGATCGATAATTGTTTTAATTATTCTGGTGTTTCTTTACGCAAGCTTCAAAATGATTTATATCTGCAATATTCAACACACATTTGGTATTCGTCTTTTGTTCCGCAAAGTGTTTATAGATGAAAGCAATAATTTAGTCATGACCACGGTTTTGCGTTATTAATGCTGTAAAATTTAAAAGTTCCATATATTCTTACGTTAATACTACTGTACCATTTATTAAGTCCACACATTCTTGGCAAATTATACATATGTATATGGAAGAATGGGGGTCTTTTTTGCAGGACATAACGTTTTCTTTCGCAATTTTAAATATTTTAGTCTCTGTTTTCTTCTGCCGGTTTATTCCGGTTTCATTAATCTGAATGTAGTCTCTGTCGATTTCCATTGAAACGGACTCATTTTGGCAAGGCGAAAACACGATATATTATAAACAGGGAATCTTGGTGAAGAAGGGAATATGTACATGAAATCATGAATGTCCTAGGTTTTGGTTAAATTTTTCTAAGAAACACAGCAAAGGAATCTTTCTTTAACATCCACGTAGCCTAACAATTTCTGAATTTAGAGAAATTATAAAGTAATTTGCATAATCTCTTCAATAACTCGTTGTTTCGTCGATTTTGGGAATCAATGCATCTTGGTTGGGACATTATAATTGGTTGCAAATGTTTATCTGAACCATGTAACTTTAGTTTGATCCAATCCCAAAGAAAAGCTTTTTAGCATAAAATCCAGTTAGCACGTGATCACTTGGATAATGGTTCGTAATAATTCAGTCACAAGAATGTTCTGTTTTATTCAGGAAGAAACTAGGATAATTGGTTGATTACATAAGATGGATTACTGCTTTTTAAAATAAGAAGAACACCAACCATTATCATGTATTATTTACCAAGTCACATGAATATCAACCGATATAATTTTCTGTGTACAAAATTCACATCAACACCAACCATTATCATGTATTATTTACCAAGTCACATGAATACCAACCGATACAATTTACTGTCAACCAAATCACATCAAACCAACCATTATCGTGTAGTATTAACTAAGCCACATGAAAACCAACCAATATCATTTACTCTTTACTAAGTCACATTATTACCAACCGATATAATTTACTGTTAACCAGATCATACATTAACAAACCTAAATAAAGAATTTAAAATCAGTTATAACTAGCCGTTTATTCTGGAAATCTAAATAACCAAAATTATAGGCAAAAAACCACGCGTTTCGACATGAAATATTTAGGATATAACCACATAAGAGAAAAAAACTGATATTGACAAAAGTACCGTACGTGAGTTATTTCTTTCTGTTAAGTATTATAAGAGCTAAATACAATTGTCGAAGATGTAATAAAGATTGGAGTAATGTGAAAGTAATTTGCTTTCCTAATCTTTTCGCGAATAAAGCTTGTTAGGTTTATGATAATTATAATTACAACATGATTAGGCAATCACACTTTTTCCATTTTGTCGTGGCACTATCCTTTACGTATTCGAAACCTATTCGTTTAATTGAACAAAATCGTTATGAAGTTCACCTTATCAGCTTTCCTAAATAAAATTTATTTTGCTTACTAATGTCACACAACACAGACCAAAGTGACGAAATTAATATCGGTTGTCCTTGTCAATCATACAGGTTGTAAGTAAAACACATTTTTTTTTTACCAGTCCTTCGTAAGAGTGTCACGTGCCCGATGATGAAACTTCTGCTATTTTCTTTCATGCCATTTTCTTTCATTAAGAATACGCTTACAAGGAAATAGAACGGGCCTAAAATAATGTTCATTGTAAGAGACGTTTTCTTGGGATATCAGAGATCAAGCTGTAGTTTTTTTTATTTCAAAGGGTTTGAAAGGTAGCCATAGGCATATTGTAGCCTTGGACTGAGGCGGATCAAATACAGTAAAACATCGATTATCCTAACTCATCTGTAGAAATAGAAATTGAGTCAAAATGTATAATTATGAAAGAAGGCATCTGAATTAAATGGGACTGGTTATCATATGCTTGACTGTATTAATATAAGTTAACACGAGATTAAAATGAGAAAAGATTTGAATAATACAATTATTATGGAATTTTCGTTAATTACTGTAACTCATGTTAAGAGTATATGCGCTTCAAACCATTCGATGATCTACTAGGAATATCCATGAAGTTATTATAACACTGGTGTGATGGACGGTCATATTATGCGTGGTCTTGTGCAATGAAATGTCCAATAGGCTTTGATACAAGGCAAATTCGGTTAACATGGATTTGATCACACCTGTGCCAACAGTGATTAACGTGTATCACCAGTTTAGACATGACTGATCGATGCTTGAGAGTTAATTACGTATGATTGACATTCGTAATGAGTTTGATCGGGCCGTTATGAATCTTTAATTATGCTTCCTTTTCAGGAGATTTCTATACATTAATATTACTCTAGTAGTACTCGCTTAACGATAATAGGGTGCGAAATGAAACATTGAGTGTGTGTGTGTGTGTGTGTGTGTGTGTGTGTGTGTGTGTGTGTGCGTGCGTGCGTGCGTGCGTGCGTGTGTGTGTGTGTGTGTGTGTGTGTGTGTGTATTATGTTCATGTTTACTTTCGAAAGAAAATTTCACTATTCATAATACCACTGTATGGACCCCGAGTGGTCTAAAGCGCTCTCCGTTACGGATCACTGCCATCTCACCTCTGTCTGCGTGGGTTCGAGTCTCGGATTCGGCCAATGTGGGTATGTGAGAAAGCTTGACAATAGCTTCTCGTGGGTCGGTGGTTCTTCCCGGGGTTTTCCCGGGTTCTTCCTCCACCATTAATACTGGCCGCCATGTATAGCCTATCGTGTGCTGAAAAATGGCGTTAAACCCTACAATAACAACAATAATACCACTGTAATAATAATCGTATGAGAATACTTTCGATTGTGTTTGTTGCTGACTTCTGTCACTCTGTTACATGTTATAAAACTTTAGTTTTAATAAACAAGTACTATTCAATAATAAAATAATTTCATGCGATATGGCAAATCGAGTTATCTGCACGCGGATAATGGACATATTACTGCCTATTGAAGATTACCTAGTTGAAACAAACACTGCATCTACGGAATAAATAAAGGCCCAACGAAATGATGCATCCAAGGTGGAAATGGGTTTTCGCAATACAAGTAACTATCAAAAATTGAAATTCTTTGCTTATAGAATTACGAATGCGTCTGCATGATACGGGTTGTATCTATCGACGCTGACTAAGTACTGTAACGTATTAGTGATGTACACTAAAATTACACCAAACAATTCAATATATATGCCCAACAATATGAATAACGTGAAAAGCAGTTCTTCCCCCATCAACTATAGTCTATTGATGTATAAAATTGATGGAAACAAGTAAATGAATTTAGCAAGAACTTTAAGAGGAAACACAAAAATGTTGATTATTATATATATATATATATATATATATATATATATATATATATATATATATATATATATATATATATATATATATATATATATATATATATATATATATATATATATATATATAGTGAGAGACATTGTTTAGAAACTGTATTCTTGCTCTCAGAAACTCCAGGAGTGAAAGCAATATTCTTTGTATACAAGCAATATATAATACCCCGCAAAGTGTGGTCTTTATCCATTATGACTTGACGACCACGCACTCCATCATCAATCAACTCCGCCTAAATCGATAACAAAAGCATTTTAAAACTGAGCACGATAACCTGCTTAAATATTATCTTCCGCTACCATCTTCATTTCGGAGTCCCTTTCTTAGTTATACGCACCGTTGCGGGTAAAGCACCAGGACACGTGCAGTTTCGGACAGATAAGTAAGGAAGAATTTAAAGGACTACGTGTTTTCGATAAGATTGTCACACTTCATCTCCACGGTCACGGTGTTTTGTCACGGTTTATATTTTATTCACGAAGACCATAGATAATGAAGGGCAGGTGTGTTGTATCCTTTGTTTGTTTATGCTGACCATTTCAATCATATACAAAGCTTGGATAGAATGAAAAGTCAAAACAAATACAGTATATACTCGCTTATAACACGAGGACTACTGAGGACTGCACAGATCCATAAAGCGCCGTCAGTTTGTTAGGAATAATTAAGAGAATAAAAAACATAGACCCTATTCTGCAGGCGCATTCTGCCTAGGTAGACCAGGCTCTCTTTTGTTTGCATTTTGATTGACTTATAAGCGAGTTACGGTATACATTTTCTCGCAAGGAACCGGGTTATATTCAGATAGGAGCATGAATTAGGAACTTCATTTTCATTCACGTTCTTTTCTCCATGATTTAAAGAGAATTACAACTTAAAAAATGATATCGTGGTCGAATAGATGTATTCCTAATCAGTCATAATTATTTATGTAAACATTGCAATATAACTACTATTTTCCCGATCGACCAGTAAACTCTACATCCTCTCTTTCTATTTGTGAGAATAATTGTAACATTCTGAACAAATGAAAAGAGCTGAATAGAATTATTTTTTTTGTATTAGAACATTTTGGCCACACATAGCTGGCATATAATGAAAAGTAAAACTATGAAAATATGACTCGCATCTGTAACACTCGCACATTTTAAGCAAAATACACTTGTCATCTTTTGGCGTTGTTATCGCATTCTATATCGTTTGCGTGTGAGTAAACTTTTGGATTAAGACCTCCATCCAAAATAATGTTGCATGTCAGATTAAATTAGGGACGGGTAAATATTCGGCTTGATCATTTGCATCGCACACTTACACACAAACACACACACACGTATATATATATATATATATATATATATATATATATATATATATATATATATATATATGACCGTTGCATTTCGAACGATAAATGAACCCTTCATCTACGATTAAATGTTACAGACTGAAGTAATGGAATTTACTTCGGAAATGTTTTAAGAAGGAAACTCCTAAATGCGATTTTTTAAAATTGGTTTTAGTATTCATTTATGATACCGCTTTAATAGTATAATTACAGACATATTCCAGGTCCTTATGCGATATTATTTCAGCACAGCGTTGTCACCATTTGAATCGTGTCATTGGAAGTCATAGCCAACAATTTCAAGCTTTTTTTGCAGTTTATTCTTCCTATTGTCCTTGGCTGGCACAAATGCAAGTACCACTTTACGGTAAGTTACGTCGTAAATAATCCTCATTATACGAAGGCACTCAGAACTACAATAAGGGAGATAATTAGAGAAAATGGAGGTGTAGCCTCTTTTGTAAAGGCGCCTTTCAGAAGAAAAACATATTACTACAAGCTTGTTACCGCCAATTGAGATGTTATTACACGGTATTATCAAGACTAGCGTGACATCGGCACGCGACTGATTCGGGTTTATAATGGTAGTGTCGTTTTTCATTTGATCTTGGCCCTTGGGGGTGGTCACGAAAATGGGACACGCAGCAGATGGTTCTAGTCTGTCGGCTGTAACACCTTACGGGGTGGTTAGCGGAGACCAGCTCTCCGAGAAGTGTTGTCTGAATAGGTCCCCCGAACCTTTGATTACAGGTTGTCAAAATATTTGAGCGATCAAACTGAGAGGAATGCAAGAATGTGTAGCAAATGAGCGACGGCATAAGTCAGACAATATGGAATTATGTGGTGGTTTAACGCTATTTTTCAGCATATAAACATGGCGACCAGTATATTTATTGGGGAATGAACCAGAGGAAACCCGAGATGAGCTAACGAACTACTTGAAGCTACTGGCAAGTGTTCTCATATACCAACGTTGGTCCAGCCACGCGGACAGAGGTGAGATGTCAGTGATCTGTAAAGGCGAGCCGACGCACTGTGAGACGGCAGACCAGGGTCTATATTTAATTTCAGATGGACTCGATGTATAAGAGGTTACATAGGGTGTGCCGACAGACCCAGCAAACTATCAGAGACGTATTGCGGTTCTTCTTTGCATTACTGAATAATAAAAGGCCAATATATTATGTTCGGTTTCATTCGGCTTTTGTCCAACATTTTAGTTTAAAACAAAGTGAACTTGAATCAAAGACACACACACACACACACACACACACACACACACACACACACACACACACCTGTACAATGTATCAATGACATACCACGAGATGTATAAATTTTTCATTAAAAGGAAACTCGGCAAGCCTCGTTTCCTTTTAATGAAAAATATATACAACGAGTGGTATATAGTTGATACAGCATTAATATCATGTACAAATACACATATTTGCACTTTCAATGGAGTTAACGTTTGCTACAGTGTATTGACCAAGTGAACGAACTCCTCACATCCATTCCGAGTGTGTCCGCTACAAAATGCAGTTCTGTGCTGTTTGTTGCTATTTATAATCACCTTTGCATATTGAAGTTGATTGTTTTCTTTTCTGAGTTTATATTTTTATTCACATTGATTAAATCAATATAACACACACTGTTGATTTAAACATGAAAGATGGTTTCAATAAAGACAGTAAAGCACTATGAACACATGGTTAGCTCAGCATTTCACGTGAACGGTCAACCATTCACGTTCCGGCGCATGGAAAAAGCGAAATGACGAGCTGACAAGAGGTAATTAAAATATTTTAATATATTTACAGTTGATCTTATTCATTCTTCTGCTTTAATAATATTACTACAAACTATAAATTGTTATCTCTCTCTCTCTCTCTCTCTCTCTCTCTCTCACACACACACACACACACACACTCACACACACAAACACACACACACACACTTCCTTTGCTCTGTTTGACTTAACTTTTACCATCAATAACAGGTTAAGAGACATCATGGTACGACACAAACGAAAATCGTCTTTAGCCAATATCTTGCTGCGATGGTTCACACACACACACACAGAGAGAGAGAGAGAGAGAGAGAGAGAGAGAGAGAGAGAGAGAGAGAGAGAGCAATTATTGAGAAAAATGATGTTATGTCCTGCAATTATGTGAGTATCAGATGGACTGAGAAACCAAAAACGAAAAATGTATGCGTTTATGCCTGTTATTCAAAATGACGACAAAATAAAACATTTAAATCATTCAGTGAATGACAAATTCTTTTGACACGAACCTGTCCAAGAAAGCGGTGCATATTATTTTTGTTATCTTCCCTTGCATTCATTTTAACATGAAAACAGCAATTCGTGGTTTTCTATTGTAGTCTATGATCATGATACTTTTCTGGCGCAGAACGTTAGCATTTCGTTTTAAAAGATGGCAACAATTTCTAATTTTATGTGCCTTGACTTGGTGCACGAATGAAATATAGCAATAATGTTGAGGTACAATGCGATAGATGCAGTCCACGATCAAGGATTAACCGACCAAAAATTTAACGAATGCGTGAAGAAGCATGTTTACTTATATGACATCTGATTAATTTGAATTAAACCAATACAAGATCAAATTGACAACTGATTCTGTTAAATGTAAAATATGTACAGTATTAATTTTCTCAGAGTAGGCTGTACATATATGTTAACCTTTGAAATGTTATACAGATATGACAGCCTTTAACGGTTGTAGGTATCAGCCTTATATATGTTCCACTACGCAATTATGAAGTGATTCTGAAAGAGTGATATATATAGGGTTAAGTTATGTCTATTAGCAACAAGCACTTTGGAAAGTTTTGGAGATAATGTCGGCATTCACCTATGGTACGTTTTTGATGTTCTGTGACTTATACTTCTTTATATGTCGTATTGTTGAAAAACGCTCTAAGGCACACATCTGATCGAAATGGCTGCGTCCATGTGCTTGAAAAATGAGCTTGAACTAGTTCAAAGTAAACAATTATTAAAACAAGAAAAAATAATTTGGCCAAAGCTTACAATATTTGCGTTTATAAGTGTAATAACTGTAGTTAAGAAACTAAAATCAGTTACAGGGTATTTTTCTTCAATTTATCTCAGAAATACAGGAAGTGACGAAGCAGACAGTGCAGTCTTGTGTGAGATGCACGTCGGAAATAAGAACAAGCGGTATAATCTCAAATCCAACGTACACCCTTCAATCATGCACGAACATAAAGAGAATTAAAGTTCTTTAAAGAAAAGCCATTGCAAAATAAGCATCTCTATAATAGAACCAAACTGACTCCTCCTGCCATCTTCATAATCTGAATTCATCTTCATTATTTATTTTAACGCTTAACATCGTTGGTTTGTGTGCATTGTTTCTTTTCTTTCAGTTTTAAAATGAATACTTTAGGGCAAGAGCGAATCTGTTGATCAGTTATCGGATGCGACTTAATGACTTCATGATGAGTTTCGTAAACCAGACTATCGACGCGAAAGCTTGGAATTATTCGGCCATACCTTTCAAATTACTCAGTGGATTTGAGAAAAAGAAAATGGTATATAGTTCCATTCATTTGGTGTATTAACTCAGGGCACACATAAAAGAAAATGGTATATAGTTCCATTCATTTGGTGTATGAATTCAAGACACACATAACAGAAAAAAGTTATGTAACTTTTAAATATGCATTTGAACTGTGGGTTTCGTAAAGCAATGTTAAAAATTTCGCTGCATTCATAAACATGTATTCTGTATAATTATAAAATATAGCCTTCTATTATTTTATTTACTCTTTAATCTTCCGTATTTACAGTAATTACACTAGGTTATTGGCAAAGTACAAATAAAATTAATGCTAAGGTAAATATTATTTACGCCATAAAAGACATGTAGGACATAAAATGCTTAATTTTCCTAGCTGTTACATATGTAGTAATTTCTTTTTATATGGATGTCGAAATCCGTACTTGACCGAGTAAATTTTAATGTCCACCTGATTTGGTTACATAAATTTAAAGTATCATGGCGCAAAAGCATAAAAAGTGCTTTTGAAAGATTACTAGAAAGAATGATGATGTTGTTTTTTTTAACCCACGTTTGAAATCCTTTCTTTTCTACCGTCAAATATACTGCATTGAATTAACTTTAAAACAACAACAAAAAACTTGTATTTTTTCTCTGAGAATTCAGGTGCATATACCGTCTGTAGTAAATCATTCACGGTCAGCATCAATTATTTTGTCTTCTAACTGTATCATTCTTGCAAGTTCATATTGATCGTAAATACTTTGGCTGTATTGATTTGCGCGTGTCGAGATTTTATTGTCAAAGCAACTTTCAAACTTATTAAAACAAAGTTACAAATTCTAACGACAATCTGCAATCGACTAAGCTATCAAAAGCGTTGTTAGCAAACTTGAGCATATTTTCTTGATGTATAGAAGCCTTTATGTAAATGTTGACAAGTTGCTTGCACAATGAGGCAATATCCGGTTCTGTATGTCTTTTTAAGCTGAGACCTCATTGATTGAGATCGAAAGTAGAAATAAATTTCCGGTGATTCCGGATGAGCATTCCAATCGCAAGGTAGACAATAGAAAACGGTGGTGAAAATGTTTAATCAAATCCATGTGATGGCCATCACAAATTGATTATACCTAGTATACGTGACAGGTATAAAGAAATGATAGAAGACAACGGTGCTTGGAATTTGAGTCATTAATTCACTCAGACAATACAGATACCTAAGAAATTAAAACGACAAGATGGCATATACAGTGCCGTTTTCATTTATTCTATATTGATCACCAGAAACAGATATATGCTGATTAATTTGGGCACTATCTCGATAAAAGGCGGTATAAATGGCGATTTCGTGTTGAGTGCAGTTACTGTAAACGAATATCCGACGAAACTATTAAAAACAAACACGGTGACACGATTATCCCTAACAGTGAACATGTGCTTTTTATTCTGTATCTCGAAAATGACGAAACCAGCATTATGTTCATTTTCTTCCTCTATAATATAATAGAGTACTCCATCATAATAGAGTATCACAACATAATAAGGTATCACATAATAACAGAGTATTACAACATAATAGGGTATCACACTATAATAGAGTATTACAACATAATAGGGTATCACAATATATTAGAGCATTAAAACATAATAGGGTATCACACTATAACAGAGTATTACAACATAATAGGGTATCACAATATAACAGTATTACAACATAATAGGGTATCACACTATAATAGAGTATTACAACATAATAGGGTATCACAATATAATAGAGTATTAAAACATAATAGGGTATCACAGTATAATAGAGTATTACAACATAATAAGGCATCAGAATATAACAGAGTATTACAACATAATAAGGTATCAGAATATAATAGAGTATTACAACATAATAGGGTATCACAATATAACAGAGTATTACAACATAATAGGGTATCAATATAATAGACTATTGCAACATAATAAGGTATCACACTATAACAGAGTATTACAACATAATAGGGTATCACAATATAATAGAGTATTACAACATACTAAGGCATCACAATATAATAGAATATTACAAAACGGAAGAAACATATTGCCATTACAATATAAAATACATTACATTTGCTACCACAGATAGAAAGACTTCATAATCAGACATAATGCAGTCTGCATCAATTGCGACGCCATACTTTTTGATCTAACATAATTTGCTCTTGAACAAAATGGTTAACCAGCGGGAATATATTATTATTATTATTATTATTATTATTATTAGTTTTTGGTTCGTAGAAATGCTTTTTGTTGACTTGTACTGTACAGTTTGTAATTTCTTGGAAGTTAAATAGTACAAATAATATGCGCAAGAAAATTAAGTGTTTGGTTCCAGAAGCTTAGATATGTCATGAATACTTTTAAAACTGTCTTTACAAAGAACGGCTATTGCTTAGCCGGCTATATTTACATGATTTTTACATTCACGTGAATATTGCCTTTCCTTTATTTTTATACCTTTCTTTCAAAATTGTTTCAATAATACAGAAATATAACACGTTGAAAATTCTATATTCATCATTATCTACAAATACAGCTTTGGTCGCATAGTTTTGATATAGCGGAAAACATACACGTACTTATATTTTTTCTTGATCAACACCCCTGCAAACAATGCGGTCTGACTTCGACCATACCTTACCTTGAATGCTCTGCCCATGCAAAATTTAGAATTAAACAACGAATATGACGTGATAATATGAATTCAGTCTGCTACCTTTTAAACTACCATAACCGATTACCCTCTCATCGCTAGACAACTTCATCCACAATCTTCCCAATGTTGATAAGCTACGTGCCGTCGTGGTTGTCATAGTAATGTTTATGTTATTTTGGATGAGCTGTAAGTTCCCTGAGTAAAGTAGCAGACGACTATCACAAGATTTTCTTGGCGCAGTAATTGTTTCAATACAGAATGATGGAACGTGAGATTCACTCGTCCAGATAATTAAATATTCGTGGTCCGCAAAACACAAACCTATTTCAATGTCCAAAGCCCAAAATGCTGAGTAGACTCCGATGTCTTGTCACTTTTCATGATCTCCTTGCACTTTATTATCTCCTTACACTTCATTTCCAGTTACAAGATTTTTCCTCACATATCTTATGGTTATCTTACCCACAATCTGGTATTATTTAAAGGCAAGAAAACTGTCTTTGGAACTGAATCGGATTATAAACATCTTCAATTAATGCAACATTAGAAAGCAAAAATCTTCTTAGCAAATGTTTGTTATACTGTAGGTTGATTGGTCCAATTTGAAGCTCACATCGCGCCGATGTCTTATAAACATGACAGCTTCTATATGAAAATATTTACAGATGGACTGGAATAAAGATGTTAATTAGAGCATTTTTATTAAATAGGATAATATATCTGCGCACCATGACTTTGTATGTCGACATGTTTAGATGGTCAACAACGAATATCCCAGGTAAAATTTATATTTTAGTTTCATACATTGCCAACTTGGTTTATGCCAGATAAATAAACGAAATTCATAACTTCTTCTACGCAGAGTAATGGGTACGAGAAAGGGCTTAGTATTATCTAATGTGTAATTGTAATCTATTACTTGTGTGTATTATTGGCTACATTAATCTAGACACGCTAATTCTTACACGTCTTTTCAGCATTATACCTGACTAAGGTTTTCATGTGCCTAAACTTTGTATTTCTAATCTCTAGCTTATCATGGTAGATAATTTCTTGGAGTAGGTTATTAAAAAAAGGAGTTAAAATATAAAAACCAGAATCAAAATTGCAAGGGGTACAATTAGTTACGTACTTAGAAGAAAATACTAAAATTCAGCGTTGAACTTCTTAGAATATCTGCTCTATCCGCATTGTTTTATGTGTATCTCTTAATGACAGACCATTTCATTTTCTTTCGAGCCAAATATTTTGTTTCTCTTTGACCTCAATACAATACAACTATTATAATGAATATCACGTGTTTTCTTGCTATCAATCAGAGCAAGAATATTTTGCAAGCTATTTATGTACTACTACTACTTTCTCTCTCGGTGGGGTCATTCCAGTACTCAAAATCATTCAATTAATTTACTAGAAAATTAGGCAAGGTAGAAGATGACGTGTCATTCTCTTCACCTATATTAAGATGCTCGGGCAACTTTTGTCAACGTCATTCTGAGAAACAGATAATGGGGTTTAGGAGAAGTAATTTGTTTTGTAAATTTGTGGTTACTCAACAGCCAATCCTCTAAACTATTAATGATTCTTAACATGTGAACTTTAGACCCTTCATTAGAAATTCCCAGCATGATGCGACAGCAGATCTGGGTCTGTTCAGTTTTCAGTTGG
The DNA here is from genome assembly GCA_028554795.2 of Sinohyriopsis cumingii. NCBI lineage: Eukaryota > Metazoa > Mollusca > Bivalvia > Unionida > Unionidae > Sinohyriopsis > Sinohyriopsis cumingii. The sequence continues at coordinate 147,695,052 of CM068824.1, forward strand.
AGTAGACTTATAAGCGAGTATACTCGGTAAGTCCAGCAGACAAACAGAACAGTGAAGTGTGTTGATCAGTAATTCATAGCAGGGGCTAATTTGATATTTTTTATTTTTTAAAGTGTTGATTCATTTTCTCCTCCAACGTTCTTTTTTTTTTTTGCAGATGAAATATCACATTACACACATGCTCCGGAGTAAAAACAACCAATCATCTAAATTCTGTCCCGTCCATATGGCAGAGGCGTTTTAGTACGTCCAATATTTTGATTAAATAATAGTAAAATCGTTTTCATTGCGCCGCCTAAAATATATGATGATGGTCTTGCCCCAAAATTGACCCAGACCGTCGAGTTTGGTCTGTTAAATTTTCGGTAAACCCTTGTTTTGTGATATAAATTAGTATCGTTTATATTCATTGACATGTGGATTAACAAGACTAGTTTTTACTTAAGTCTTATTATGCACTGAGTTCAGATGATTGTTTTGATTTTTGTATTGAGTCTAGTACACTTCTGTGGTTTTAGGTTTGCCATATATCGTCTTATAGCGAAACTTAGATGCTATGAGCACGTGCGCTCAACACTTAGCTTGCCACATCTCGAGTTTATTATGAGCTGGTGGTGTACAGTTGCAATGCCTATATTTATTGACGTTGTGATGGGAGCGCGTAAAGAACATTGAAATTTGAAACACTTCACTTTAGTTAAATGCTAAATCGTGTTCCTGACGTTTTAACTCTCCGACAATAATTGCCACGCCCCTCACCCATCCAACCGTTTATTCTGGACTCTGGCATACATTTATTCACAATATTTTCATTATTATTCACTCGGGAATCACAAAACCATGTCATGCCATTAGTTAATTTTCGATTTTTGTTTTCAGAGATTGCACCAACAAAAATAAATTTTTAATGGTTAGCCATTTTATGTTGAAGGATGATGTGTGGTCCAGCTTTTTGAGAGGACACTGTAATTCAGTGATTCTTAATTCATTGTTTTTACACTGTATCATTCACAAGTTTACGGCACTCGTTCGAGTAGACAAATACCCACACAAATATTCATTTTATGCAGTGCTAAGAAGCATTATAATATATATTTTAAAATAGAACTAATTGTTATTGAAGTCTCCTAGAAAATAATGCAGATAAGAAAGAGGTTGTGCAAATATCATTAAGAAACGATTTAAAGATGCAAAAAATATAATGTTATATTGATATGAAAGAAAACTGACGTTTGAGACCATATAAGGTGAGCTATGGTCGCCAGGTTGTTTATGATTAAATGAGTCCTCTTGAATGAATGGGCAATTTTAATTATTTAATGGGAAGAATTTCGCTTCGGGGTTTGCACAGAGATCTGGCAAGTAAGTGATAGATAACGTTGTAGGTTTCCAACTCAGTCTACAATTTAGCATGAAACCGGTCACGCGACAGACAGCTGGAATGCTGAATCTCCTCCGCAATCACCTGCAGGGAGCTTACTCAGTTTTCCAATGATTATGTTGAATCAACATCTAAAATTTCGACCTCAAGTTCTTGTAACAATCTAATAAGAATATTCCAGTAAGAATAAACCTATTTTTCCAAGTGAGTTATGTAATGCAAAATTAAAGTTTCGACAATGCAATAATTCAAGATGTTCTTTGACAACACTCTTCACTAACATCACTTCAATACCATCCTCTTACTCTTCACTTACGTTGTTTTGTGTGTGTGTGTGTGTGTGTGTGTGTGTGTGTGTGTGTGTGTGAGAGAGAGAGAGAGAGAGAGAGAGAGAGAGAGAGAGAGAGAGATTTTTAACGTAGCTTTAACAATTTTTCAGTCATATCGCTACGATGTCTGCAGTGGGGCAGTTTATAGTGATGTCTAGCAGTGGGGCATCATGCCGCAGACATGTAGCATGATGTCCCACCCAGTCACATTATCCTGACACCAGGCCGACCAGCCCTAACACTAACCTCTTAATGCTGAGCCCCATACGACGCAGCTGTTAGTATAATTTTTTAAGTCTTAGGTGTGACTTGGCCGGGGATCGAACCCACGACCTCCTGCATTTGAGACGGACGCTCTAACCACTAGGCCACCGGAGTGTTACGGTGTTTTGTAGCAACAGACCTCGTGTTTAACCATGTATTTTTATAATAAAAAATAAATATCTAACGTTTTACTAATGAAATGAAAAGTAAATGTCTGATTACAATGGGCCGGGAAGTTGTGATCTACCAGTCAATGAAGAGCCATTTCAAAAGCTATCTAATAAAGTGAGATCAATGCATTATATACTTTTCTAAGTATTTATTTTTCTGGATAAGAGCAATAAGTTCAACCATTCTGCCTACTAACGATTTTAGCTAGCGGTTCGCAGTTTTTAAACAACTGTCCACAACTTTGAAAACTATGTTAATCTGTTCTACATAGCGGTTCATCGTTTAAATACCAGTTCCCAGACAAAATAAAGGATAGTTAGTCAGTTTTAGCGGTTGACCACAAATTATCGGTTCACCGCTCATGTACCAGTTCACAGTTATTTAAATAGCGGGTAATTGGGAGTTTGCTCTACAAGTAGCCGTTAACCACTATTTCAAGCGCCGAATTAAAAATTAAGTACAGCATTACAAACTAATTAAATTTTGTAGAATGACACAGAACCAGGTCGATGTTCAAGAAGCGACTTTCCATGTACTTTTTACTGACTCAGCAGATGGTGATGCATTCTTCTTTTGTGACCAGTGCCAGTACAAGGTCACTTTACGACTCTGTGACCTTAAACTAAGTAAGGGAAAAGAGTGAAAACCAACAAGCTTTGTGAAATTCATCAATAATTTATTTCCTTTGAATATGAAGTGAAAATTCATAAAGTACTGATAGTATCGTGAATTAAATCCCAAATAGTCCTAAAAGTTCAATCACAAGTCCAACTGCATGTTGTTCCAAATGAAATGCATTGGTGTTCATAATAAATTTCAATATTGAATGTGTTGCTGTAACTGTAGTCTCGAATGTGCTAATATGCCAATGACCTGGAATTCGGCCATGTGTAAACAGTCATTATATGTATCACAATAATTTTGTCCAAAATGTCTTTGGCTGAATTCACTATAATTCCAAAATTAATGATTTAATCCAATTACAGATTATAACAGATTACTTTGTAATTTCAGTGAAAATTAATTTGAATAAATAAATCCACCAAATTAAAAATTGAACACAGCAATAAACCCAATTTACGCTTCCGCTGTTAAGGCAAGAATGAGTAATTTATCAAGTAAATAACATTGATATAAAAATCTAAGAGACAATAATAGAGAAATGATGTATCTCAGTCTGTCAATACGTTTAGAAAGTTGCGAGTAAAAAACTAACATCCTATATTCAAAAAGGAAGTAAAAATGTTTACTTCCATTGATATCACTGGTCAACAGTGAAATCATTACTGACTTGAAAAGGCCCTAATCTGTAGTATTTTGGTGTGCCGAACACGAATATAACCGTGAAAAATTTGTATTGGCTCTCGTTTTGAAGATATTCATATACCTCATTTTCTATGTTTCACTGTGTAAATTTCTCCAGTAGGACTGCAGCAACATCCGGAATAATGATGTAACATTGCATAATACCATCATGCTCACATCATCCACAGTTGATTGCATCATTTTCTGATGCAATGCAATACTAATGCCATGCGGCTGCTGAAGTAAGTTGACGTCAGCAGTGTACTATACATGTGTAGGCCTATTATACTAATGCCAGGCGGCTGCTGAAGCTGACGTAAGCAGTGTACTATATAAAGCCCAATCAGATAGGTTCAGCATGTAAAATATTTTAGACGTTGTGCGAGACAGTTCAAGCTACTGTTACATAAAACTTATTATTTTATCCATTTACGTACAATAAAGAACAGTAATGCCTCGAAAGTGTGTTAATACCGCGGACAATTTTTGCTATATTTGTGGGGAAGTGACATTTGCCAACCAGAAGAAAAGTATCAATTCTCAAGTGAAGAAGGCATATCATCTTTACTTCGGATGCAAGGTTGGTGACCAAGACAAGCCTTGGGCTCCGCATATATGCTGTGCTACATGTACAACACAGCTTTCACAGTGGTTGAATTGCAAAAGGTCATCAATGCCGTTTGCAGTCCCAATGGTGTGGAGAGAGCCAAGCAACCACCTAAATGACTGTTACTTCTGCTTGGTTCCTCCTCTTTCCGGCGGAATAACGAAGCGAAAGAAGTCGAGAATAGTCTACCCAAACATTCCGTCTGCATTGAGACCAGTTCCACATGGTGAGGGACTTCCTATTCCAGAACCTCCAGCAGAATATTCTCTTGATTCATCTGACGAAGACAAAGGTGAGTCGACCTGTTCTTCTCCTGGTCCATCAGCATGCAGTGATCCAGATTTTCACTGTGGTGCATCATCAACCCCACACAGAATAACACAGGAAGAACTAAATGACCTGATTCGTGATTTGGACTTATCAAAGAACAAGGCAGAATTGCTAGGATCAAGACTCCAACAATGGAATCTTCTAGAAGAAGATGTCACAATTACTGCATATCGAAAGCGCCACCAGCAATTGGAGCCTTTCTTCAGAAAGGAAAGTAATCTGATATTCTGTTCCGATATTGAGGGCCTCATGAATGCTTTAAAAATCACTCATGACCCACAAGAATGGAGACTATTTGTGGACTCTTCGAAACTGAGTCTCAAGGCTGTGCTTTTGCACAATGGAAACATTCTTCCATCTATTCCAGTAGCGTATGCTGTCCACATGAAAGAGACATACGATAACTTAAGGCAGCTACTGAATTCCATTGAGTATAACAAGTACAGCTGGCACCTCTGTGGTGATTTGAAGGTAGTTGCCCTTTTAATGGGACTGCAGCAAGGATATACAAAATACATGTGTTTCTTATGCGAGTGGGATAGCCGAGCAAGGGAAATGCACTACATGAGGAAGGAATGGACTCACAGGCAGAATGTAGCCATTGGAGAGAAGAATATCCAACACCCAGCTCTGGTTGAGGCTCAGAAAATCTTGCTACCACCCCTTCACATCAAACTAGGTTTGATGAAGAACTTCGTGAAAGCCATTGACCGGACTTTGCCAGCATTCCGATACCTGCATGAAAAATTCCCTCGACTCAGCGAAGCAAAGATTAAAGAGGGAGTTTTTGTGGGTCCTCAGATTCGAGAGCTTTTCAAAGATGACCGGTTCAACAACTTGCTGGAAGGTGACGCGAAACAAGCATGGAATGCTTTTCGCCTAGTTTCTACAAACTTCCTCGGAAATATTAGGGCAGAAAACTATAAGGAACTAGTAGAAGACATGTTGATGAAGTATAAGAAACTTGGCTGCAATATGTCTCTAAAGATTCACTTCCTTCATTCCCATTTGGATTTCTTTCCTAGCAACTGTGGTATTGTTAGTGATGAACACGGCGAACGTTTTCATCAAGATATCGCAACAATGGAACAAAGATACCAGGGAAAATGGTCCACTACAATGCTGGCTGACTACTGCTGGACACTCCTCAGAGATGCTCCCGAACAGCTGTACAAGAGACAGGCGAAGAAATCTAAGATGTAGTCAATGACTTGATTTTTTATAGGTAGGCTATTACAGTTGACCTTTTACTATTGGAATGCATTTCGTTATGTAAACATTAATTTCTTGCAGATTACAAAAAAACCAGAGCCAATTTTGCAATTTGACTGTCATATTCGTGTTCAGCACATAAAAATTGATAAGAATTGACTAATTTTATTTCAGTAACATGACTTTTGTAAAAATTTGTTGTCCAGTGTATTTATCTGAGTGTTTAATCTTTAATCATAGAGAAATATTAGCCTTGTATTATGCTGTGTACAAAATAAATGTAATTGTTCAGGTAGGCTATTACTTGATTTTTGACGAATGTCAATTACAGAATATAGATATACATAACACATAATCACTGCAAACGCAAACAAACAATACAAATTAAGTATATAGAACGCCACACAGACACCTAACGTAAAAAGACACATGTATATTGCTTATAATTTTATAACATCTTTTCCTATAGTTGTAAATAAAGTTCACGTTGAAAATTAGATTATATTTAATTATTTTTGTCTCAAGAAAATAAGAGATTGTATTATTTTTTATTCATGTTAGTATTCATAAATGAACAAACCAGAGGGATTCATGTATATTTGACAAAATAAGAACATGATATACTTGTGGAAGACATCCTTTATTCAGTGAATCAAGAATTTTGTATTTAATGCATATGGTCACAGCAAACGAATCTTTAATTTAATTGCTTAGCAATAGCTACAGGAGGCATGCATTGTCTTCTGTACTTTTTTTTCAAATTGTATTTTCCAATTGCCACGCTATAACATTCCAGCAACCCACCTAGCTGGGTTTAGAGACGAATCGACCTTAATATCTTTACCAAACGCTGCCTGAGTCATTACAAAAACAAATAATTTTAAGATCTGTCAGGTATCGATCCACAATTCCCAATAGTAACCTCACAAAATAAAAATGTTTGCTATGCCTAACATAATAATCATGAAACATGAGAAGAAACAACGAAAGAAGAGGTGGTTGTAACGGACTTATTCACGTAAATGGATTAAATAAGATTAAAGCGTAAGAAAAAGGAAACTTTAAAGACGCTTTATGTTCATAATACTTGTTTCTGCTGATAACATAATTCTTTAAAGAAAGATATAACATCAATTATTTAAGCATTAATATAATGATACAGGAAAAATTTGAGAGAGAGAGAGATTATAATACAATTTAAAAATATGTTACGCTGAACTATTCTTTAACAAAATATTCTGTTTCTTTAACGTCTACTAGCAATAATAGCTAGCTTGAAATATATCTTAAAACTACGATATTCGGGACTCGATGAACTTATTTCCATAAATTTAATATTTTTTTTATTTATTCCGAAATATCATATTAAAAATAATAAGATAGCATCGTAGACCTGTTGCATCTATCCGTAAAATAAAATCTCGAACTGATATTCCTTTATGGCCAGTCAGTCAATATATGAACTAAAAAATAATACCTATATAAATAAAACAATATGGAGGCATTTATACTCAGGAAGAATAGAAATGTCTGACGTTCTAGTCTGACTAACGTAACGATGAGACAAATATAGCAACGCCGAACCAATCGGGGCCACCCAGGACAAGTTATGTTCCTTGAAATTTCCTGTTGCCAATACAATGTGTCATGGAAATGCTGCTAAGCTTTGCAATTGCCAAAGTACTTATAGCACCAGGCATTTATCTGAATAAAGTTCATTAACAGAGCTATATTTGTCACTTTCTTAACTATCAGGTATCGTAACATGTATTGTTGATGGTTTGTTTCTTGTTGAGTTATTCTATGGATGATTAGCTTGTCTTGTCCTCGTCGGTGTCCGCTTCATCTGTACTTCCCGGTAAATATGATCAATTTAGACAGGAAAAGAACGGGTGTTGTTAAATATTAAGATTATTGGCATAAAGCCGTCTTATTCACTTCCTTTTGAATGAAGTTGACATTTACATGTAAATTGAAGACCGCAGTCCAATGCTTCCAGTTTGGAGGTCCAGTTGCCTGATTAAAAACTTAAATATAATATTAGGATTTATTTGGACACACATTAAACTAGATTATGATTTACTTGGACACTATGAGCAATCAAGATTAGGATTTACTTGGACACTATGAGCAATCAAGATTAGGATTTACTTGGACACTGTGAGTAATTAAGATTAGGATTTACTTGGACACTGTTAATAATCAAGATAAGGATTTTCTTGGACACTGAGTAATCAAGATTAGGATTTACTTGGACATTGTGACACCCAATTAGGATTTTTTTGGACACTGAGTAATCAAGATTAGGATTTACTTGGACACTATGAGCAATCAAGATTGTGATTTACTTGGACACTGTGACACACGATTATGATTTACTTGGACAGTGTGAGTAGTCAAGAGTAAGTTTACCTGGATCAACCCAGAAAATCTGTCTGATTAAAAGTGTAATTTTCATTTTACTTCTAAAATTGGAATTGATAGCAGATTGATTTTATGATTAAAATAACGTTAAATGGGTGAATATTTCATTTTTTCAACATTTTGTAAACGTAAATTGGACATAAATCATTAGGAACACTACTGCGTCATTACATACAAAGAGCTGGTAAAATTAGTTAGGAAGATTACAAATATAAACAGGTGAGAATGCTTTTGTTTGCATTAACACCTTTTAGGTCTTGAAGTTCCCAAAACAATTTATTTCTTACTTATGACATATTTTCACGGAAGCTTTATGGGTTAAAGTTTTTATTAATCTTCATTAAGAAAAAGTCCATTCTGTACAACTTCTACTTAATATTTTTGCTTACTCTATTGTTTCTATGGTGACAACCCCGTTAAATGTATACAGTTAACTATAAACGCCTTGTTTTTGCAGGAATGCGTTTGAGCCCGATATGCAAATAACCTACTGGAATTTCCTCAAAAGACTGCATTTGAAGTAAAAATGGATATATTTCAAGAAACTAACACGAAAACATTGCATTTGTTTCTTGTAAGCATAAAATAACATCCTCTTTTATTATTCTAGTTAGTAGAATGGCGGCTCATTAGTTTGCGAGCCACATCCACGACTGAAAGGGTGCGAGTTTGAACTCTACCATCGGACCAGCCTTGTTCAGCTACTGTGACGTGTCCTTGAGCAAGGAACTTTACCTTTTGCGGTAGTTAATAACCATCTTGTGTTGCTGTGCCGCGAAGCACCATACCAAATTCTGTGGAGGAAGTTATTCTCGGTACACACTTTTGTTTTAAAAACGCCCCCCACCCCCGGCTTGTTTTTATGATCTTCATCGGATACAAGATTAAAATTTGTATGGTCAAAAATAATCTGTTTAAAAATCTAGAGTCGATAAAGAATATGGTAATTTGACAGTTATGAATTATGAAAATGTCTTTGGATTTATTCCATTTGTAAAATAATAATAAAAAATAGTTCAAACAATGAAGTCATGAGACGTTTCTAGATCGAGTACGATTAATCACGCAGGTAACGTTGCTGACTTTCAGAAATTCAAATACTAGCAAAATAAATAAATAAATAAATGAGATATCGGTTTGTTAGATTTCAAAAATTGCCAATGAAGGATACTAATACAACAAATACATAAAACCTTGAAACAAAGCACTCATCATAACTGGTTGCAATTATACGTACAACAGGCACCTTTCTCTGATGTACATGTTTAACAAATCATTTGACCCGGCAGCAGACCTCAAGATTGTTACAGATTGATTTAGAATACGCTACATGGCGCCGGTTTCGAATAGAAAGAAGCAAGACGATCACACATTGAAGTCTTCGTGACAAAAGTTTCATATTGTGAAGCAAGCTGACTATGAATACACTCTTTTCATCAGGGTAGCACGTTTGAGGCCCGAAGCGCGGGGGGGGGGGGGGGGGGAAGGGGGGTGCGGGGGGGGGGAACATCTTTTATGGACATAAATGTTCATGTCGTTATGTCAAGTGGTTGCTTCGGATAATTTTCGCCTCACCAAGGAAATAGTGAATCGCTGAATATGGCACATGGTGATTTGAATACATTGATATCTTCGTAGCTTGTTTCTCTACCGTTGGGTCTTGTTATATTTGACCGATTATTTTCCACTGGCCCATGAAGCTCCTGAAGACTAAATTCGTTCTTCTGAAATATTTGCTTTAATTATTAAATTAACGAAGGAAATAGGTTCTTTATGTTGCCAACAATATTAACTTTCCATGATTATTATTAATTGGCTCCGTTTGCCAATGTTTATCCAGGGGATTTCCAAACAATCTTATCGAAAAGGAATATCAACACACGCATTCTTTGATTAATATCTTTTACCAGGAAACCAAGACCATATCTTTTCCGGGTGAGTTTTCTTGTTATGGTATGTTGATATAGTCTTCTGTGCATTTATTTATGCAAGTTTTGGTAATCCTATAATGTTATCGATTCCGCAGAAAGGATAAATATATTCAAAACACAACATTAGAGTAGACTATACCAATATCGGTTAACAAGCAATCAAAATGGTCAGCATAAAGTAAACTTGACATTTTAGATCTCGTGAAATTACTTTTTATAAAGGCAAATCATTGGTTAGAAAGATTGATTGTTTTTTCATGGGAAAAACCCATGTCTATGCAAAATGAACAGGATGGTTCACCAGAAAGATTGCTTGTTTTTCATGGGAAAACCCCATGTCTATGCAAAATGAACAGCATGGTTTATCAGAAAGATTGCTTGTTTTTCATGGGAAAAACCCATGTCTATGCAAAATAAACAGGATGGTTTACCAGAAAGATTTGTCGAGCAACTGCATGTCACGTTCTGTAAGATATCATCATGTAGTGGACAAACGTTGCTGCTGTTTATATGGAGCAAAGGATGCTGATAACTATATCAATTCTGAACTAAGACTCCTTTCAGGTTTACGAAGAAGCAATGAGTATGAAACGAAACAGATATTCAGTAAAAATTCAGTAGCGTGGATAAAGATCGTGGTAACGAAGTACTTCTAGTGGTCTAGTGGTAGTACGACAAGGTGTAAATAAAATACAAATGATGTCAAAGTTGTTTGAGTACATATAGGAGTGAACTATTTCCGCAAATCTTCTAAAAACGTAGATTTCCATTTTATTATATTTTAAAGGCAAATTTGCACGGATTTTCTAATATCTGTCCCCATGCGAGAAACTTTTGTATTAATACATCAATAAAAAAGGTCCTAAATTTGCCCAAAGTTTTTTCGGACAGCAGTGTTTAACAAATTAAAATGAATACACATCGTGAAACAAATTGTGTATTTTGTCAAAATAATGACAGTATCAATTTAACACAATTTACTGGCTGATTCGCACTGTTGGGGAGGAGTAACTAAAAACAATATATAGCTTTTGTATCGGACAGACTTCAGAACAACGTTTTTTGTATCGGACAGACTTTAGAACACAACATCTTTTGTATCGGACAGACTTTAGAACATAACATCTTTTGTATCGGACAGACTTCAAAAACATAACATCTTTTGTATCGGACAGACTTTAGAACATAACATCTTTTGTATCGGACATACTTTAGAACATAACATCTTTTGTATCCGACATACTTTAGAACATAACATCTTTGGTATCGGACAGACTTTATAACATAACATCTTTTGTATCGAACAGACTTCAGAACAACGTTTTTTGTATCGGACAGACTTTAGAACACAACATCTTTTGTATTGGACAGACTTTAGAACATAACATCTTTTGTATCGGACAGACTTCAAAACGTAACATCTTTTGTATCGGACAGACTTTAGAACATAATATCTTTTGCATCGGACATACTTTAGAACATAACATCTTTTGTATCCGACATACTTTAGAACACAACATCTTTTGTATCGGACAGACTTTATAACATAACATCTTTTGTATCGGACAGACTTCAGAACATAACATCTTTTGTATCGGACAGACTTCAGAACATAATATCTTTTGTATCGGACAGACTTTAGAACATAACATCTTTTGTATCCGACAGACTTTAGAACATAACATCTTTTGTATCGGACAGACTTTACAACATAACATCTTTTGTATCGAACGGACTTCAGAACATAACTTCTTTTGTATCGAACAGACTTTATAACATACCATCTTTTGTATCGAACAGACTTTAGAACATAATATCTTTTGTATCGGACAGACTTTAGAACATAACATCTTTTGTATCGGACAGACTTTAGAACATAACATCTTTTGTATCGGACAGATTTTACAACATAACTTCTTTTGTATCGAACAGACTTTATAACATACCATCTTTTGTATCGAACAGACTTTAGAACATAATATCTTTTGTATCGAACAGACTTTAGAACATAACATCTTTTTATCGGACAGACTTTAGAACATACCATCTTTTGTATCGAACAGACTTCAGAACATAACATCTTTTGTATCGGACAGACTTTAGAACATAACATCTTTTGTATCGGACAGACTTTAGAACATACCATCTTTCGTATCCGACAGACTTTAGAACATACCATCTTTTGTATCGAACAGACTTTAGAACATAATATCTTTTGTATCGGACAGACTTTAGAACATAACATGTTTTGTATCGGACAGACTTTAGAACATGACATCTTTTATATCGGACAGAATTCAGAACATAATATCTTTTGTATCCGACAGACTTTAGAACATAATATCTTTTGTATCAGACATACTTTAGAACATAACATCTTTTGTATCGGACAGACTTTAGAACATAACATCTTTTGTATCGAACAGACTTCAGAACATAACATCTTTTGTATCGAACAGACTATAGAACATACCATCTTTTGTATCCGACAGACTTTAGAACATAGCATCTTTTGTATCGGACAGACTTTAGAACATAACATCTTTAAATAAAATAGTTTAATGATTGTGAGTCAACTTGTGACATTTTCATTTTTTAATTTTCTTTATCTAACTAAAAATAAAATGTTAGTACTTAAACCCAATTTTGTTTGGAGTTTTGTTTTGGTTGTATCTCTTGATGGCACCATATTGATGACATGCATGTGCATTCTATAGTGTCTACGGTTGACAAAATTTAAGGTCTGTGCATCCTGAGAGAGAGAGAGAGAGAGAGAGAGAGAGAGAGCATAAGGGCCGATATACTTCTTAAATGTGCAAAAAAGTAGTTTTAATAGTGATATCGCTATTGTAATGATATGAAATATATAATACAGTCAGAAATTACATCTGGTATCATCACTTTATTAGCATATGATAGACATCCAGCGTGGAGAGACATGATAGACGCGTACCAGTAATCCATTGCTCGCCAGGTGTAACTTAATGGATTTTAAAATTACCAGATACGAAATTTGATAAAGCAGAAAGGTATCAATTTGAAGATTATTCCATGTCAGAATATTTTTCTTGTGATATATGCGAACATAGGAATACTTGTTGAAACTTCATATCCTTAATCGCGTTTCTTTTTTATTCTTTCAATATTGACAAATATTTGATATAAAATTTCGCTTATGCCTAGACATATCTATAAAGTATTGTTCTTTTCTTTCCACGCTAAGTATAAAAGAATGGCCAATTTATTAAATTTGTCTAGTAGATGCTTTTGTCAATAATTAAAAACAATATCCTTATGAACACATAGCAGGACGTACAAGTAAAATGTGACTTACTTTTCGATTTGATTTCGATTGCAAACTTTGAAGTTTCTTTGATGTCTATTTATGATTTAAATTATTTCAAACTCAATTTCAATATGGCGAGGGTCGCTCTATATGTAAGTTAAGTATTGTTTGACTTGTAACAAGTTTTGAATACTCTATAGGGATAAAACATTTTTTTATGAAGCTGCTAAATGAGAAAACTAAATTTGAATGTATTGATCTTCTGCTCTTTTAACCATAACATTCAATGGTAAATTCAATACATCTTTAACGTGTCTCTCCTAAATATCATAAACATCATAATAATCAAAGGTCGGGAACACGGTAACTTTGAACATTCTTCCTATAGTGGCATAAAGAGGGAAATCGGTGTTATGGTTAGAATGACTTCAATCTGCTTGTTTTAAATTGACAATTTACTAAAATTCATCAGAAAATACATATCCATCCTTTTCAAGGCAGATCATGTGGATGTGACCACCGTTCAAATTTCTTAATGAAAACACACTTGCACTATTTCTAACAGACCTATACTTTTGAAGACAGTATTATTATCAAAGGAAATTTTTATTTCATGAATAGCGATTCTTTTTCGTCATTATCCAGGACTTTAATGTCTTGAGAATTTTTATGTTTGTGTTTGTATGCATGATATCGATTTGATATTGTCAAGGCGTTCCTTTTCCGCGTCTAGAGTCAATTTTGTATCTTGATTTATTCTTTGTAAACAAATGGGGCTTTTGAAATTTTTATTTTTTCCAAGAATTACAATTGATCTTTGGAATAATGCATGAGTGATTACTGGAAATGTGTGTAAACGAAACTGATGGCTGCAAATGTGTATTAACGAAACTGATTATTGGAAATGTGTATTAACGAACATGATGACTGAACAGTGTGTGAACTAAACAGATAATGTTTAAAATCACATTCAGTTACTAAATTTCAGTTCAGTATATTAACGATTGCTTAAAAGAACAGCAATTGGTGGATTTATTTGTTGCTATTTATAATGTGGATATTACCAATTGCGCCTGCAATATTCTTATAACAAACTGCATTATATATAGAATTTGTTCTGAACGTGCCAAGTTTCATGTTTTATCCTATTTTAAAAATGTATCGTTACCTCATTCTTCACTATTGCAAGACTTGTTTTGTGTGCGTGTGTGTGTTTTGGATTTTTAACGTAGCTTTAACAATTGTTCAGTCATATCGCTACGATGTCTGCAGTGGGGCATTTTATGGTGATGTCTAGCACTAGGGTATCATGTCGTAGACATGTAGCATGATATCCCATCCAGTCACATTATCCTGACACCAGGCCGACCAGTACTAACACTAACCTCTTAATGCTGAGCGCCAAGCGAGGTAGCTGTTAGTGTCATTTTTGTTAAGTCTTTGGTATGACTCGGCCGGGGATCGAACCCACGACCTCCATCATCCGAGGCGGTCGACTTGTTTTGTTATAAGAATATAGCTTCCACAATCACAGGAGCACGGAGAAATTGATAGATAGACGAACATACATACATACATACATACATACATACATACATACATTGTTAAAGCTACGTTAAAATTCCAAATCACGTAAGTACATACATACATACATACATACATACATACATACATACATACATACATACATACATACATTGTTAAAGCTACGTTAAAATTCCAAATCACGTAAGTACATACATACATACATACATACATACATACATACATACATACATACATACATACATACATACGTAGGCCTACATAGACTGAATACGATTTGATATCATTACCTTTTATATGAACCTAAGGATTAGAAAAAATAACACTTCATTGAAAGCAACATTTCAGCAAAATCAGTCAAATAACATTTGTTACACTGCACATTAAAAACAATTGCCAATCACCAACAAAAAAAGGTGTTTAACTGCCAAGGTTAATCCAGTTATTTTGACAAAAAAACGTTAATGTTTGTGAAATGCTTTTAAGATAAATTACAGTTTTCATGCATTAAATGAATTATCACGAATATACCTGCATCAAAGATTACCTTAATAATTATACGTATTTCCCCAGGAACCTTAATCTTATCCATGAATTCTGTAATAAAATCAATAATTGACATATGATGGAAATATTTTACCGTAACACAACTCTAACACTTCAATCTTTAAAAACAGCTTGAAATTTTTAATCAATGAAATTTAGTTTTAAAATTTTTTACAATGATCTTGCCACTAAGCGTTTAGCAAGTTCACCCATATTTTGATTTTGAGAATTTAAAATTCTTCTTATCCCCGAACATTTGAAAGTCTCTACAAAAGAGTATATATCAATCATGCACAGTATACCATAGGAATAATTCTTCATAAAAATAAACTCTTAAATCTGAAACATTGAAAACAAAACATTAAAAAACGAGGAAATTCATAATATCTTTTGATTTAGTACTGTAATCAATTCAACAGTTTTTAGACAGTTGGTGGAAAACTTTACCCCATACGCTGCGAATTGACATTGATCCCAGTTAAGATTCATTTTGCGACAAAGTTGTAAATTACTGCTTTTCATGCTGTCTACCCAGATGACGTTAGCATTGTCAATATTTATATTCAGTCCATAAAAAGCAGTTCTTGATGGTTTTGGATGAATTCCAAGATAGAGTGTGTATAATTTTAGGTTTCCAACGACATTTACCTTTCGAATTTTTTTCAGCACTAGGTATTACATTTACAGGTAAGTTTCACTGAATCAATATCAGGTAGTAAGGTTTCTGAAACCAGAATAAACTTCAGACTAGCTAGTTTCTAGGGATGTATCTTTTCTATATGAATTGAGATTTACTCAAATTTAACTTCAGCTAAATAATTTTATTCTTCAATTCTGAAGACAAATCTCAATAAAACTTCTCTTGCAAGTCTCATATAGTTTGGCTGTTTATTTCTGGATCAAAAACTAACTTGAACTCACCTGTTACAATTACAGTTTTATGCCCTACCTCCCTTATTAATATTCTGCTTTAATATTTACATAGAGACCACCCAACCCATAACCCCACTGCGTTCCTTCCGTGTATTTTAGCCAGGATTCTTTACCTCTCTGGTATTGTTCTAATTAAAATAGCCTAATTAGCATCGTCTCCTCATTTTACTCGACTGCGTTTATGCTAAAAAATAGTTAATTGTTACGTATATCTGATTTAATTCATATTATTTTAATTTTATTGTTTGTTCTTCAGCTTTAAAAATATATTTTTATTGTACATGCTAATATAATATAATCTTGTTTACGGGATAAAGAATCTTTTTCTCAGAAAATGTGTTTGACCTAACTTTAATTGTACACACATAAGGCTGACCTGGTTCCCGACCTTAATTTAAAATTTGTAGCAGTCACGTGAACAAATTATTTGTTTATTTATTTTTATTGTGAGAATAATAAGGGTGAGATCGAGGCTGTGTTGGATACGTGACCCTCGACTTGTAAATAGATTTTAGGGAATCAAGATCTACAGTATTTACCAACATCACTTTTGATCTTTTGCCAATAGAAGTGAGTCAAAATCTTGTGATAAGTTTTATTAATCCCTAAATGACCAGTCAATGGAATTTCATGGTCAGACTAAGTATTTCCTGTCTGTAATGTTTTGGAACTACAATTTGATAGTTCAATGACCATGAGTCATCAGCAGGTACATCAGGAGATCTACATTTTCTCATAAAAATTCCATTTTTAATAAATTAACAGACATGAACTTCAGTGGCTTCAGTTTCACCAATGGCCCTTTGAAACAAACAGTACATCTCAGAAACGTTTTCCTATTCGATGACAAGTGATTGTCGTTCATCACCCTGATTAGAATGCAGAGAATAAGTCGTTCAAAGAGGATCACTGCTATAAATACCTTCTGACTGATTCAAACAATGAATTAAAGTGACCTCATCAATATCATCACCAATCCATGTTTCAGCGAAAGGAATACTTTCCTTGTAAACATCATTCTCAAGAGCTTTCTCTGCCATAACTCTGGTAACTGCAAAAGCTGGAAATAAATCAAGGAATTCTTGTTCAATTGGACCGACTTTCTGATTCAAGCAAGGCTTGTCAGCTACAAGTGGATTAACCAAAATCTTGTCTCCAGCTATGTCGTTGCCTAGTAATAAATGAATGCCCTCAACGGGTAAAACAGAGACGATTCCGACTGTCATGGGTCATGAGACTAAGTCTGATAACAAATTTACACAATGGAAAGAAACATTAACAAAGCCACACTCTACTCCTTGAATAAGAACACTCTCATTAGAAGAAGACTTCTCAGAAAAAGACTTCTCAGAAAAAGGCAAAGTTACTGACAATAAAAGACTCCGAGAAGCTCCTATGTCCCTTAAATTATTATTAAGGATAGGATTGATCGAATCACCCCAGAATGATATAGAACGCTTCAATATGAATGGTTCATAATTCTCCATAATAAAATCAGACTGGGGTTTATTAGACCTAACAAATGTATTGCTTTCAATACATGACTGTAACCGTGACCAGTTAGAAAGATGAGCATTTGAATAGGTCTGTCTTGATTCTGATGATATTTTTCAATTTGTAGCAATCAGAAATAACATATCCTGTTATTTTGCAATAGGTACACGTAGAAAGAGACAAGGATCTTGAATCAAGTTTCCCTGAAGTTTGGTTTTTAGAAGTTGTGCCAGTTTGAGATATAGAATGGCTTGTATTAGGCTGAAATACTTTTCTGCCAGAAGACTGTTGAGTAGAAGTCTTATTTACAAAAAGATTATTATGAGTTAAAGAATACTCATCAGCAGCACTAGCAGCAATTTCCAAGGTTTCAATGTGATGCTGGTCAAGATAAGACTTAATGTCACTATGGTCACAGTTGTTGAAATCTTCAAGTAATACAAGTTCTTTGAGACTTTCATAATCTCGCTTTGTTGGCTAAGCACCATATATCAAATAACTGCTCTTTTTCTCTAGCAAATTCCACATGAGAGTTTGTTCAGCTACTTTTCTATAGTTTCTGAATTTTTGCCGATAAGCTTCAGGGACTAACTCATAACCCCTTAAGAAACATTCCTTAACCTATCATAGTCACCACTTTGTTGAAGTGACAGTGAATTGTAAATATCACTAGCTTTACCAGTAAGTACTCACTGCGATAATATTGTCCAGTATTCTCTTGGCCACTTACAACTCTACATCTTTTTGGAGAAAAGGAGGTACTAACTTGTTATTTCTTAAACGTAGGGAAGTGTTTTCCTTTTGATAACTCTAATTATTTTATTCGAATTTTGAAATTCCATATCTTTTTCTCTTTCTTCCTTATATATTTGCATTTGTTTTTCTTGTATCTGCATTTGTTTTTCTGTCTCTTTCCTGTCTCTCTCGTTATTCTCATATTGTAACTGCATGTGTCTTTCTCTCTCCTCACTATTTTTTTGTAACTCCATTCGTCTTACATCCATCTCTCTCTGAAACCGCACTCGTGTTGCTTCCATCTCTCTTTCCATTTGTATCTTTTCGATCTGAAACTGAGCCTGTCTTATCTCTAATTCCAACTTTTTTTTAGTTGTACTTCCATTTTCAAAATTTCCAACCAATCCTGTAAAAAAGTCAAGAATATTTCTCTACTTTTGATGACATTTTAGATAAAGCTTGCCAATTTCACTAAAAATTTCAAAAACTAGGCAATTCAAATTTAAAAAACAACGTTTTCACAAATATTCTAGCCAAAATTAAAATAATCCCGGACAATCCCCCGATTCATATGTTATGTATTTAGGCTCGAATACACAGTAACACAAGAAAGAGTAAAAACAACAAGCGTTGAAAAATATAATAAATCATTTATTTCCCTGGAAAATACTATTAAAAATAAAAAAAAATAACTTACCGATTCCAGAATCAAATCCAAAAATAATCCAAGAATAATCCACGAATAAAATTTTAGAAGTCCTAATAATAAAATGTTCTAATGAATTCAAGTTCGGGTCCCGACAAAGAATCAAAGATGGAAGGCGATGACATATGCTGTAACCTGTACTGTGTTGAAGTCTACAGCTCCTTCTAGAAACAATAATTAATCTTCTGGTCCTGGAATTCCAAATACAATTTTTAAGAAATGTCTTTTTTGCAAAAATTCTGCAGGAGCACAAAAATACTTCCAGAGAAACGAATTAATCTTTTAGAATCTGAAAAATTAAAATAAACTCAAAAACTCAAAACTGGTCACAACAGAAGAAAACTTTTTGACATCAAGTGTTTAAAAGCCCAGACTCTGAGATCTCTCTATCTAAACATCACTAGTAATACTAAGTAATGGGCAATTTTAAAAATGAATAATTGCGAAATAAATGATCACGTGATCATGTTTGCATATAAAAATAATTGATGATAAGAACCATTCATTTTACTCCGAGAATAAAAGTTGCATACTTGACCCTGAATTAAGGCCAGGAACTAAGTCAAAAAGAGAAACATTGTTTCTATTATTAGGTATTTATGAAAAGATTCAGGACAAACTGAAATTTCTGGAAAATATCAAATTCCTGGTAAATTGTTTTACATTACATTGAGATGTAAAAAAACATAAAATGATTCCAAAACCCACAGACAATCAAATCAAATAAAACACAAATTAAATCAAATATAAATTAAATCAGATATACGTAACAAACGATTTGTTAATTTTTTTCAAAACTTTTTGTTTTCACTCCTCCTTGTGTTACTGTTTATTCGAGAATAAACTCGTAAACCTAATTAATATTGCTAATCCGTTTGTCCAACAATTTTATATTCGAAATAAAACTTGTATCTACAAACAGTTCTTATATAATATTCTTCTGTAGAGGAGCGTTTGTGTATCCTGTTGCATATATACTGTACCTACTTGATTCATCTAACATTTGGCATTTTGATAAAATGGTCTTTACGTAGCTATTTATTTTCATCGTAGCTATTGTCTTTTTCATAATCCACTCAATTGCAAGGAATATTAGAAAAGGTCTTAACCTTGAATCTCTTTGTTCCATTGTCTCGACCGATTACCTTGCAGAGGAAGGGGTTATACAAGGTCTTAATGATATTTGACATCATCTGAGGTATTCCTTTCCATGACTCTGAAGAATGTTCCAAACAGTATTACTATGCTAACTACCAAATGCATTTTCGAAGTCGATTAACTTCACCCACAGGAAGCTATTCCGTTGCTGGTGTTGACCATGACAAATATTTTTTTATTGATGCAAGAGTGACCAATTGCGGAATCCTGCTTCCTCTTTCCTAATGATTGACTTCAAAGCAGGTTTGATGCGATCGAAGATGATTCGGCTGACAAGTTTATAGTCCGAAAGAGTAGTGTAACCCTCCCCTCTTTCTGTTTCAATTGCCCAGGTCCACTTCTTTGGGATCTTGATAATAAGTCCAGTCTTCCATTCTTCAGGTGATTCTTCTGTGTCTCATACCTTCTGTAGTATCTTTCATAAAGATGTTTAGGTGTTTCTCTTTCATCAGCGTTCAACATTTCTATACAGATTTCATATTTACCGGGTACCTTTTATTCCTTTTAACTTCATCATGGCATTAGTTACTTCATCCTTGGTTATAGGTCCATGCAGATTTTTCGCATATTTTGCGCGCACACACACACACACACACACACACACACACACCCTAAATTTGATCTTTAAAAAATTAATTTTTGAATGCAGGATTCGATAAAACGCAGATTCAGTTTTGAATTATGTTTTACTGCGTGGAAAGCAACTCATATTCAGGTACAAAATAATTAACAAAAATTATATATTTCTAATTTCAAACATCCAATATCTTCAATTTATAAAAATAATATTTGTAGATTTAAAAACTCAATGTGGGATCAATTAAATGAAAACTAGTTTTGTTTTAAATTTGCACATAAGATTCTAAGTAGCTCTACTATACACAACCAGCCTTTGATTGGGGTGGGGTGGGGTAACATATTAAAAAAAACAAAACGTCATACACCTATTATATTACAAATCGCTAGTGTATTACGGAAATAAAGCTTTAATAATGACCTTTCGGAAGTTTATTGTCTATTAATAATGATACAAGATGAACTCATGACCCTGTTTTCTGGATTGACAAATTCGACTACTTTAATCAAAGACATCTTAGCTTTTCAAAATGAAAACTATGCTAGCTTTCTGCTGTGTTTTCCTAGTGTATAATGCTCATTATTAGATCTTTTTGTTAGACACAGCAGGTTTGGTAGTTGGATTGGTAGGGTGTCACGTCTGGGCAAAATGTTAAGCTAGTGGATGGCAGTAAGCAATGGTCCCAATATGTAATGGACTAATGAAATTTGAGATTTGTATTTCCAATCCAGACTCGAGCCTTCTAGCCCAACATGACTTTATCTCTTCAGCAAAAGCGAGTGCATTTCCAGGGGAAACAAACACGCGTGCGAGTATGTTTCTAAAAACAACTATTGATAAACTCTAACATTTCATTTTAGAACAGTATTGTACTGACTTGTATAGAGTACATAAAATATGATTGTTGTGTCTTTGCTCAACGAAATATCAGTCAGAGCGGAGTCTGATTCCTTTAATCTAAGTATTTTATAGTAAACTTGGTTAATTCACCTTCATAGACCAGGAATAAAAATAAATTAAAAAAAAAATTGGGATGAGCGAGTTTAAGGAAAGTTTGAACACAAAAATTCAACCAATTCAACCAATTAACAAAACTTTTGGATGCCGACCAGATTTTCGAAGTAGAGACCTCTTGTTTGCCAATGGGGATACATATAAAGAGAGACAAAAGTCGAAACCATTGTTGTGTGATATATGGTCGTGGAGTTCACGAAGGCCCGTATAGTTTTCTCACAATTGACTTAATAGGAGGAGAATAGTATCGCGTTAGTAAGGACTCGAAGGGGTGAGTAAAGTTAATGATGAAATCCGCCAGTGATGCCATAGAAGGTGCTGCTGACCGACGCAGCAAAGCTGCCCGCGAACAACTGAAACGTCTCCGTGATGACATAAACATGTGTTTGCGTCGCGTCAATATGCACGGGAAGACCTTCCAGCAGGCTTCGAACTAATGTTTACCCCGTAGATCAAACCCGCACGAGAAACCACGGCATCTGTGGCAGCGACAATGGGAGCGGAAACAGAACCAGGTCCAAATATCCAGATAGCCAAAGGAGCCAAATTAATCAAGAAATTATTTAAGGAACCGCAATGAGCGTTGAACGTTTACAAACGAGAATGGAGAGATTACTAGAAAGAGAGATGGAACCAGAGGCGACATCGACTACATGGAAGAGGATGTCACAAAACACAATTCGATGAAAACGTCAGAGAGGCAATTGCAAATATTTCATAATAACAACGACTCAGGTGCAGATCGGCTCTGCCATAATAAATTCAAACATTTACCTAGGGGGCTCGGAAGAAGATGCTTAAGTACGGAGTACCCACTAGACAAATTTGTATTAAAATAAGAATGACTAATGCTACCTACAAGATGAATGTCAAAAATTGTCCATGCGGCTAACTAAAAAACTAAACAAAACTTGAGCAGCTCAAAGCATTAAATGCAAAATTTCAACGCAGTAACGTTCAAGTTGTCAAAGTTGGATGGGACGCAAATGGACAAGGGCGGCTACAGTTACTGTCGTTGAAAAAGCTGCCGCATTAGGAACAGACATAATCGCATCTGGTATGGCTCTGAGAAGATCGGTTGGTGGGTGCACAACAATTAAAAAAAAAAAAACTTTTTCAGCTACCCGGGACGATTGGAAGTGGAAAGGGTCTTTGGTTGTGGTATAGCCGTTGATGACTACGAAAGCGCGTCCTTTGACCCATTTTAATTTGCTGTTGATGACAAAACAAATCGTTGCTTCTTATGAGTCTTTTAATGAACTTACTTCATTGATTCCCCGCGCATGACAACCGGCATTATCAACCTGGATTCGTCAACAGGACCTGGAAATACGTGGTGATGACTCGACATTTTTTGTATGTTGACTCGTACTGGCTTGCCCTGACATGGTAAGTTGTTGATTATCTACACAGAATAGGTACCACTACTTTATTCAACTCTACATTTAGAAACCAGGATGGATCGCCACATATGTGAATTCTGTTTACACTCAAGCTTTCACGACACTTCGGGATTGTCAATTAGGAACTATATTTCATAGTATACAATTCCTGTTTACATTTACGGACCCACAAGTACAGCGACACGACGAGTCTCTGACGTAGCTCTGACAAGGTTTGCCACCGAAGCCAAACTGATCAGCCTAGTTATTGTTGGCATTGACCCAAACTAGTATGTGATTTTACAAATCGAACTGGAAAATTTCATACATATAGCGTTAAAATTAATGACGTTGTCTTAAAACCACAAGGAGCAATCGCGAAAAACCTGAGCGAAATCACCAAGAACCAGGGAATCGGAGATTCAGGCATGTCGGTTGCGTTTATCAAAGACTATTGTGATGTAATAACGGAACTGAAGCTTAGATAATTGGGCAACGAAATGAGTTTTGACGATGCTGATGCTGCAACCAAGTAAAGCATGGCTGTAAAGTCAACATACATGGCAGTATACGCATAGGAACATCACGGAACATAGTTAGTGGAATATTTACCAGCGGTACCTAGAGAAACACTGACGAAGTAAATGGCCGATTTGTTTTTTATTTGGTGGCGTGGATGGCTTTGATGGATCTGAACCCCACATCTTTAAGGTAGACGAGTCTGGATCATACCTGTTTATCTTATCACAAAAAAGTTTTATCATTGATCACAGATAGCCCTTTCAAATACCTCTACTGGGCGATAGTCTTGTTTGTCTAACGGACCTGCTCTTAAATATAGTAGTAACTTTAGCAAGCTTTTATTGATAATGTACACTTCAATTTTCCCTGATGCATTCATGAGGTACACTTCAATTTTACCTGATGCATTCATGAGGTTTTAATAAATGGTTTGCAGAATGCGTTATTTTAGAAGATGCATTATCAACTAATATTCCCATTTTAAGTACACTGAGTTTTTCAAAGGCCAAGGTCCAAAAAACGCTTAGTCGCTGGTTATGAATTATATTTTATTGACTTGATATTTGGGGCATTTGAGAGGAGATGCCGCTTGGGTTTGCTTGATGTGCTAGAGTTCTTTTTATTTACACTTCTGGCGCTTCTGCACTACCTCTGAAATTCTCTCAGTATAAAGTCTGTAGCTCAAGTATGGCTGTAACTGGGTAAGGTTGTGCGATCCTTTGCGGGCTCTTCCTAGTACTCAGAGATAATATTGAAGTGTTTAAAGGAAGCCTTCAGGGGATTTTTAAAGCGTTTCTTTTGACTACCCTGAGATCTTTCTCCCTCCCTCGTGTTACCTAATAAGATCTTTGGTTGTCGCTCTTTTGACATCCCAATGAAGTAGCCTGCCCATCTCAACTGTGAGTTTATCAGAGTGTAGATGTTTGGAGTGCCATGTCGTGGGAAAACATCAGTGTCTTGGACCCTGTCATGCTCGCCTATCATCAGCAGTTTCCTCGGCAGCCATGTGAAAAATGTTCAGCTTCTTGGCATGGCGTCTCTGCGCAGTCCAGGTTTCGTAAGCATACAACAGGGTCAGCATCGTAATGGCGTTATAGACGTTATGTTTCGTTTGTAGACTGATGTATCTGCGCTCCCACAAATTTGCGCATAGTCTGCCAAAGGCCACAGTTCTGGCGTTCGTTTCATCCTCGATGTGGACTGCTCGTGACAGTGCTGCCGCGATATGTGAAGTCGTCCATTGCTACTTATGTCTTCTTGTACTGATTGTACACGCAGATTGTCACAAACTGCATGTCAGATTAAGATTTGGCATTCAGGGAACAGGATAGGAAATAGCAAATAGGGGATCGCGAACTGTCACTCCCTGTTACCTTGTATTGGCCTGTAGTCTCCTCATATTGAAGAGCTTGCTATCAGTCGTTTATCTGATGTCGATCTCAGTGTCATAGGTATTAAGCATGGCAGAACACATTATACTGAAAAGGGATGGGGCCAACACACCGTATGCTTGACTCCATTGGTGACTAGAATGATTCATATTATTCACTAATCATGAAATTGGCGAACCATAACGATGAATGTCTCAGGGCAACACATTTTGACATGATCACCCCATTTCATACAGACTGAAGTTTTATTCCTGACATATCTTCTCGAGTTGGCGAACTGCAAACGCAATATCTGAGGTCCCTCCAATTTTCGTGAAGACATACTGACTCTATGATGGCGTCTTTTATCAATGTGGTACACAAGGCGATGCACCAGAATTCTGGCGAGGATTTTGTCGATTAGTGTCAACAAGTAGATACCCCAGTGGTTGTCGCAAGACGGCATATGGCAAATGATATGCTGGTATATGCTCAGCCACCTGTTCCACTAACATGAACTTTCAAGAGGGAGTAAGGTGTAACTATCCACTCTGGGTCAATTGATCGAATAGACATAACTTAGTTATCTCACACGTACTTGATGTACTTAAAAGTATGGTGATTAATCGATTTTGTTAATTAGGTGTTGAGCTTCACCTGTCAATCACCAAATCGGCTAGTTTGAAATGTCTAACAGCCAGTCTGACCCCAATGAGGAGGCTCAGACTGAATGAAAGGAATAACCCATTCCTTTTATAGTTGGGCATCAGCGAATAGCTGCCAAGGACTGCTGAGGTGACTTTTGTTTAGAATGCTAAGATATATATGATATTATTTTACATGAGTTTCTCTTTCAAATGTCGCCAGCGACATTTACAAAACATTATCGCAATTATGACTTATTATATTTTGATCAGGGATATCTTTTTTTTATCTGTTTTGACGAATTTTCTCAATTATCATTTCATTGTTCGATAAAAATGACCAAACAAAGGCCAAAAATGTTTTGTATTCGTTTTCAACTCAAATGTTAGGAAGAAATACAATGTAATGAATTGTTTGTTCTGTTTTGTCTCCATAATTTCGCTGTTTTTTGTACTGAAGCTACCTTTGGTTTGCTCTGGAGAATAATAATTTTTTAAAGAGTGCTATGTATTAGTTGTTTATATAATTAAAATAAATCAATTATTCTGGTCAGGTAGACAATGAACTTGATTTTTGACAAGGTCAACTATAAAATACATTTTTACTTAACCCATGTCATATAATGAATTAAAAAAAACTAACAATGCTAATTAAATATGCATACCAATACTTATTACGGATTTTGTTGTTCTTATTTAATCATTTTCGTTATAGTTTTATTAATGGTTCATCATTATCATACCATCCATTATAATTGTGTTATTATTGGCGTATATTCACTTCTTGTTACTAGAGAAAGGGGTGAACGAAAATAAAAATGCTAGTTAAGATGGAGTTGCATTTTTAAGTTTAGTTGTATTATGCCGTTTAAGAAAAATGCTTAATTAAATAAATTATATATATATATATATATATATATATATATATATATATATATATATATATATATATATATATATATATATATATATATATATATATATATTTATTTATTTATTTATAAGATACTTATATTTCTATATTTTTTATGCATTTTTTCAAATGTATATTTTGCATTCTGGGGAAAAAGTAATATATGAATATATTTATAATTCTCAGTATGGAAACAGCGTACAATCAACACAAATAGATATCGCGTGCATTTTCCCCCGGTATTTTCTCTACCGTAACCGGCATTGTTATGACTGCCAAAATTCTCATTGTAAATTATTGATCTTAAAATGTCTGAGACATCCTGAAAAAGTTGATTATGTCATTATGCATTTTGATGAAAATTAACTATCTTTATGCCGGTAAAATCTTACACTGTATAAAATAGATTCTGCTATAGAATTATTCAAAAAACGTTAGAGCCTTATAACCTTTATAATACTGCGGTGAAATAAATCTGTTTTTCTAAAGCACATTATAAGTATACTTTGTATCATTTCCCCATGCTCCACCTCTAAGGGATATATTGCAGGTGCAAAATTGCTGATCACACATATATACAACCCCAATCATGCCGGACTGTTTGAAGTCATTGTCTTAAAATAGATTCGAGGAGCAATGTGATATCATGCACGCATACAAACACGAAAGGGCAAGAAAACTAAACCCCAAACTTTTATTCCAAAACCGCGAAGTTAACTATTGCAGCTTCAGCAACAAGTCGCGTGATCTTTTAGTCATTGTAAGCCCAGCTCTATGCATTGCAGCTATCTAAATTCGTAAACGGCATAGTCTTATAAACGAAACTCTAACCTCAACGCCACTACTCAAAAGTATAGAGTGAATTTTATTAACAATGCTAATTGCTTTCAGAACCCGATTTCCTTTCCTGATGTTTGATCGACCGATGATCGATTTGCTTAAAACAGGTTTCCATTTCTCTGTAGCTTGACAGCATTAGCAATCACGACGGCCGTCGCTGTAATAATAAACCAAACACTCAGGTTTCAACATCGAGAAACGGATTCCATATTATAAGTAAACAGTTGTTTTGTATTGTTTTCATTCAATAAATCACATATTACCTATTTATTTTTTGTCTTCTTTTCAATGGAGTGTTCCTTCAGGAGATATTTGGCAATTAGGCAGTGTTTGCAGCATTATACATTTTAAATAGATTTTATCATTGGGGCATCTACGGGGCCAAGGGCCACAAAGTTTAGCTGCTTTCGTACAGTTTACAGACGGATATTACCCTGTTCTACCACTAAGCTTGGTCCTGTGTGAGGATACGTTTTTTTAAAGTCATTTTCTCAGTAAACCTGAAAATCTATTTAATGAACAGTAAGATAGTTGTTTGATTTCAAAGTATGAACGCAAAATGCTAGATTAATATTTTTAGTAGTGTCATAATACTTACCTATCACGTCTCACAACCAAAGACCTGTTCAATATTCCCCGTGATGCTTCCACACTGAGGATATTACACTCGCATTTCAAGCTCACGTGTATCTGCGTGGGTTGGGAAACGTGATAAGTAAGCATGGCCTCATAAAGACCATAAGGAAAGATACTATTCAATGAGACAGATAAAGCAAGAACACAGAAGTGATTCACCATTAGAGAATTGCAGTGCAGTATTTTTGAATGCATTCTAATACAACATAATGGGTTGGGGAAAAACCCTA